>CM050163.1:60198232-60798232 GCA_027410445.1 Discoglossus pictus | reverse complement strand
TTGTATGAAAACTGATTGGTCTATATAAAAATTACATTGTAGTGACATGCAATAGGAAAAATAGTTATAACAAGTCACAGACTATGATCAAATGCAGTAGTAGAGCTAGTGAATGGAGGGCCCTAGTGCAAAAAGAAAAAAGATTTGCCCCCCAGGTATGAAGATTAACACGTCAATAAAAAAAAGAGATTTTAGAGTTATTAGCACAATTAAAAATAAAGAAGTAATTGTGCCATCATAATGTAATTATGATTACAGTACAGATATAGATCCCATTACTCCTACATATCATTTTCTATTTCGCTACTAAATTGTAATTTGCATAACCTACAGGAGGTTTGACAATGCTCTTCATAATACATACTATGTGGACCCTATTCAATTAGCCATATTGCAATTACATGAGCCATAATGCAGCCCATAAATGTTACTGATATTTAATTGAATACATTTAGCAACTTGCATTCCATTTGCGAGTTACAGGCTCAAAGCACTGCGGTCTTGTCAAAAACAAAACTCTGTCCTCTCTCCTCCATTGTCCTCTGTCCTCTCTCCTCTCGCCCGCAAATGTTACCAGTGCTAAAGACCCAAAATCGATATTCAGTTACAAAAAGTTAACAAGCCCGAATTTGCCTTCAAATCCGTAAATCGCAAATGTATTAAAAAATTATATAAATAGTAGTAGATAGGATCCGCAAGTGGGTAAAACACTGGTTAGTATAACTGCAACAGCAAATAAACATGCCACTGCACTTGAAAATACTGGGAAAGCAATTAAAAACATTAGAATTCCCTGTGGGGTGTATCCCATTCTGATTGGCTCCAAGCATCTGCGCGTTTTGATTGGATTAACTATGATTGACAGTTACATCAGCCAATCAGAATTGGCTACAGGGGTGTATCCCATTTCGATTGTCTCACAGCTTTCGAGTGTTCCGATTGGCTGAAATATGATTGACAGCGATTTCAGCCAATCAGAAGGCGCAATTTGTGTTTTTGATATCGAAGCATTCGTGGGAACCTCCATTTGTGGCGGGGAGCTCCTCAAGGGAGGAGCTCTGTTACTAGTTGTTTTTATTTTTTAGAATGCTGGAATTTTTGGTGAGAGGTCGTGCCTGGTCCGGTGGACTGAAGACCATGGCATTGCTGGAGGGGCATTTTGGCCAGGTGAGTAGACTATTAACCCTTTCTATTATAGGATTGTCAGTATACGTGTATTTACTGTAATTTGTTTTATTTTAGGTGGTACAGGATGTCGAGACATTGTTGGAGGGGCCTTTCCTGGCACAGAGGACTGAAGATCAGGGCATCGCTGGAGGAGCATTTTGGCCAGGTCAGTGGACTAATTAACCCTTTCCTTTTAACAGGTTGTAAGTTTATTTTTTATTTTGATAGTAGTGTTTTTTTTATCTGTAATTCTTTTTATTTTATGTAGTGTTTTTCTATTTTCTGTAGTTAGTAGTTTGTTATTTTTTATAATTAGTGTTTTTTTTATTTTCTCTAATGTGTTTATTTATTTTTTGTAATTAGTGGGGTGTTAGGGATTTTTTAGGGGTTAAGTAGGTAGTGTAGGGGTTAATAGAGTAGGGTAGGAGTTAGGTAGGTAGTGTAGGGGTTAACAGGGTAGGGTAGTAAAGGGGTTAATAGGGTAGGGTAGAGGGGTTAAAAGGATAGAGGTTTACTGGGTACAGATGGGGTAAACTAGGTCCACTTAGGGTTAACTAGGAAAAGTTAGGGTTAACTAGGAAAAGTTAGGGTTAAATAGGTACAGTTAGGGTGAAATAGGACTAGATAGGGATAACTGGTTCTAGATAGGGTTAAGTGGTTAGTGATAGGGTTAATTAGCTAAAGTGAGGGATAAATAGGGTTAATTAGTTAGACGGGAGTTAATTACTTAGAGGGTGTAAATTAGTTAGAGGGGGTTCATTTAGATTTATTTGTTTATTGGGGTGGCTAATATTGTAGTGTAAGATACTGCTTAGACCCCTGCTGCAAGGGTTAATGTGGGCACCCTCCTGGGGTCTCGATGGGGAGCCTGCAGCATAGGGGGGTTAATGTTAGGTGCGGCAGGGTACTTACTTTGCCCCTGAGGCCAGGGTTGTGCATTTGTGTGCCGGGGGGGCCTTTAGGACTCACAGCGAGAAGTTTACATTTTTAAATGCTGCAGGGGTCCCGATTGGGACCCCTGCAGCAAGGGATTAATCTGAGGACCCTGCAGAGGTCCCGATTGCGAACCCTGCATCATGGGTTTTTAATTTAGGTGTGGAAGGTATTAGCAGCAGCGGAGACATTTAGGAGGATCATACGTAAGGGCTTTTCAAGCCCTTGGGAGGCCTCCTTGGTACCATTAATTTGTAGTTGGATCTTTGACATTTGCGGGCTTGACGGAGTGGTTAGGAAGGGGGAATCAGAGCAATTGAATAGCGATGTGTGATTTTTGTATTGAGGACTCTTGCAGTCAGAAAAGATCAAAAGCTTTCAGGGCATTAACATGCGATTTGACAAATCAAATGGCTCGCTAGGAATCGCAGGTCGGAGCCAGTAACTCGATTGGAGGCCGCAAGAAGTTGCCAATTGAATAGCAAAATAACTTGCCACCTACATTTGAATGAGGCTCCAAGTTTCTTCTGAAGAATACTCTGGAATCTGGTCACCTGACTTCCTCTGAGTACCGAAGGATAACCTATATTCTGAAGGTAACTTCCTTATGATTTTTAATTAGAAGATAATTGTACTTATCCTATGTACCCTGCATTTACTCAATTATGGACATTTAGCAACATAATTGAAGTTACTGGAACAATTTTTACAGTAATTATTTAAAAGTTAAGTTTTAATATTTGCAATACTCCCAAAAATTCTTGAGTGCGTCCATTTAAGGGATCTTTTTTAATTTTTCTCCTTTTGGAATTTAATAAATGTAATAGATCCCAGTGCAACGGTAGTATGCATATATCTAGGATTAAGTGGGTGATATAACTATACCAGTCTTTTCTATTGCTTAAATATTTCCAGATCATATAATTACGCCCCCTTAAATCCTACTTACAAAGGCATGTTTTATGTGTGGAGTCTGAAAGTATTAAGTGGAAGGTTTGAGGTAATAGAATATATCTAGACATTTAGAGAAAAAAACTTCTGCAGCCAACATTATGGGTCTGAGCCACTTATGGGCTTCTAATAAAATAGGGCCCTATTTACTTTGATAGTGATTAATGTTTTATCATTGTTTGTGGTGTTTATGTTAAATTAGGGACTATTACCTACAATACAGCCTTTCCTTGCATTCAGATGTGTTGGACAAATGATGCATCTCCCCACTATTAATACCACTACTATTGAGAGGAGATTTTTATATATATTTTCTTAGAAGTATATTTAAGAGAAGTTCCACCTAAATTCAGAGATGGTTCAGTTTACCCATACCACTAGGTTTATTAAGACCTAGATTTTATGCAGAGTTCATTAAAAATATATATATAACCTATATTATCAAAGAGTACAAATTGAGAAGGTAAATATTTTTCTAAAATGTATGTTTTTCACCTATATTGAGAAAAATGTTTCTTATAGAGGTAAGGTAACCGTATAAAGAAAGAGGAGAGCCAGAGAGTTAAAACCTTGGGTATTGATTGTTGTAATAGATATATTTAGGGATGCTTATCACATCCCAATTTCTAAAATGTTACCAACATCAATAACCATCAGCAGTGTACACATATTAAATCATTATATAGAGAGGAAAGAAAAAGTACACCTTTAATTCCAATGATAATAGAGACCCAAAGAGATATTCCAAAATAATTATTAGGTTGAAAAAATATTAACCAGATACCCTTTTTAATAAAATATAACTTTTATTAATATATTCAATGCAAAAAATAAAATTAATATTAAGAATATATCCAGGATGTCTCCACAGTAGATAATTGCACGGTAGATAATAACATAAAGTGAATCTTATATGCATAAAGAGATATATATAGTAGCATAAATAAAAAATATGTATGTACAGTGGTGCTATACAGCTACTAATATACCTCAAGCTCTGCCAATATATGAATGTACAAAAATTAGTGCATTCAAAGTAACCAAATGTGCAATACCACCTTCGTTGTCAGATGGGAAGTATATAGGCGAGTAGGGGAAACAAGGGAAATTACCTCTGTGGTCCTAATTAACTAAATGGTAGCAGATTAAGACAGGAGGCCCACTATTTACCTCCCTATCTGCATTGCCATATTAAGTCTACCCTCTCTATAATAAGACTATGCCCACCACTAGCCCACTTACCCATCCGACAACGACCTATGCGACAATAACAGGTACAGAATAGCACTGAACGAACTTCTTCAATTGATTCAATTAATTGGAATTAAAGGTGTACTTTTTCTTTCCTCTCTATATAGTGAAGAGGTAAGTTAACATAAGCTGCAGACTTGGTGCCCCATTACAATTGGATACGTTTATAAATTTACTTTTCAAGTTGAACAAAAAATTCAGTACTGTGTAAATTAAGAGCTGAATAATATAAAATGACATGCATGTTTGGTGTAGCTGGCACATTCCAATTTCCCTACAAGCCATCCCAATAGAATATACTGCTTCATGCAAGTTAGTAACTGTGAGTAAACCCTTCTTTCTTCCACAATCCTATATGTACTCAAGACCACACATAGAGGCATAAAAATGCCTCTGAAAATGAATCAAGCATCTGATGCTATGATCACACTTAAACCTCAACTGAGTGGCATATAATAGTTAATTCCTCATATGCAACACAACTAAAATGCGAATAACACCAACCATAACACACAAAATGTGTCCTAAACATTGAGGATCTCATTGATCCCCCCTCTAGTACCCCTGCCCCATATGAGCTCAGGTATCCCTGGGATTCCCCCATTTTAAGGACATTATATATAGACCCCCATGGCACCTAAAAATTAAGCCTGCCACATGGGTCCCTGATGGATTCACCCCCTTGGATTCCCTTACAGAAACCTCTTGGCATAGGGGTTAATCTAGATTGCCACAAGGGTTAGGAACAACATGGGAACAGGCTGGGTACGTGGTAGCTACTTTATCGGAAGGCTTGTGGAGGGTGTGATTTGGACAAATACACAACTTCTTTAAAAAAAAGCTTCCACAGAGACACATTTTACTCAGCAAAATATCTGATTAGGATAGGGCCCTTTGACTTTTATTCTTGTGTGAATTTAGGAATGAAAGCTGAAGAGTCCAATTAAAATACAATTCTTATAGTAAAGCAGAGGCATAACCTAAATATGTATCTCACTTGGACCAACAAGACCCTGGCCTATGACATGTACACATACATTTAAACATATATTTTTATTTGGTCGTTGAAGCAATGAACACAAGCTTGATGAAGCTCAAAGGGGCAGTGGCTGACAGATGTGCCTGTCGGTAGTCATTTTTATATAAGTTTATGGTAACAGCATAGAAAAGGGGAAACGTGTAGTAGTAATTAGGAAGGGAATATAACTGTCCAGGCCTATGCCATCATAAGAAGCCTCTGAAATATGTTTTGAGGCATCCAAAACATTAGATAAAGCCAAAAACAAGGTTTGATTATTTAAAATGGACAGGAAAAAAAGTTAGCAGGCTAGACCTGACTGTCTTTATCTGTTATGTTGACAATATGAAAAACACTTGAATATTATTATAATAATTTCTGATGTCAATGTCGATGCAAACTAAAAACTTGAAGCTATAAAAATATGAATGTCATTATCATAAACTTGATATGTTTATATATCTGATTTATATATGTGTAATGCTTTCTCTATCTTTTCTACTGATGCACTTACCATATTACAGTTTTAATATTTGTTTCCAATTATTCAACAAAAGTGCCAAGAACATTTTATTTTATTTTTATGATATTTCATGTGGCCTTATTTTGTTATTATATAAAAATATTTTAGAACCATGAAAAATCTGTACAACAGGATGTAAATGTAACATATTAAGAAACAGTTAGTCATTTGTTGTCCAAGTAAATAAATCATCTCTGACTCTATATAAAATTGATAGAAAGTTAGATTTACCATCTGTTGGGAATCTATGAGAAAAACTTTATTTCAGTCTACAAAGTTTAATAATCCATGGGATGTCTAGTTTTACTTGCATCTGATTTACTCAGACAAGTAAAGTGTTTTTATTTCCTGTGTGCAGTGATGTGGTAAAGGTGAGAGGGGAGTGTTTTTTGCCTGGGTTAAAATTGCATATAAGTTTGGGCCTTGTTTGTGACTGTTTGCAGCCCAGTCGTGACCTCATTCAGTGTACATCCTGTCATATGTATGCAATACTGGAACATATGATCCATGGTCCATACCTCTGTGAGAGGTGTGAGCATGTTGCCTCTCTGGAATCTCAAATTGGAGAACTGGAGAGGAGAATTGCAGCACTTAGTGAGCACGAACACCCTTTCCAATGGAGCAATAACACTGAGCACAGTTTAGCTGGGCCTAGCATGGAGGGTGTAGCTGGGGCTAGTGAGAATGTCCAGGGAGGTTGCTGGGTTACAGTTCATAGGGGAAGCAGGGGGATCAGGATGAGGAGGCAGGCCAGTTCTGAGTTGGCAAGCACCAACAGATTTGCCAGATTGAGTGAAACTGTTGGGGATGTCCACTTAGGAATGGCAATGCCAGATAGAGTTGTTCCCTCTAACAGCCGGGAGAACAGTTCTACAGGAGGAATGGGAGGGCAGAATAAGCAGAGCAACAGACAGGTTTTGGTGGTAGGGGACTCTATTATTAGGAAGGAAGGAAGGGTGATTTGTCACCCAGATCCCATCAATCGAACAGTTTGCTGTCTCCCGGTTGCTCGGGTTCATCATGTTGTGGATCAGGTAGATAAATTATTGGAAGAGGCTGGAAATGAACCTGTGGTCTTTGTACATATTGGTACCAATGCTAAAGTTAGTGGAAGATGGAGTGTCCTAAAGAATGATTTTAAAGAATTAGGGAATAAGCTACGTGCTAGCCCAGGGAGACAGATGGAGCTTAGGGAGGTTAATGCGTGGCTAAAGATGTAGCGCACTAAGGAGGGGTTTGGGTTTTTAGAGCACTGGGCTGACTTCTCTAGGTACAATCTCTATAGCAGGGATGGATTGCACCTTAATGACGAGGGAGCTGCTGTGCTAGAACGGCTGGAGGAGTTTTTAAACTAATAGGTGGGGGGAGGGACTAGATAGAAGTAATGGGGTAGAAAGTGTAGAGGGGTTATGGAATGAATTAACTAGTCATGTGGGAGGAGATGGGGAGGGTTAGTATAGTCAATAGGGAGGTACTGCTAAGTAACTCAAGTATAGTGGCAGGCACTTCAGAACTACAGACTCATAACATAAGGTGTATGCTTGCTAATGCCAGAAGCTTGCCCTGAAAAATGGGAGAGTTAAAATGATTAGCAGTAAATGAAATGGGATTTATTAGGCATTACTGACACCTGGTGGGATGATTCCATGACTGGACTGTTAATCTGGATGGTTATAACCTATTAAGGAAAGATAGGTGCAATGGGAAAAGGGGAGGGGGGATTTGTCTGTATATTACGCCTGAATTTAAGCCTATAGTCAGAGAAGATATTTATGGTGGAACTAGTAATAATGCTGAATGTTTGTGGGTAGAGTTAAATAGCGGAGCAGCAAGTTCCAAAATAATATTAGTAGGAGTATGTTATAAGCCCCCAAATATAATTGAAAGTGAGGAAATGCAATTATTATTACAGACTAGGAAATTGCCCATCAAAAATTACAGGATTGACATTGTAAGGCTGGCAATGCTGGTTGTCATACAATGTGAGACTTTTGGTCCTCGTTGGTTGTATTTTTAAAGTCCTAAGTGCCTGGCGTGGTTAGTGTAAGTGTTACTGTTTGCGCCGTTGTGTATTTTCTAAGTTCTGCGTGCCTGCCATCACAGAGCCTCGTTTTCATCCTGTTTAAGATTTTCTCCGTTTTTAATATGGCTCAAAATCACTTGTAACCTCACTCTTAGGCTTCCTGGCTCTCGCCCTATGCTGTGTGTGAGTGTGTTTCGAATTTTTTAAATCTTTTTTTTTTTTTGTATTTTCAGTTACGTGCTACGTACTTCAAATGCATTGCAGCCTAAGTGCTGCAGGCTGCTTCGCCTCGCTTCACAAGGCTCGCATTGCAGCCTAAGTGCAAAGCGAGACTCACAAGCGTGACGACAAATCGCAGTTTGACAACTATTATATGTGAAATACAGCTAAGCATGGGCAAGTTCCAATTAATAGGAGATTTTAATTACCCTGAAATAAACTGGATGAGCGAAACCAGCAGTACGGGTAAAGGGAGAAGGTTCTTGAGTACACTCAGGGATCATTATCTGGCCCAGGTTATGCAAGAGCCTACTAGAAATGAGGCCATATTGGATTTAGTAATCACAAAAAATATTGATTTGTTATCAAAAGTTGAAATAGGGCAACCTTTGGGAAACAGTGATCATAACACAGTCTCATTTGGGATTGAATAAAAAAAACAAAATTTTAAGGGGCCAACAAAAACTGAATTTTAAAAGGGCAGATATTAACGGTCTAGGGGCAGCAATACAAAGTATAGACTGGGACAGAGAACTGATAGGTAAAAACACTGAACATAAATGGACAACATTTAAATCCTTACTAAATATACATACACATCAGCATTTACCATGTGGGAATAAAAGTAAATGGAGTAAATTACATCGAATGTGGCTTAACAATGATTTAAAGATCAAGATACAGGGTAAAAAACTGGCATTTAAATTATATAAAAACGAGGGGACAGAGACTGCTTTACGGGAGTACAAGGAAATCAACAAAGCTTGCAAAAGGGCTATCAGACTGGCTAAAATAGAAAATGAAAAACAAAAAGAAAGTAAGACTAACCCTAAAATATTTTTTAAGTATATAAATGGGAAGGTCAGGAAGGAATCTATAGGAGCATTACAATGTGAAACATCTGGGAAGGAAAAAACGCTAAGCAATTTATAAACTTAATGAAACAAATATAGGGGTATCAGATATTGAAAGGGATTTGGGAGTGCTTGTGAACAACAGTGCTCAATGCCAAGCAGTAGCTACAAAGGCAAATAAAATATTAGCATGTATAAAGAAGGTTATAGAAGCAAGGGAAGCAAATATAATTCTGCCACTATACAAATCTCTAGTACGCCCTCATTTAGAATATGGAGTACAATTTTGGGCACCACATCATAAAAAGGACATTTTAGGACTGGAAAAAGTACAAAGGAGGGCAACAAAACTAATAAGGGGAATGGAGGGGCTAAGATATGAAGCAAGACTAACCAAATTAAACCTATTTTTTTCTAGAAAAAAGGCATCTAAGAGGAGATTTGATTACCTTATATAAATACATCCAGGGTCAGTATAAACATTTGTCAAGGGAGCTTTTTGTGACAATAGGTTTTCAATTGACACAAGTATATACTTTGAAGTTAGAAGTAAAAAGATTACACCTTAAAGAAAGAAAAGGGTTCTTCACAGTAAGGGTGGTTAATCTGTGGAATTCTCTCCCAAGGAAGGTGGTGACAGCGGATTCAATAGATAACTTTAAAAAGGGATTGGATATATTTTTAAATTAAAAGGATATTCAGAGTTATCCTGGTTAATTAGAGATGGAGTATTGATCCAGGGAGAAATCCGATCGGAAGTAATTATTTTTTTGCCCTTTTGAGACAATTGGCAAAGTTTCACTTGATTTTTTTACTGTTTGCTTTCCTCTGGATCAATTAACAACTAATCCGCATATTGCAGATCAGAGGAGATTTTAAAAGGTTGAACTTGATGAGCTGAAATTATTTTTTCAACCTCAATTACTATGTAACTATGTAACTTCTGATGTATACACACAAACTGTATGCCTAATTATTTTACATAAAGTAACATTAAGAATGTATATGGATGTGTATGCACTTGTATCTCATATATTGTTACAATGTATCATTTATCACTTGTGTTATCGTTAGTGATAAGGTTTGCTGATTGTATAAGTGTGAATATCTGTCAGCAATGGTTGAAATGTATGGTACTATGGTAAAATTATCTTAGAAATCTGTGCAGAAAATTTAGCTTAAAATAACATTTTAAAGGGTCACCATGGTTTATTTTTTCTATATGATCTTTTCAGTAAAAAAAAATGGTTTTTAAATGCAAATGTGTGCGTTTATATGCAATTATTACTTACTGAATATACTCATGAATTATTTTAAAAAAAATAAAGGAAGGAATAAAACAGAGTACTACAGAATATATGTACACTGCTAAATTAAATGTTCCACACTTTTGTATTTAAACTGTTTTCTGTTAAAAAAAAAAAAAAGTCTAAAATGTAATCCTTAATATGTGGTAATAATAATCACTCAATGGTGTTCTTAGAAGTATTTCTCACTGAACCAGTGTGGATAGGATACAGATCAGCACAATATTTTGAATTCCTCTTTCTCTTCCTATAAACTTCTTGGATTGTGGCTGTAGATCTTTGTGTCTATAGTAGATTCATGACAGCCAGAAGCTGAAACAGTCAGAGACTGTCTGGAATAGAGACCCTGAAAAGAAAGAACGTGGTTTTTAATACCAAGTGAGCAAAACACCTTTTTTTTTTAGAGATTCATAAATATGAGTGAGATTCTTAAGTTTTGAGTTATTGAATAATAAATTATACGATACTATAGACAGTGGTGTACTGTTTCTTTCTTGTGTTCTTTCTTGTGGCATCGGTAAGAATTTAGCCAAGTGAAGTGCACTTGCGACTCATGAGCAATCAGACACCTAAATCTAAGCTCTGAGATATGCTGTTTGATTGTTCCAAATGTCCCTAGTATAATAAGCCCAGATTGCCGGCACCATAACTATTTTAATAATCCCTATCACATGCCTCCCGTTCCTATATGCAATTTCGCTAAGGTTTACTAGGATGTCTTTCTGAGTACCCCAAATTTTAAGAAAGCCTATGGGCATTCCCAAGCCTGGTAAAGTAAAAAAAAAAATGACTGGGAGGCTGGATGCTTCAAGTCCCTATGGACCCCCATGATACCTAATAATAACGAATATACAATGAGTGTTCTCAATGGACCTCCAGGGTATACAAAGCTATAAACATGGGAGTCCTCAACTGACACCACATTGTACCTAACATTAATCGCTATACCATGGAGGTACTCAATAGAGCCTCATGGCACCTAACGTTAACCTCTAATGGATTGGAATCTATGACACATGATTGGTTAGACTTTAAACCAAAAATATATGGGGCAGGAGTATGGACCCTATGGACCCCCATGACACCTAATAATAACAAATATACAATGAGTGTTCTCAATGGGCACCCAGGGTATACTAAGCTATAAACATGGGAGACACCCCATGGTACCTAACATTAATCCCTATACCATGGGGGTACTCAACAGACCCTCATGGCACCTAACATTAACCCCTATTGACTTGAAATATGTGACATATGATCGGTTAGACTTTTAATCAAAAAGATATGGGGCAAGAGTAATTCAAATACTCCATTCTGATTGGGTGAAATATGATCAACACATATTTTAACCAATCAGAATCTGCAAAATTAAATATAAAAGGCCAAAGGCACCACTTAAAAAAACCATATCTTCTTTTTTTTTATAGAGCTCCAGATTTTTTAGGCAGAAAATATATATATTTTTTTTTTATTGTGCCAAATGTTGCTATTGTTGTTGTTTGTGTCTATACTTTTTTTTTGTTTTTTCATCATTATACATGTCTGCCTTTATTTTTCTTTTTATTGTATCTTTACGTGTATTTATATTTTGATTAATTTGTATTTATTTGTTATATACAGTAGGCCATGTTATCAGTATTTTATTTTCCTCTGTAAATAACATTTTCTTTTCTTTATCTAAGTCAAAATAAAACTTAATGAACATTAAATATACTCATTCTTTGAAGTCATATAAAATGTTTTTTGTCAAATGAATAACTGTAAATATAATTCTTATATAAATGTATTTCTATTCATACTCCTAAAAAACTATCATAAGATCATAACCATTCACATATCACCATACTCTACACTAAACCTAATCTTAACCGTAAAGCCTTAACACCCTTGTTCCTAATCCTAGAAATAACTAATTTCGGAAAAAAAATGACCCAATAAAACCTTAAATATGTATTTCTCCAGTACTTATGACTATTTTCACATCTGTTACCAATCCTGACTTATTAAATCTTTCTTATATCAATGTTTTGAAAAGTGCTGATAATGCTCTCTCACCTTGTGGCACCAAGATGTTTTTTCACCATAACTGTAGAGGCTTTACTGATATTTCCTTTTTTATGTTTATTTGATTTCTTGGTGATTGGTGTTCTTGAAAAACTGGTACAACACATATCTTAATTTAAACATGCTTAACGATATGAAAGGTAGCACTTTGATTTTAATAAATCAATATGTAAATAAATCCATTGGTTGTTCAATGGTTGGGATTCGGTGCTTTCACCGCTGCGGCCTGAGTAAGATTCCAGTCAGGGAACCAAGAGTTCACACCACCCTGAAGCCATAAAGGGTTGGACCTAGTCAGTACTTCAATGGGAGGCATTTAAGAATACCAGGAGCTGCATGCTGTGGCTCACTGGAGAAGTAATTTAAAGTTACAATACACCTTTTACATCACAGTGGCAGAGCACAGACAGCATACATCATTTTTAAAGATGGAGGTAACGACAGGTACATTTAAATAGCCTAGTATTATAAGTAATTGCAGTTTTTGTAATCCATACATAATGAGTGTTTTTTACACGTTTCACATTTGTTCATTGTATTTAATAAATACATTAAATGCCCAAAATAATGTATCATAAGCTAACTATGACACAGCGTCCCATACATGCTCATTACTATTACTTGCCAAAGAAGAGAACGGAACCCAACAATAAAGAAAACGCACCTAAAAAAATAAAAATATAAATGCTCTGCTCATTTATTTCTAAAACCATGGTGTCCATTTATCAAATTAAGGTATTCAAAAGCCCATATAGAAACAATTTGATGACAGTTGTCCTTTAAGTTGGATGCAACAATTTGCTAAATTAATACAATGACATTAACCTGCTTAATCAGATTTTAGATGATATTTGTAAAATCAAAATGATAATCTTTTTTTACATAGTGGTACATGCCACAGACCGATTATAGATAGATAGATAGATATATTAAATGGAGGATGTTAACATGTTATCAGGTAATTGAATATGAAAGACCACCTAATGCATTTTATGTCTGGAAAAAATAAATTCCACCATTTTTCTCAGAAACACAAAAAAAATCCTAAATACAGGTTGTATTTGTCTAAACACATTTGTAAATTTAAATTATTGCAGGATTTAAAAAACAAAAATATTTGGGATTTTTATGCTTCTTTAATTATATGTTTTATCATTTTATTTTAAAGTAGCATGAAAATGCTGCCTTGAGATACATCTTTTTTTTAAAGAAATCCTAACGAATAATGAAAAACACTTGTATGAAGCAAGGTGTGGGTTGATAAAATGTGCATTTTTCATATTGCTTTATGTATAATGTCCCTCTCAAGCTTTTAAACAAAAAATAACAGTAGTGCAGTGCACCTAGGGAAAAGCTCCTGGATAAATAATGAGACCTTATGCCACAAGAAAAGTATTAGGTGAAATAAAGATGTTGAATTTATCCTTCAATAAATTGAAAGCTCTATCTCTGGAAGACAGTGCAATGTTTTATGAATGTGTTGTGGTTTTCAAAGCATTTCAGTATTTCTTCCATAATGTTCTTGAGCTGCCCCCACAATATTGTCTGAGAACACAGACTTAAATTAGGCAACATGACTTCCTGAAATGTATTTTTTGGCTGTTACTACTGTCTTGATTTATAGTCATCACATCTACACATGTCCATAGCTTAATCTACATCATAAATCAGAGACAAGACATGCACATTTTTGCACTGATACTCACAAGCCCACACCTCCGTGATATACTCTGTCAAGTGAAAGCTTTATGAAAATTAATATTGTGATGTATTTTTTATTTGAAAACTGCTTTTGTGAGGTGAAGTATGTTATAGAGCACAAGGATTATCAAACTGTTTAGTCTCACAAGTCAAGGGGATGGAATGTAAAGAAGTCTTGTGTAATGCGCATAGCGAAACTCTATCATCTACTCTAAAACATCCAATGACTATGTGAAGAATGGCAAAATATGTTATTTTTCTTGCATTTAAATAAATTAAAGTAGCTATATGTCTATTTATAAAAATGCTGTGCATATAAAACAGGATGGAAAAAAATTATTAAAAAAGAAACATATAGATATATTTTCTCCTTTACTTTTAATGGCAATTTACTGAAAAAATACTGACAATTGACAAAGTTGCATATTGAAACGCGTTTTGAGCATTGAGGAAGCTCAAAGGACATCAAAGTTTCTACTAATTTGTATTGGAATGATCTGATGACTATCAGCCTCATTCAGTTGCTTTGCTATTCAATTGGCAAAGACTTGCGGCCTCTGATCAAGTTTCGTGCTACGAGCCACGATTCCTAGCGATTTGTTAAATTGCAACTTACTTCCCTCAAAGCCTTTGATCTTTCATATCCGCAAGAGTTGCGATTGCAAAAATCCCTATTCAATTGCTCCGATTTTCACGCGCTAACTACTCCGTCAAGCCCCCAAATGGCAAAAATCGAACCACAGGTTATTGGGACCAAGGAGGTCTCCTAAAGGGCTTACTGACGAATCGGAGCACTTTCAATGCAAATATAAATTAAATCCAGCACTGTAAATGATGGGGAACACCATGGGTGGCATTAGAATTAAAAGCACAACATTCTCAAGATCGCACATCGCCAATTTGTAATACTTTATTTCATGTTTAATTTCCGTCCTCCAAGCCCGTAGGACTTTGGAATCCAACCTCCATATTTAATTATAAGGACTTAATAAGTCCTACAGGCTTGAATAACGAGTTACGGGCTTGGAGGTCATTCAAGCCCATAGGACTTTGGACGGAAATTAAACATGAAATAAAGTATTTGGTTTTGGCGATGTGCGAGCTTGAGAATCTTGTGCTTTTAATTCTAATGTCAATCATTGTGTTCCCCATCATTTACAGTGCTGTATTTAATTTATATTTGCATTTAAAGTGATACGATTTTACGGGCTTGAACCACAAGTTACGAGCTTGTGTCCGCAATCATGCTACTGTCAATAGCATGGTTTCCGACTCTCGCTTTTGGTGCCTAAGTTGCGGGCCCGGCCAATTGAATAGCACCTTAAATCGGGGCCACAGCAGGCCCGCAAACCTAAGTCCTACTCCAATCTCCAATTGAATGAGGCCGAAAATGGATAACATTAACTATCGACTTATACTTATAAGAACAGCTGGGACACCTATTTTTTCTTTCGGGACTTATGTCTAGATGGGAGATTTGAAACTACACGTTTAACCTCAAACATAATAACAGCAAGCTGATTTATATAACTCCTTATACTGGACCAACTTAAGTCTTGGAGGAAATTGATCCTGATGACCTGCCCTCCTTTGATGACATAATAACTACCTAATTCTATAAAGGCACTTATCTTATTATGTATTTGTTGAAAGTGAATTTAATTTGAATATATATCTAACACTGTATACCTTGTGACTACCCAACCTAATACCTTTTTTTTTCCATTGGTAAATTTTTTTTATATATGAAATTATTAAAAGTTATGTTTTAATATACTCCCCAGATCCCTGAGTGCATCAATTCAAGGGATTGCTCTATATCTTCTTCGCTTGAATTTACTGAAAACCCCAATAGCATAAACTATGGAAAATGAAATGTCAGATATGTAACAGTTTAAAATTTAGGTTAAACTGAAAAGGTAACAGCTTCACTTTTTTTTTAAAAACACAGTATCTGCAGATACATGAATTTATAGCATCACAGATCCTCAAAGGGACGACCATGTTTCATCTGAAAGATAATTAAAACTCTATACATACATTGCATTAGGAATATTTCGCGATAGTAAATCATTCCTAAGATGTTCAGGATTTTATGTGCGCCTAATTCATGAAAATATTAGGCTTGATATGCTAATTTCAGACACAGAGTAGTTGATAAAAGTGAAGGAGTGGATGTAAACTGCATTATAACCTTGTTTTTGGCACTAAAGGGACAGAAAATCTGACTGTAATCCTGATTACCACGTCAAATCAGATAACTGGTATCTGGGAGCCGCTCATTTGCAAAATAATACAGCAGAAACAATGTTGAGCATATCAGGAATTATTCACTTTAGAAACAAATGACTAGTAAAAACAAATATATTTTGGTGTGATGGCGTCCCTCTAAACATAATAGATCAGTCAAAGTAAACTCACTACTCACTAAATAATTAGGACACACTACTCTAACTATATATAGAAACCACCTGCACCCATTTTATTACCTTCCCTACCACACCAAAGATAAGGGATAAGAAGTATGGCCTCCTAGGGGGACTTTTTTTTAGATTTGTATGATATGCTCACTACTACTGCAGAGTTGGTGTGTTCGTTGAAGGAATGTAGGATCTCTTCCACATTATAGAAACTCATAGCAAGGAAGGAGATGGTGGTGTTATTAGATGGCACTCATCTGATTTCAAATTGGGTGAGAGGATGTACGATTTAAAGGATCCCACTAATAGGTTGTAACATGTTCTGGTACCCAATAATGGGCAAGAGAAACTGTAAGCCCGGTCTGTTGCATTTAGCCTTCTAATGGGAGGCTACTGTTCTATGGCCTTTTTAATCAATTTATCTTTTTCAGCAACCTCCTGCTAAAATGTATCTAGCACCTCTTGACACCAATAAGATTTTAAAAGGAGTCTGCTAAATGTATTTTCACATAACCAATCTAATGTTTTCAAGCTCCATGTTTGGCTTAATCTACAATGAACTGAGCACTTTCTCTTTAGTGAGACAAATGGTTCCAATTACATAGACATTTGAGTGTTTTTTTTTTTCCTTGAATCTTTAAACAGAAAGTGATAAAGCAGGAGATTTGTGACTAATATATTTAAGCTTACAGTAGGTTAACTATTTCACAGCTCTTTCACTCCTCTGCAACAGAATGTATTTGGCCAGCTTCAAGCAAAAGAAGGCATGTGTGGCTTATATGGTGCCAGCAGCATATAAATAGTATTATTCCCAATAAAAAAATGGTATTATTGTCAAAGCAGCAGATGCTGATATGTTGATATTTAGCAAATTACATCCTATCCTACATTCTGTCCTACCTGGGTTCGATTCCATGTCAGGGAACCAAGAGGTCACACCTCCCTGAAGCAGAGCAGGGTTGGGCCTGGGTCAGTACTGGGATGGGAGACCACCTCGGAATACCATGAGATGTATGCTGTGGCCCACTGGAGAATAAACTGGCGAGCCACCCCAGTATCTCTGCCATGAATACCAATTGGATCAGCATGTCCATGGACTTAATGATGTTCTGGTTTGTTATGGTCCATGAGGTTACGGAGAATCCAAAATGACTGAACAATCAATAAAGAGGCACTATAATCAGGTAAATACCGTATTTATCGGCGAATAACACGCACTTTCTCTCCCTGAAAATAGGAGGCAAATGATAGGTGCGTGTTATACACCGATATTCCCTCCTCCCTCCTCATCCTCAACCTCCCTCCTCATTCTAAACCCCCTCTTCATTCTAAACCCCCCCTCCTCAACCTAAACCGCCCTCCTCAACTTAAACCCCCCTAAATACCTCCCCCTCACTTACCTGCTTCTGCTGCGGCTTCCGCTCCGCTCCTTGACCCGGTGCGCATGTGACGTCACATGCGCACCACGTCATTAGCATATACCAGGTTGAGGTTCGTTTGAGGATGGGGGATTGAGGAGGGGGTTTGAGGAGGGAGGTTGAGGAGGGGGTTGAGGATGGGGGGGTTGAGGAGGGAGGATGAGGAGGGAGGATGAGGAGGGAGGTTGAGGATGAGGAGGGGGGTTGAGGATGAGTAGGGCGGTTGAGAATGAGGAGGGAGGTTGAGGAGGGGGGTTGAGGTTGAGGAGGGGGGTTGAGGAAGGAGGATGAGGATAGGGGGGTTGAGGAGGGGGGTTGAGGAGGGAGTTTGAGGAGGGAGGTTGAGGAGGGGGTTGAGGATGAGGAGGGGGGTTGAGGATGAGGAGGGGGTTGAGGATGAGGAGGGAGGTTGAGGAGGGGGTTGAGGTTGAGAAGTGGGGTTGAGGAGGGGGTTGAGGATAGGGGGGTTGAGGAACGAGGATGAGGATGGGGGGTGGAGGAGGGGGTTTGAGGAGGGGGTTGAGGAAGGAGGATGAGGATGGGGGTGGAGGAGGGGGTTTGAGGAGGGGGTTGAGGATGGGGGGGTTGAGGAGAGAGGATGAGGAGGGGGTTGAGGATGAGGAGGGAGGTTGAGGATTTTGCTTCAAAGTTCTTTATTTGAAATTTATTTTTCCCCCCTGAAATTTCCTTCTTAAAAGGAGGTGCGTGTTTTACGCCGGTGCGTGTTATATGCCGATAAATACGGTATATAGAAAATATTTATTGTGTAATGTATATTAGTTATGTACTAATTAAACTAAGTACACAATTTATGATAGAGAGATTCTTGAGAGGAATTTATTCATTATCTTTATTATATCCGTAGATAAAAAACGCTGATAATAAAAATTATAAAACACTTTTTAAAAACAACAAAGATGACTCATAGTTTAAAGCATAGAATATCCAGCTTTAAACTATCAGTCATCTTTGTTGTATTGAAAAAGTGTTTTATAATTTTTTATTATTTGCAGTTTTTATCTATGGATATAATAAAGATAATTAATAAATTCCTCACAAGAATCTCTCTATCTAGACAAATTTAGTGTTGTGCACTGTGATAATAATTTATACATCACCAAGTTAATTTATGATACCCTAATAGGTAAATATAATTAAAAAAAATTGTGAGCTACGTGTTAGATGCATATTTTAATATATCAAATATTTTTCTTTGACACAAGTACCATTTCACTCATGTTATGTGATGCACACACAATAAAAACACAGTTGATTCATATAATAAGATTACATTTCATTTAAATATACCGTACTGTTAGCATTTAATTATTTAACATTTAGTCTGTCTTTGGTCAAAGTTTATCATTGATTGCAGCCTTGATCAATATATTTAATTAAATCTTCGTTATAGCATGCAGGCTGGGTTTATCTGACTTTACACTGGTTTCTTCTTCATGACAGAGTTCTCTTTTGCTATCCTTTATTTTAGTATAGGCATCATTTCTATTATGCATTCCCCAGTCAATGTAAAATTAGATTTACAGGATTTTTATTCACGTTTATCTTGGCATCATTTTATTCCTTTATTCACTTTCTTAATCAAGCATTTTATTTATTTCCCTTCTGTATGTTGAAGACTGTGGTTTTTATTCATAGTCACACTGTTTGCATAGAAAGGAGAACAAAGAAAAAGATAAAGATGAATGAGCCAAAGTGAATGCTTCTAAAGAATAGTTTTAAAAGCAGATTTGCATCAGTATCCACTATAATATTTAACGAAAAGTCTGTAAAGTTTGCGCAGGGGTTACTGCGCAGGCATCAGACATTGATGTTAAAAATAGTGTTACGAGCATGCTCTCTCCGCTGCTCGGTGGCCAAGAGGAGGGACGCGCACATGCGCATTACTGGCTGGGATGAGAGGGCGAGAGACAGGAAAGAGAGAGAGACAGGGCAGAAATACACAACAGAGAGACAGACACAGGACATAGAGTGAGGGGGAGAGAGAGAGACAGGTGAGAGAGACAGGGCACAGATACACGAAAGAGAGAGAGAGGCAGACACAGGACATAGAGAGACGGAGAGAGACCGAGAGACAGGCGAGAGAGATTGAGAGAGACAAGAGAGAGAGACACAGGACAGAGAGAGAGAGGACAGAGAGGGAGAGACAGGACAGAGAGAGAGCCATGAGAGAGAGAGAGAGACAGGCGAGAGGCAGGGCAGAGATACACAACAGAGAGAGAGACAGACACAGGACATAGAGAGAGGGAGAGAGAGAGAGATAAAGATACAGGCAAGAGAGATTGACAGAGACAAGAGAGAGAGAGAGACAGGACAGAGAGAGATAGGAGAGAGAGAGAGGACAGAGAGAGAGAGATAGGGCAGCGATACACAACAGAGAGAGAGACAGACACAGGACATAGAGAGAGGGGGAGAGAGAGAGAGAGACAGGCAAGAGAGATTGAGAGAGAGAGCACAGAGGGAGAGACACAGGACAGAGAGAGACAGGAGAGAGAGTCCAGAGAGAGAGCACAGAGAGAGAGAGAGCACAGAGAGCCACAGAGACAGACATCACAGAGATAGACAGCACAGAGACAGAGACAGCACAGACAATTGAAGATAAAACTATATGATACAGTAATTTATGACGGGCAAATTACTAGTAAATATATTTTGAAAAAATAAATGTGACATAATTTATGAAAATGAGAGGAATGGAAACTCCTGTGTTAAGTGAACTTTCTCTTTGCTTAAAACGATACACATATAAAATACAATATATTAATTCCAGTTTTTGACAACAAAAACAGAGGAATATTTAATTTCCCTTTAGACTGTAAGTTGCATTATTTGCCATGTTTAATATTGCATTTTTTGTTGTACAAAATTTGGTTATTGCATCTCAACATGTTAAGGAAACAGAATACCACAGTCTATTTTACGTGTATTGTGATATATCATGAACTGATGTAACCTTGCCCCTCTCTGATCTCCTTTATTATTGCATATATGTCTTAGTGAATGTTTTCAGATCTTTAGACAAAAACTGTTACAAAATAAACAAAAGCTAAATGAATAAATAACACATTTGTTTAATGATTTAATTTATTTAATGAACACAGATATCCAACACCAACTGGCGCTGTATGAAAAAGTAATACCCATAATAAATTAACCTAGTTAAAGGGATCAATAGAGTTATCTGATTGTACACAGCCAGCCTTCATTACAGTCACCCCTGCTCAATATAAACCTCTAAAACTCACTTATTTTGACTATTATCAAGCTGAATCAAGCTGCCAACACAAACATTCACAAGACCATCATCAAAGGAAATTGCTGAAAAATCTGAGAAAAAGCTGTTTATATTATGCTCGAGAAGGTTCTTTTGACAGTCCACAGTAAGAGCATCATACCAACAGTAAAACACGTTGGCGGTAGTGTGATAGGATGCTTTACTGACTCAGGACCTTGAAGACTTACCATAACTGAAGGAATCATGGATTCTCCTCTATATCACAAAAGCAAGTACACATCAAAATTACTGAAAAGCAAAAGTTCTGTAGTACCCTAGTTAAGTCCAGACTTCAACCCAACAGAGATTCGGTTGCAGCACCCGAAGTGAGCAGTTCATGTTTCAATGTCTCTTAATTAAACCAGTTCTGTGAGGAAGAGTGGGCTAAAATTTGTCCACAGTGTTATGAAAGACTGATAATTAAATTATAGGAAGATCTTGATTGCACAGCTGCTTATTAAGTGTAAGGTGGCAAGTCCTGTTTCACACATGGAATATGGGTGTCAGATACATTTGTCCATTAAATGTAATAAGTTAAGGTGGCAATTACTTTTTCACACATGGGGTATGGGTGTCACATAACTTTGTTCATTAGTTAAATACATTAAGTAAGTTAAAATGTTATATTTGTTCACTCACTCAGGTTCCCTTGATCTAATATTAGATTTTATCTAAAGATCTGAAGGCATTTAGTTTGACAAATATACAATAATAGAGGAAATCAAAAAGGGGCAAATGCATGAATAACAGGTAACAAGCCCCCCCCCCCCCATTAATTTTTGGCGTATAATTACCATCGATTTGTTTTCCTTTCCCCTCTACCGACCTCGTCCCCTCTACCCCTCTTGTTCCCTCCGGTTTTCGCACTTCGGTTTCTGATTTTCTGTTCTCTAAATCACTTTCCACTCTATCATATCACTTTCCATTCTATCCCTGTTCCCCTCTTTTATTACCCATTGACTCATAATAACCCTTTCCCTGTTTCTTTTCCCCCTTTCCCATTTTTCTCTTTAGCCTCTCATAACATCTATATAGTCTTTGTCACATAGGGTGTGTCTGAAACTAGATTTGTTAAATATGGTGTTTCCTTCTATCCACAACTATGGACACTCCTTTCAGTCTAACAAACAAGCTAATAGGGCAGACTGTTACATATAAATAGCACATCTCCCAACCACTCAATGGCTGCTATTCAAGTGCAATTTGCAACAGTTACAGAGTGATTGAATTGAACAAGGCCGCAATTTAAGGGCCGAGGCCTCAAAACCGTAAACCCTCAAGCAAGTCTGTAATTTGCGATCATGTCACAGCCCAATTAACCAATAGGAACCAGATAACGCTAATGAACGGCGTGGAAAACAACTTTGAAAGCCAGTGGAAACCGTAAGTCCTTGACTGTGCTATAGCTGAGCCATTGAATACACAGGCCCTGCCGTTGGTGAGTTTCTGAGCTTCGGAGAGAGAGAGAGAGAGACAGAGAAGGAGCAGTTTTGTAAGTTTTTTGCTACTTTGATTACTAAGAAATATTAACACTTAATTTACAACTGTGAAGATTCCTGGAGGGGGTGCCATTCAGCTTCTTTAGTTCCTGCCTTTGACTACAGAAATCCCCCTCTCAGGCTATCTTCTTAGAAGGAATGGGCCTCTCGGTGCCCGGCGGTCAGATCAGGATCATCACTGGATCAGGTAACCCTTATCATCTGCTTCTTCCAGGGGGCTTGAAAAGGCCAAGAAGACCAATTCTAGCCCAGCAGATTCCAATCAGGTTTCCCTCGGGGAGCAGCAGAGGCTTAGGGCAGCAAAGTGATTTTAGCTCAGTAAAATAATAAAAGTCTTCCCTTTAAATGAAACAACCTATTCTCTGGATGTTCCAGAAGAACATCTTTATTTCTGGTTACAGCAGTGTATTTATGCAGTTAATCATAGTCAATCTCCACACATGCAAACTCTCCAGAACCAACCAAAAAGAGAAATAGTAGAGCCAATCAGGAGGCAAGGAAAATGGTGGGCATGGCTGGTGGCCCAGCTTGGGGGTGGATCAATGGGAGGCAATATCCAGGAAATTTTGGTGGGAAAATGAACAAAGAAACAGACGTGCATATACTTAACACAAACATCCTGCAGTGCCAGAAATGGAACTACTTGTTTTTTCTACAGTGAATCAGTTGACTATATGAAACTAGCTCGCTTTTTTTATACAAGTATATCAGTTAGGGAAAAACAGGGGAAAACAGATCTTTACAACAACACACATAATTACTGATATCATATAATTTACACACATAAATGAATATGTACACATAGCTATGCATAGTGATAGGCCACAGCACATCTACACCCCCCCCCCATACCCGCACCTACCTCTTCCCCCCAATACCCATAGTATAATAAACTTAATAAAGACATTCTTGTTTTATCTCATACACATACACGTATATATTATATATAGATTTATTCTTATATTCATTTCATAATTTCCAGGAGGGTAGAGGAGGGGAGAAGGAAAGTCAGGAGAGAGAGCAGTAGAGAGATGGGAACAATGGAGGAGAAGGAGAGTGAGGAGAGGAGGAGAGAGAGGGGGAACACCGGAGGAGGAGCGTGATCAGAGGAAAGGAGGAGAGAGAGGACTAGAGGAGGAGAGAGAGGGGGAACACCAGAGGAGGAGTGTGAGGAGAGGAACGAGGGGAGAGAGGACTAGAGGAGGAGAGAGAGGGGAATACCACAGGAGGAGTGGATGAGAGTTAGAGGTATGGAGAGAGGGAGAGGAGGAGGCAGGTTAGAGAGGAGAGGTAAAGGTGTAGGAAAGCAGGAGTGGGGGAGGAATGTGCCCCCAGATATAGGCACACAAGGAGTAGGAGCAGAGGTTCAGGTGCCTGATCCCAGGGGGGAGGTAGTGGGGATGAGGGACATGCCCCAAGGATAGAACAGGGAGGCCAGGAACCCCAGGAACAGTTGGGAGGGCAAGAGGTTGTGTCAAAGTACAGGGCCCCCCTGAGGAGGTGACGATTTTCCTCAGGGAAATCCACTAAATTATCATACATGGTGGAAGGGAAGTGAGGCCTAGCTAGAAGACACGTGAGATCGTTACTTCTGTTGCGGCATTAGGGGTTGCAAACAGGGATGTGAATTATATCAAACACAGATATGATGACAGCTGGATAAAGGTGAAGAGGAAGATAGCAGAGGAGGCCAGAGCAGCCTAAGAAACTGGTGGTCGACCATCAGCCGTCATTACATACTGCGCATGGGAGTGGACCCTGATGTAATGGATCAAATCAGTGGCAGTAGTGGGCCTTCCAGGACAGCTGCACTCTGATTTTCCGAGAACCCTGCAATGTGAGTACCATCACACCCTCATATGCACACCCATGAAACCCACACACAAAGATAACTGACATACAATAACACCATAAGCTCTCTGGTTATGACTAAAGATATATGGGGGCAGCAATAACCATGTAAATCAAGGAAACAAAGATATGATAATAATTGTTATTAATTAAATGTCTGACCAATACCTGCAGTTAAACTGATTCTGAGTAGCAGTCATCAAATAGCTCAAGATTGATTTGACATCGAAAAGAGAGTACATATATTGGTGTGCACACTGGGGCATATGTGGATACAGACTCTGTAGGACTGCATTTGCATGCCGTGTACTAGTCTAACCTGGACCATGTCTCATCTGCATTTTAACAATCATTGCTGAGAATTGGTCACAGGTTGGTCAGGCTCACATACTGCACAGCAGATGCAGCTGAGCACGTGTCCTCATGATGACACACTGCACCAGCATTACATATATTGATATCAGCCATGATCCACAGTGCTCATAATACAGGTCAATGTTTATCTGCGTCAAACCATCCCGCAGCCAGTTATAAGTGACCATGATGTCAGGAATATGGAAACACACAGCAAACAATTGTTTAGAGAATCCCGACTCAAACACTAATGTGCTTTCATTTCAGTATCCAGGAGGCCTAGCCCAACCACAGATATAAAGTTGGTGGCTCCACAGGAGGAGGAACCAGATATATCCTCAGAAGTGGTGTTTGAGAAAGGCAAACAAGTTTCAGAGGGCCCAGGACCATCACAGGATGCTGACCTATCAGCAGCAAGATGGCCACCCATATCATTAGTGTGGGAATCACCTCCTGGCACTCACATGCATCATGGGCACGTTTGCAACCTTTTCAGCCATCTCCACCTTAACCTCACATGTTTTGGAAGCAGCAACCACTGCCACCTCCACAGATTTCCTGGTAGTGGAGACAACCATCAGCAGGCCCACCACTGCCACCTGCTCCAATCCCATGGACTGCTCCTCCACTCCTTACATGGGCTCTTTCAACATGGGCTCACCCAACATGGGCTAACCCAACTCGCTATAACATCGCCATGGCCTACACCATTGCCACAGCTGACACCAACACCGTCGTCACTGGCTCCCCTATCATCACCACAGCCAATCGAAAGACCCTGCATGTCCAGTGACAGACCTCACACCCCCTCACAAGGCACTTTTAGGGAGCTCATGCACAAGATTTACAGGGAGGACAAAAGCCATTACACCATTATTGAAAACCTGTCACTCCAGCTGGAAAGGCAGAATGACAACTCAACCTCTCTCATTGACAGCATCAGATCGCTATGTGGTGAGATGAGGAGGCACAATTAAAGGATGAAAAAGTATGAGCAAAAGGCAAATAGGGACAGACAAGCCCAGTGGACACTCATTGAGTGGCTATTGGTACTGGCGGAAGGAAGGCATTACTGATTATTTCAATTAAATGGACTGATTTCTGATGATGCTTTTTTTCATCAGATTCTGGTTGCAGTGCTGTAGTGACCACGTGACCCTGGTAGGTGCTATGCATCATGATTATTCTTGACTATGACATAACCCCTTTATGTATACCATTTTTTCCCCAAAAGCCTCATACCCTTCTGAGACCTGTCCACACCAAACCCATGATATTAATGCACAGTCTTGTGCATTTCTGATTGTGCTCTGTGTGTGAAATAAATAACCTTTATCACTGTGTCAGTGTGTTTTCAATATTTTGGATTTTGGGAGATCCACATACATCACATTTATGTCACATTCCTCTCTCTGTAAACTAATGAGCTCTAGTTACTATGCAATAGATTAATACATATAATAATAATGATAATAATAATAATAATAATAATAATAATATAGGGTTAATTTGAGATACTGTGGAGTATCAATATTTCCCTGAAGGGCTGATCACAATATGGCAGGTATTAATGTGAATTGATTGATAGCAAACCACTTGATGTGATTTCACCAAATGATAATGGATATACATGTTGATACACGGCCACCAGCAATGGAGTGGGACTTTCCAGGATGGGCGTAGTGGAGATAGTCCCTGATGGAGGGGAATTGGCTGTTGTTCCACGTACCTCTGCACAGCCTCCATGTGTGTGGGTTGAAGTAGAGTAGTGTGGTGTATGTTCCCCTGGTACTTAATATATGTCATGTGGCGGTGTAATTTAGCCACTATTTATTTTCTCAATCTAGATCTGATGAGTGAGATGTATATAAAATTATCTATGTATTTTTAGGGTCCACATTAGAGCCTTTGTGAGTAAGAAAGGGATAATAGGGCTGGCAGTTTCATTTTTTTGTGTTGCAATTGGTAGTGTGTTTTTAATTGCTTTCTGCATCTTGCAGCAACACATGTCATATTGGCAAATGCATGACCATTCCAACATATGAGAAAGTAAAATATTTTTTAAGGCCTATCTGTTCCTTGGGAATTGTTATGCAATTAAATCCTCCATGTTTTAAAGACCATTAGTGTGTTTTAATTGTCTTTTGCAGTGTTACAAACTAGTCTGTAAACCCTTTGTAAGTCCTATTTGTAACCCGTTATATATTTGGCTACATTTGCCAGTTGCGGGTTTGAGGGCAATTGTATCCTTTGGGGAATTGTAGCAATTGAATAGCGATTTGAGATTTTAGCGATTGTAACATTTGTGGGCTTGAAAGATCAAAGGCTTAAATGAGCTGGAGTTACAATTTTAATAACTGCAGGCTTTTTGAATAGAAAATGAGTTTACTGGCTACATTACGGGCTCCAGTAACCATCAGTTGCTCAATTGAATTTGGGGCCAGTGTTTGACACTGAGATAATCCCATCAACCATGTAAAGCAGTCAGAAAACCCTGTTTAAAGTACGAGTCATAAGCATTTATACATATTTCTTCAGGGGGAACAGTAGGAGGAGGTGGACCAGTTCTGAGTTGGCACACACCAACAGATTTGCCAAATTGAGTGAAACTTTTGGGGATGTCCATTCAGGAATGACAATGCCAGATAGAGGTGTTCTAATGGAGGGGTTGGAGGGCAGATTAGGCATAGCAACATACAGGTTTTGGTAGTAGGGGACACTATAATTGAGAAGGTAGACAGGGTGATTTGTCAGCCAGATGCCAGAAATCAAACAGTTTACTGTCTCCAGGGTCCTCGGATCAGCGTGTTGTCGATCAGGTGGATAAATTATTAGGAGGGTCTGGAAATGACCTGGAGGTCTTGGTATATTTTGGTACCAATGACAAAGTTAGTGAAAGATGGAGTGTCCTAAAGAATGATTTTAAGGAACTAGGAAACAAACTTAAGGCAAGGACCTCCAAGGTAGTATTTTCTGAGATACTACTAGTGCCACGTGCTAGTCTAGGGAGACAGAAGGAGCATAGGGAGGCTAATGCGTGGCTAAAAAAGTGGTGCAGGACATAGGGTTTTGGGTTTTTAGAGCACTTGGCTCACTTGGGTACAATCTCTATAGCAGGGATGGATTGCACCTTAATGATGATGGAGCTTGTGTGCTAGGGGATAGGATGGTAGAGTTTTTAAACTAGTAGATGGGGGGAGGGACTAGATAGAACTACCCTGAAATAAACTGGATATAAGAGACTAGCAGTTCAGCTAAAATGAGCAGGTTCTTGAGTGCACTCAGAGATAATTATTTGCCCCAGGTTATACAAGAACCTACTAGAAATGATGCCATCTTGGATTTAGTCAAAAGTAATATTGATATAATATCAAATGTTAAAATAGGGGAACCCATGGGGAATAGTGATCACAACACGGTCACATTTGAGATTGAATACAAAATGATAATGAAAAAAAAAAACATGCAGGAGGGAACAGATGCAGCTTTTGATGTAAGAAAATCAACAAGGCTTGCTAAAGAGCTAGACTGGCTAAAATAGAAAATGAGAAGTCAGCTGCAAAGGAGAGTAAGACTAACCCTAAAATATTTTTTAAATATATTAATGGGAAGAAGGCCAGGAAGGAAGCTATATGGACATTACAATTTGACACAGGCTGTCCGATAATTAGTGACCAAGAAAAGGCAGATGAGCTAAATAGGTTCTTTTCTTTGATATATACAAGGGAGGTAACAGTGGTTGGAACACTGCAACAAAACAGGGCTACTCTACCTTCACCAAATAATTGGTTAACGCAGGAAGAAATCCAAAAGCAGTTGGAAAAAATAAATGTTAATAAAGCCCCAGGTCCTGATGGAATACATCCGAGGCTACTGAGGGAACTGAGTTCTGTAATAGCCAATGATTATATCTAATTTCTCACTCACCACAGGGTCGCTACCAGATGACTGGAGAAATGCAGATGTGATACCTATATTTAAGAAAGGAGCAATAGCAAATCCAGGAAATTATAGATATGTATGCCTCACATCTGTAGTCAGGAAGCTTTTAAAAGGGTTAATAAGGGACAGTATACAAGAATATACCTATTTGAATAAGATCATAAGTAGGAGTCAACACGGATATATGAAAGATAGGTCATGTCAGACAAATCTAATTAGTATCTATTTGGAGGTAAGAAGGAACTTGGATCAGGGCAACACAGTGGATGTAGCCTTTTTGGATTTGGCAAGTGCTTTTGATACAGTGCCACATGGAAGACTATTGTGCAAACTAAGGGATACAGGAATTGCAGTAAATATCTGCTCATGGGTTGAGAGCTGGCTAAAAGGCAGGAAGCAAAGAGCTGTTGTAAATGGAACATACTTCGATTGGACTAATGTGGTAAGTGGGGTTCCTCAAGTTCAAGATTAGGTCCTCTCCTTTAACATATTTAATAATGACATAGAAGTAGGACTTGAAAGTATAGTCTCCATTTTTGCTGATGACACTAAGTTGTGCAAGATAATTAAATCAGATAAGGATGTGCTTTCCCTCCAAATAAATTTGCATAAATTAGAGAAATGGGAGGCTAAATGGCAGAGGAAATTTAATACAAATAAATGTAAAGTTAAGCAAGGAAGGAAAAATAGCCATGGAATTTGTAAGCTTAATGGAGCAAATCTAGGGATAGCAGATATTGAAATAATTTGGGAGTACTTGTGGATAACCACCTAGGTAGCAATGCTCAATGCCAAGCAGCAGCTACAAAGGCAAGTAAAATATTAGCATGTATTAAGAAGGGTATAGAAGCAAGGTAAGCAGATATCATTCTGTCACTATACAAATCCCTAGTAAGCCCTCATTTGGAATATGGAGTACAATTTTGGGCACCACCTCATAAAAAGGACATTTTGGAGCTGGAAAGGTACAGAGGAGGGCAACAAAACTAATAAGGGGAATGGAGGGGCTGAGTTATGAAGAAAGACTAACCAAATTTAACTTATTTTCTCTCGAAAAAGGCATCTACGAGGGGATATGATTACCTTATATAAATATATCCAGAGTCAATATAAGGCTTAGCCAAGTTTTTGTGCCAAGAGATTTTCAACTGACTAGAGGACATCCCTTGAGGTAAGAGGAAAAAGATTTCACCTTAAAGAAAGAAAAGGGTTCTTCACAGTCATGGTGGTTAAACTGTGGAATTTTCTACCAAAGGAGGTGGTGACAGCAAATTTGATAGGTAACTTTAAAAAGGGGTTAGATATATTTTTGAAGTAAGAGGGCATTCAAGGTTATCCTAGATAACTAGCGAAGGAATATTTATCTAGGGAGAAATGTGATCACCAGTATCTGGGGTCAGGAAGGAATTTTGCTTTTTTCCCCCCTTATGAGACAATTGGCAGTTTCAATGTTTTTTTTGTTTGCCTTTCTCTGGATCAATTAACAATTAACAATTATTAACAAATAATCCACATATTAAAAGGATCAGAAGAGATCTAAAAAGGTTGAACTTGATAGACTAAACGTCTCTATTCAACCTCAAATACTATGGCCCTCATTCTATTATCGGCCGTAGGAGATGCACGCGCCGGAGGAAAGCCTTTGATCTGAAACGGCCGCAAGAGTTTCGGCCGTAAGAAAAAAAATCCTGGTTGCTATTCAATTGCTCCGGGAAACCTCTCTGCAAGGCTAAAACCGAGCCGCAGCTTACTTGCAGAAAAAAGGTCCCGCAGGCACACAATTAAGCACATTTTAAAGCCATAATAAAGCCATCCTGCACTCTTATGAGACTATAAAGTGATTGTAGGTTTTAGCATTAATAGCACAACATTCCCCTACACTCAAATCCGTAAATATTTTTTTTTAAATTTATGTCACATATCCATGTAAAAAGTCCAGAGGGCTTGGAGCACCTCAGACCCGCCCACGCTGCGGCCGTAAAATAAACAGTTAATGTAATCTCGGATTTGGGCTGATGTGCAAGCTTGAGAGGGGGTTGCTATTAATCCTCATGTCCCCTATAATGATCCCTAGCATTTACAGAGCTTTACAGTGCCGTCTTGAATTTATTTTTTGCATTTAAAGATTTCTGAGCTTACGGCTGATTGAAAGATATACGGCCGGCCGTAAGGGGATATCCTTGCGGCGCTGTATAATTGAATTGCAAGGTAACGGGAGCCCCGCAAGGAATCGCAGCTTTGCGGCCGATTTACGGCCGATAATAGAATGAGGGCCTATGTAACTATGTAAATGCTTTGTTTGCTTTCCTTAATCAATGCCTAGGAGGAGGATTCTATTGTGAGTTGCACTTTAACTGAAAGCTTTATTTTATATCTTCTAAACCATTTACTAAATGAATTCACACTTAGTTTTTTTACAGCCTTATTTAATTGCAATTTGGCTAATTGAATAGGGCTCTATTTAAGCACATAGCATATTTTTTTACAGAAGTTTTTAGTAAGTGATCTATCCAAAAGCAAGGTCTTCACTAACTTAAAACTTCTGTAAAAAAATATGCTATGTGCTTAAATAGAGCCCTATTCAATTGGCCGAATCGCAATTTAATAAGGCTGTTAATGTCCAATTTTATTTCTATATACCGTACTTATTTAGCAAAGCTAATTAATATTACATATCTTTTTATATTGTATGTTTTGGAGATTAAACCGTTTTTTAGAATATTTGCGGAAAATAAATAGGCATTCACTACAAAAGTATTTTTTCTAGCTACACATATTTTTAAATTTATGGTGTTTTTATGAATATAAAACACATTTAATTGAATTCAGGAAAAAAATAATAATATGATTTTGCACATACATAAAGCATTCTGACACAGTTCATTGCATCACTTATATGAAAAAGCATGCCCTTTGCTTTGTAATCTTTCAAAAGCAGAGATTTAATAGAAAGTGCTTGAAAAACACATTTGAAGAGGCCTGAGGAATAATGTTTTTTTGAATCAAAACTATATCCATTGCTCTTCAGGAGATAAAACGAAAGAAAAAGTGCTTGAAATAGAAAACACACTGTCTGAATATCCTACAAATATTTATTTCCTTACTTTATAGAATGCTCCTCTTGTACAGTATATTTAAAACACACTGGGGGCCCTTATACTATTTACTGCAAATCAATATAATGTTTATAAAACCGTCCATGATAAATTGATTTCCTCCTACTCTTTGACGCTTCACCGATCTGTTATACCAACCCTGTATTACCAGATTATTCACCTTCATGTTTTCTTCTAATAAATTGACACAATCTTTTTTTTTTTTCTATTCAAAAAGCTTAAAGCTTTTCTGAAAAACTTAAACCCTTACTGCGGCCTGGGAAAAAGCATTCAGTGAATGAGAAAATACAAGGAAAATGTATTTATAAACAAGTATATTGTGGAGAAGATACAGAAGATTGTTCAACTCAGAACTCAAATACATAAGACAAGGAATGAGACTGGTCTAAAATGAATATTTTTTTCCTGAAGAGGAAGGCAGACACATTGCTAGCTAAATAATATTTTTTTTTTTTGTGGTTGTATATGCAAATGACCCTTAGGGCTTAGTCTACCTAAAGGTGATAGGGGGCTCCAGACTTGGATTTCCTGCTCACTGTGCTTTAGGAGTAATCAGCTACATCCTACTAAGAAGGCTGAACTAAGGCTGAAACGTAGTTCTGGTGAAGGTGAAGCTAGGACAGAATAATCTGCTAATACACGGTTGTTTGACAGACCTGTAAAGTGTCAAATAGTGGGTAAAAATGTATTTATCATGGACTGTCTTTTAAACATTATATTAAAGTATAGTAAATAGTATAACCCTAACATTAAATTAAATATGATTTAGCAACCCCATAAATAGAGGTGCTCAGTCCGAGAATTAACTAACTTTAAAGGTATATGAGCTGGGTTATTAATGCATCTGATAGAGGAAAATTTATAGTGAAAAAATTGTTTGCATGAAAAAATTCCAAAGTAAATAGTTACCGTTAGCCTGAAGTTTGCTGAATTTCTTGCTTTTGCAAAGAGTTTTCTCTCAATGTTGATACCCCCTGAAATTCCCAGGGATAATTAGCATAACTTATACAATGTTTCTTTTTGGCCTGGGGATTGTGCAGACATGCTCAGTTAGCACCTGAAGTCTACTCTGCTGTAGGAAGTCACATGATTCCAGACATTTTCCTTTCCTTTAGCTAATCAGCATGCGCATGTGCTGCATATTGGATATCTCATTAAAAACTAGACATCCAATATGCAAATCTCAGTTGCTAGGGGTGTCTACATCACCCCCAGCCAATTTTTTTCTTTTCTGCAAAAAAAAAAATTGCATTTTTTGCTAGGTGGGTTATGATGCATTCTACAGGAAGCATTCATAACCCACCACACTTTCATATACCTTTAACCGCCATCTACAAATAAACCTCTGACAGCCACTGATACAGGTGCCTTTGCTATATTTGAAATAGTTAGGGTTCTTTAATCTCTCCTGGGAATACTCTAGACTTTCCGGTAGACACAGGCATTTATTTTAACTCCCCTCCTGCCTCCTTCTTAGATATTGGGGTTCCTAGATTTTTTACTTTTTCTAAGGAAGATGCTTGTAAAATCTAATATTAGATTTTAGAACTTCCAATTTTGGGTTTTAGAATGCTAAATAATAGTGTTTGAGTGAATTTTAAGTGAAAAAATTGAGTGCCTTTATGATAAAAGTACTGAAAGGTGTAACATTCCAAAGAGTGGTGACTCAGAAGTAATTTATGCAGGCATAGGAGGTGGAGGTAATGGTAGGGAATGAGAAGTAAAAAAGAGAAACAATGAAGATTACTTAGCTTTAGGTAAATAGAAGATCAACAGCTTACAGAGGCAGTGTACAATGTAGAACAGCATCGTATTTCAATGGGAAGCCCTCTGTCAGTAAGTGTGGAGATGTCTCCTAGAGAATTAGCTGTCAGTATCACTGCTACCCTCCAAACAGCTTTGCCAATAATAGGGAAACAGGTACATTGTTGTACTTGACTCTGATTGGCCAAAACTTGTTATGAATGTTATGCAAATTTACCTTGGATTTTAAGGGTCACCCTTCTTAAAATGAACTGTCTGAAAGTTGACCTAGGGTAAGTTTGTTAATGTTCATTTTGGGATTGTTTTCATGCCAAAAACGTTTTCATACACTACCGATTCTCCATTCAGATACATTCATAATCCATGAAACTTCTATATATATTTTAAGTTACTTTCGAATATTTTCACTATTTTAGAAAATGGTCTATTTCCTATAGTTACACCCGCTAGCAATTAGCAGTTCATTATTTCCACCTGTCACATGCTGTAAAGCAGTTACACTAGCAATCATACAAAATATATAAACATAAATGTAAACTCACCATACACTTGGTCAGTATCAATAGAAGATACATTTACATGCTGAATATTGGCCCCATCAAAATCTTTTATGAAGGGAGTTACAATGTTGCACTGCAACTTAGTAACCTGTAAATTGAAATCACTGAAATTTCAGCAGTGCGCGATAGCCATTCCAAATGCTTTTAATGGTGCTATATGCAATTAACATACTATCAGCCCTATTAAATCAGTAACACATGGAAACGTTGATAAAGGCATAACAATTTCATCATTTGTTATATGCAGAGAGCACAGTCATAAATGTATCTGACCGTGCATTAATATCATGGGTGTGGTGTGTGTAGATCTGAGAGTACAAGAGGCTGTTTGGGAAAATGGGAAAACCTTAAGGGGTAAAAGTAATACTGTATAAAAAAATAATGCATAGGATCTACTAGGGCCATATGTGGTCATTACACCACAGAAACCATAATAGGATTAATAAACATCTCATGTTTCAATACTTCATACAATAGAAGTAACCAGAAATTTCCATTGCACATCATGTCTTCATCTGCTCCATAACACAGATGCATTGACTCATGGATTATGTAATCTAATTCAATAACACACATACAGTGTGCTCAGAAAATCAGGATAAATGATTTAATCAATGATGTGTGAGATCATTCTGCTAGGGGGATGTCATTGATGAAATAGCTATTGAATAGCCACTGTGTATATGTTTAACTTACATTATTTGGTAGCACTGCTGGTAGATGAAGAGGATCATAGAAAAAAAATCATAAAAGATTAATACGAAGAGCAAAAAACTATTTAAAATAGGAACTGTACCATCTCTTCTCAACATCATTTCTCAGTGACTGTCATTTGATGAAATGTTAAACATAACCCTAAGGGTTTACATAGGCCATGATCCTCTGCTCTGTAAACAGGCTAGATTTGGATAACATTTGGACCAGTAGATTGTCACTGAGGAGCGAGGTTGAGAAGGTAAAATCCTAGGTGCAGCCCTTATTGCCTCTTGCACCTGGACACAGGGCCCCTACCCCCTGTGCCATCACGCCTTACTCCTATGTGAGGGTGGGGGTTAAATCGGAGGCATCCTCCATGAGGCAGCAGCATCTGAGGAGTGGGTGGGGAGGCCTCTGGGGTGGAGGAGGCAGTGCTAGCAATCAAAGCATGCTGGGGATTGCCTTTGCTCAGCTGGGTGAGCATGCTCTGGAGCAACCTGGCCATGTAAAGGTTGTGCCTCCTCACCTCCCTATAAAGCATACCCTGGCTGTCGCCCACCGAGGCCTAGTGGGGCGAGATGCTGGTCTGGAGCCCCTGCATAGCAAATGCTTTCCGTCACAGAAGCAAACATCCTTTTAATTCCATGGCTGCTGTCACCTCTTCAGAGATCCTGGAGCCTAGGAAAAGAAAATATGTCCCTTCCTCTTCTTCCTCACCTATTTGTTAGGAAATGAAATTGCTGTTTGGCTTTTTAACTTTGAGCAGCTGGTCAACGTTTGCACTCTCTTCTTTTACCCTCATCAATATTCCCTTTAGTTTCTCCTCACTTTCAGCTATCAGAGTAGTACCATCAGCGTATCTGAGTTTGTTGATATATCTCTCAGCAATATTAATTCCGGCTTTGGATTTCTCCAGCCCAAACTTGAGCATAATGTACTCTGTATATAAGTTCGATTCTGACTGTGGCTTCTTGGTCCAAATAAAAATTCTTCAGGAGGTGAATGACATGGTCCGGTTTCCTCATCTCTTTAGTAACTTGCCATATTTTGTTGCGATCCACACAGTCAATGGCTTTTGAATAGTCTCTGAAGCAGCGGTAAATATTTTACTCAAACGCCCTTGCTTTCCCTGCTATTCAGTGGACATTCACAATTTGATCTCTTGTGCCTCTTTAAAAAACAGCTAGCACATCTGCTGGTTCTCAGAAATATATTGTAAGAGTAGAGCTTGCACAGTCTTAAACATTATCTTGCTCGTATGTGAAATGAGTGTGCTTGTTTGATAATTGGAACACTTTTTGGCACTGTGTTCTTTGGTATCGGTATGTAGATTGACCATTTCCAGTCCACTTGCCACTTTTGAGATTTCCAAATTTGTTGGCATAAGGCTAGCAAATCTTTCACATGCATCATCTTTTAGGATTTTGAACAGTTCAGTTTCTATTCCATCAACTCCTGAAGCCTTGTTGTCAGTAAGACTTCCTAGGGTTCATCTCACTCCACTTGCCAAGATTACTGGCTCTAGCTCATTGGACAAGTCATTGTGGCTATCAATGCTGTTAAGATCCTTCATGTAAAGATCTTCTGAGTATTACTTCCACTACTGCTTTATTTGATCGACTTTCATGTCCACTTTTGCATGAAGGCCTCCCTTGAGATCCCCTTGAGAAGTTTCTTCAAGTGATCTCTTGACTTTCCCATTCTATTAACTTCTTCTATCTCTTTACATTGTTCATTATTGTCTCTTGTTAATAAAATGATGTTTAGAAATGCAAACAAGCACTAAGGTAGTTTATTTGAATATTAAAAACAGGGAAACTTCCATATACCTTTAGGAATCAGATTAAAATACTATATTTACATCACACATCATCACTCTTTCGTAAATTAATGCTTTTGACACTTTCAATATAATTATTCCTGAGCCAGGATTGTTAATGTTACATTTACAAAAAAAGAACCTTTATTACATTCAAATAAAATATTTCTATAACAACGGTTTTGCATTATAATTGCTATTTATTTTAAAGAGTAAAGGTTTAAAATATATATATTTTTACTGTTATTGTGAAATGAGAAACCATATCTTTAATAATTTACAGATGACCTTTTTTATTGTACAAGCATTTTATTTAGAGCGACAAGCTTTTGAGAGATACAGCTCTCCTTTTCAACCAATAAATTACATACAATAAATGGTGCAATGGTTGCAAGGACACTAGAAATATAGATAAAACAGATGTGACCTTAGCAACATAAATATTATTTAACTATGTTCTTGCTTAAAATACTTAGTTTTAGAGTTTACAACTTATTTTCAGGATAGACTTTGAGATTTCTAAAAGTATTTAAAAAGAAGCATTTTTTTAAGCTAAAATTGCAATTGACTCTTGTGTTTTTACCAACAGTGCTCACTATTCACTAATTTCCTCTAGTTTGACTCTCCATTTATCCAGTGTTCATCACATTAGATATTAACTATTTTTATTAATATAATGTATTCATAAAGCACTGACAGTGCAGGAGATAGAGTAAATACATAAGGCAAATATGGATAAAGTTACCTACTGGTACAGAAGGGATAGTGGAAAAAAAGGGAAAGGTAGAAGAGGTAATTGTAAAATAAAAATATTCAAGGTCTCGCAATGAACAGTGTTTAGCTCTGTTTGAATGTGGCTCTGGGTATCAATTACTTGTTTGTACATTGTTAGCTAGTGTCTGTTAACATAGTGGCAAAACTACTTTTCTAACCCTCCTAATGCATGCTAATATGTTACCCTCCTTTGAAACAGCTACCTGGAATTGAGAATGTTATACAGTTTGTGGTCCACAATAACTCCTAAATCATTTTCTATTTCTGATACCAATATATTTGTTTCAGATTATTTTTTTTAGATTTCTTTTTAGATTACAAATGGCATGCTTATTTAATTCAACTATATTAATCAGTGAACAGCTTATGTGCACTTGTTTAAACGTTTATGTGTGATGTCTCTTTATTTGCAGTAGAACTATTGTCATGGATTTCTTACTGGTCAGAAACCCTATGCATGTTACTCCAGATTCACCTGAATCACTACTCTGATTTAAAAAGGTAGCTCATTTTTAGATTGCATTCCTTCAAGGAGTAACCCTTTCAATGTTGTGCCTAATTTTGCCAAATTTCAAGACTTTGTGTTTAAACAGAAATCTCAGCACTTTTTTGAGTTTTCTAATCAAGACATATGTTGTTTTCTTTGTCACACCCTACACTTTCAAAAAATATATTTTGTTTGTTCATAACATATAATATGTAAAAAAAAAATACAGCCTAGAATGAATAAAAACATTTTTATTGAATTTCACTGGTTTTCTGCGAGATTATTACACGTGTCATTTTCTTTTCCACAGTTCTTGCAATTTCAGATGATATTTTTGTGCAAAAAAACTACAATCTAACATGCAAAACAAAACAGCTTTCTTTCTAAATAATATATATCATCAAAAGCTTTATTGTTGTAAATTCAGAATCAAATTACTTTTCCAAAACACCAACATTATGAGTATACTCCAATATTTTCAAACAAAAAACAGCCTTTGAAAAATAGAATGCTATATATATATATATATATATATATATATATATATATATATAATTATTATTTTTTTAATATCATCCTGTACTATTCTGCCGTTTATGCAAGATAAACAAAAGGAAAATTATTTAACACCATAACATTGCATATTTTTCGTTACTTTAGTTTTCCATGAAAAACACACACGGTCTATTGTCCTGTATAGTATGAAAGCAAACATAGGCAAATAAATGTGCAGTTATTGACTCACAGTGGGTTTGTTACTCCTTATTCATTTTTAGCTAGGGGTGGTTATGTGTTATATGGACATGTCATGTTGTTGCTTTGCTGTAGCAATTCCCCAGCTGGCATCCTGGTATAAGTATTCTTACTTGAAAGAGACATCCTCCCCCTAACAAAAGAAGATATGTATGAATCGCTAATTTTGTTTAGTACAAAAGTGAAACTCAATCTCTTGCATGGCTAGATTAGTGTAACCTGTAAAAAAAGATTTCCCCTTTTTCAAATTGGATGTTGCATGATTTTTTAGGAAATAATTATAAATTGTGTTAGCTCCCCACTCCTGTTTTAAAATTAAGCTTTTTTTATGACAGTTATGTGTCACAACCTACTATGATGATGGGATCTAGAGTATCCTAGTACTCTTATTCCCAGTAGGTTTTAGACCTAAGATTTGGGTGACTCAGACCAATGGACAGTCCTTGCGGATGCAAGAGCATAAGTCCCAGCTCATTGGTAGCGTGCCTGGGAAATCTGGAAGGGAGTCAGAACGATCTCCTCTACCAGCATATGACCCTGGGTCAATAATGCATCTGTACTTAAAGTTATGATGAAATTAAGAACAACTTCTTTATTTTTACACAAGTATTTAAACAACTCACAAAACCAGTACAGAGAGTGGCTACCCCCTTGTCCAACCCTCATCTTCCTCTTGGCCAATGGGGTAATCTCCAGAGTAACTTGATTACCTCTGGCCAATGGACTAGAGGTAAGCTCTGGGAACTTCCAGACCCCTCCCCTGGGCCACCCACTAGGTGTGGCTACCTAATTTAGTTGGTCTCTGGCTCTCAAGGGAGAAACATATATGTGCTCCTGTACTATGACCCTGATATTGGGCTGAAGACCCCATGGGGTTAAGGTGCCTCAATGTCTGTACAGACCCCTTTGTTCTGGCCTTGCTATCACTTCAAGTATTTACTTTAGGTGATAGCTGGAAGGCAGATGGGTGATCTACTCAGGTTACTATCTGTATCAGACCCAATATGGCTGACTGCACACAATATGGCTCCCACTCTTACAATACAATATATTTACAGATAATACCACTACAACATTTTATAACCCACATGTTATGAGTTGAGGCAGTACTTCCCACGTCAGTCCACTTAATGCGTTATGACGACTTTATTAATGGTGACGTGGTAAACTGCCTCTTCTCTGAATGCATAACAATAACAGTGGGACTCTGCCCTGAATATATAACATTATAACAGTGGCTCTGGGAGCCCAAAACCTTCTGTTCAATAACATGTGGCAGATAACAGTTCCAAATCCAAGATGGCCCCTGGCTGATCCATGACATTATGTGATATGTAGAGGCACATGAGACCCCCCCCCCCCCCCCCCATATAAAAGTGGTTTCTCCTCTCTTTCCAAAGAGTGATCCCATTGCTTATTACAATGTGTAGGGACAGAATTATTGGCCCTTAAAAACTTTGGGCCATATTCTATTAGCTACTTGCAAATGCCTTGAACTCATATATTTGGGCTTATAAATGTTTATATGCATTCTATTGACTTAAGAATTAATTAGTGGCAATAAGTAATATTTGCAGAATATGTAGCAACATTAAGAGTGATTTTAAGTGTGTATAAATTTATGAATTGGGCAATAGAATAGGGACCCTAATCCTTATTCTAAGATTTTAAACAGCACTTTTTTACTTGCCATAGGTGTGTTGAGCCCCATGGCCATCTCGATATAAACAGTGGATATAATTTCTATGGACCTCCATAGGACATCTACCTTTATTGGTGTCTTTCAGGACCTTCATGGCAGCAAAAATGATGTTCTCTTTATTTATTCTCTGTGTGCTTATTTTACTTTTATATGAAGAAGAAATACATTATTCAACCAAAATCTGTTAATTTACCATTAATTGTATAAACAAAAGATAAACCACTTAAGAAGAGGTATTTTCTAATAGTGAACGAAAATGTTCAGCTGTACCAGGAATACTGTCAAGTTTTACATATTTAATAGCCAGAAACCTTAATCCTTGGAGTATTGAGTTTCTGTACATGCTTCATTCCTTGACATTTCTTGTATGGGCTGATGATTGCTTATCTGACTTTCATGTTTTGTCTTAACGGTAAGCCAGTGTAATATTTTCACCCTCAGTGAACATTGTTAAAACTATAGATACATTTAGTAGAGTGTTACTGTAAAAAACTTAAGATATTCTGAAGTTAGAAGGAATTTTGGAGTCAATTAAGGAAAGAGAGCATTTTCATGTTTAATTCTACCCTTTGAGGGTTTATAATTACTATGAGATGTGTTCACTCAGATTCATGTTTTGGTTATACATATTTTGTGATGTTTTGCTTTTAGACTTGAATATTTCCCCATGGTTTTGAGTTTTCAGGGAATTGTGGGAAACTCCAGTTACATGCAAAAAAAACCTATGTTTTTGCGTGTTTCTCTCATTACTGTTTATTGTTTTTCAGCACATTTGGCTTGTTATTAAGCACAGAGGAACTCAGATGATTGACGGTAATATTTGATTGACTGCTAATGAGAGGTTAGTGGCTGACTACAAACGCTGTTTACCCTCCCCTACACACGCATGCAAACCGATTGTGGATCGATGATTTGAATAATTATCTACACAGTTTTGGATGTTATGAATCAACACTGTTGGGACTGGTATTAAAGAGACAGGGTCATCCCAACAACTAATTAGTCTCATCTTTAAGATCAAGAAAAACTGTCGACACTTTATACTAGCCTTTTTTCTCTACAGTAAAATATTCATGAGACAGCCAAACGCTCTTGTGTGCTAATATGCTACCTAATATCTTTGAAAAGGGCAGGGAGAGGATCTACTTGCATAATAATATTGGGGCATTACGTTGGCCACCAGAGAGACAGAAAGGCAGACTGTGATATTAATTAGTACATCAAAGCAGGTAATTAGTATTCATCAGCCTCTCATTTCCAAATTAATGCAGCTCAAAGAATGCAGAATTTCTGAGGTATGGTTTACTTTAGAAAAAAATGGCTAGTACAATGTATATCTACTTTTTTATGCTATTTAAGATTAAGTTTAAAAAAAAGGAGTTTGCGGTGACGGGAACCTTTTACGTCTTTTTTTGCCACATGAGCTCAGCTGTTATGGTTTCAACTATTGCAAGCTCTGTTCTTAAGTATTTTATCAAGTTCATCTATAAATTATTACATTTTGTGAGAAACAGTTTCGGCCTATCTTTGAGAGTCTTATACAGTAGTCACTTTAATAATTGTCTTTGTGCAAATGACTGGAATACAAAACTTAAATAAAAGAAATGAGACAATATAATAATTATTTATAGTGTTCTGCTTACTCAAGGAAACAAAATTAGTTCCAAAGTTATGTGTTAAGACATTGATTAGTGGTGCTGAGAGATCTCCACAGATAGAAGCTTTATTATTATTTTAGGGTCTCACATCTGCACATTACACTTATTTATTGAATACAATTTATGAAAGTCATTCCACGGGTATTCGTCCCACATGCTTTAATCAATAGTAAATGCAGCTTGTCAGTATAACTGCATGCTATAGAATATTAATAGCAATGCATTGCTTCATTTAACATGGCAACTTGAACTCCGAACTTCTGAACACTGCAAGAAAAAAACATCAACCATACTCAAGTGTCTTTTTAACCATGCAGCTTTGACTCAAAGAACATCTGCCATACCTAAGTTTCAATAGATCCATGCAGTAATGGCAAAGGTAGGTGCTTTGGGTATAATTTTTAATCCTCTCCTCATATAAATTAAGACTTCCCTTTATGCCAGTGTGCAGTTGTACCTGCAGTAGCTTTGGTCCTGCAGCTTGAACTCCAAACTTCTGATCACAGTCTAAAGGGCTGTAGAAGATGACCCGTAATTGCAGTTAAAATTATTTCTTATTATATGACTAGCAACTTGCCCGTAAAAAATGACGGGAATAACATTTTAAGGCTGGGAATACTGTACCTTCGGTGCTCATTGTGAGCCTCTCCCCCCGTGGATTTTAGGGGCTCGTGATGAGTGTTGCTGCCTTGGGTTAAGTGTTACTGCCTTGGGTTAATTGTTACTGCCTTGAGTTAGGTGTTACTGGCTTGTGTTAAGTGTTACTGGCTTCGGGCTCTGTTTTAATGCCTTTGGCCTAGTTTTCGTCTTTCATTACTTTTTTCGGCGGCGTGAAAAAATGCCAGATATGCCTCAAATTCACTTGCAACCTCACTCACAGGCTCCTTGGCTCTCCTCCTGTTCTGTGTGTCAGTGTGTAAGTTAATTTGAGGCATATTTTTGTTTTTTTTTGTCTTCCCAGTTCCGTTGTTTGGCCGTTAAATTCATAATTTTGCGAGGCCTCAGTTGTAAGTACGGTGTCACGATTCCAGTTGCGTGGATTGACTGTTTTACGTGCTTTGGTCTTAAGTCCTAATGGGCCCGCGATGAGCGCTATACCGTTCATTGCAGCCTTACTCACGCCAGCCTCGGCACTCATTGCAGCATAAGTCCCGCGGGCCGTGACCAATGGACCGTATATCCACAACGGCCTATGTCCTACTTAAAACATCGCTCTAGCATTGTAGCAATTCAGTACCTTGGTAAACATTAGTAAACTTCCTCCTTTTATTACCTATGTAAGTCTCTGCCAATATCTATCTATCTATCTATCTATCTATCTATCTACATGTCTGTCTGCCAATATCTATCTATCTATCTATTTATCTCTCCCATTCTTAGGCTACTTCTGCAGCTTAGACTGAACACACTGCATCACAAAAAAATAAATAGCACTCCCTCGGATTATTCTTTGTCTATATAGACATACTGATCATTTAGTACTTTCTGCTTGTAATTACCCTTATTTCATACTATCCCAACCTTTTCATTCCACCATTCCAGCTCCTGTACCTCTATTAAATTCCCTCCACGTGTAAAACCGTAAACAGTAAAGTAGCCTGCAAGACTTGCGGCTATTAAATTGGCCTTGTAAAGCAACCCGCCAACGACTCGCGGGGTAAGGGCGAGATAAGACTATAGGACGTGGAAAGTTGAACTGTGCGCCTGCAAATTCTTTGATCTGTCAAGCCTGTAACTGTTACGTTCCAATCACGCTATTAAATTGAAACAAATTCTCTGGCATTCAAGCCCGTAACCCGCAAATGGAGCCAAAAAGGTCAACGGGTGCTAGAGAGGACTCGCTATGGGCTTAAAGTCCAATCTGTAGCACTGTAAATGCAAATATACACACACTACTGTACATATAATAAATGGGAAAGTGATGTTTGGCATTATAATTAATAGCACAACATTCTCAGGCTGGCAAATGTGCACTATAAAATACCGTATTTATCGGCATATAACACGCACCGGCGTATAACACGCACCTCGTTTTATGAAGGAAATTTCAGGGGGAAAAAAAAAAAATTCAAATAAAGAACTTTGAAGCAAAATCCTCTACCTCAACCTCCCTCCTCATCCTCCCTCCTCAACCCCTGCTCAAACCTCCCATCTTCAACCCCCTCCTCCACCCCCCCATCCTCATCCTCCTTCTTCAACCCCCCTCCTCAACCTCAACCCCCCTCCTCAACACCCGGTATATGCTAATGACGTGGTGCACATGTGACGTCACAGCGCGCCAGGTCAAGGAGCGGAGAGGAGGCCGGAACAGAAGCAGGTTAGTGAATGGGAGTTATTTAGGGGGGATTAGGTTGAGGAGGGAGGTTCAGGTTGAGGAGGGGGTTTTAGGTTGAGGGGGGGGTTAGAATGAATATCAGCGTATAACACGCACCTATAATTTGCTCCCTATTTTCAGGGAGAAAAAGTGTGTGTTATACGCCGATAAATACGGTACATTTTTTGTGTTTAATTTCTGTGTTATATCGATCCCCACAATCAATGTCTTAATACATATAATGGAAATCGCATGGACTAGAATATCATATTTACGGCTTTATCAATACTGTATTATTTCTGGAATGTGGGTCCGATCGAAAACTCATAATTGAAGCCCGTAAGGGTTTGAAATCGAAGCTCATTTTTCAGTGGCGTAATTATGACGATCTCATTTGCCATTTCTCCCTCTAAACCCATAACTACGGGTTTGACTAATTGATCATGTTTACGGCTGCACATGAAACGGGCGACAAACGGTTTACGGTTTGCGTCTCAAGCCCGTAACTTGCGGCATGGTCTAATTTAATAGCTCGGTCACGCAGCCGAATTTCAAGTCTGCAGCCTTTGCGGGCATGCAGATGCTGCTACGGGCTTCAAATGTAATAGGGCTGCTGGTACACCCATTACTTTGCTTCAGCCTGCTGCAAGTTCTCAGGAATAAACTAAATCTTAGTTTATTCTCTGCCTTTTATTAACTATCCTACAGTACCCATTAGAATCATGATTAATTGTACTGTTATCTGTAACCTGCAAGAGCTTTTTTACATACTCACTCCATGGATGTTGTACTGTTATCTATAAAACTTTAAATCACTTTGGATAAAAGAGCTACGTAAATGTATATAAATAAATAAATAAATAAATAGGATACACTATGGATTAACACTTGATGGGAGAAGAAATATTAAATCACTTGACTATAGGAGTTTTTTTTTCTATTACACCTTATAAGTACTGCCAAGACTATAAGAAATAACATTTGTGTACAAACTGAATAGCAATTCATTCATTTTCAGTATCACTAAAAGTAAAAAAATATGACTTTTGACTTTAGTTCCTTACACAAAAACACAAATTCTTTTCATTTTACTTTACAAACATTAATACATAATTATATTAATGAGACATGTTTCTAAAAAATCCAGTTTATTTTTCTAAAACAAACATACAGTAGAATGAAAAATAAATGCAAATAAAATTAAACTAGTATATATTAAATGTGATAGAATTTAATTATTTTTCATGGTATTAAGAACAATGCTGCAAATTAGGATTTAGCTCAAGTAGACAACTTTTTCAAGTTATAGAGGTAGAGAAAAATAGAAAGAAATAAGACATGCTCTTGGGAAAAAAAACTGTCAATCTTTAGACATTTATAAAGAACAAAATTCTTATTTGTTACAATAAATGATATTCTTTATTCTATTCTTTCTGAATATACAACATCTCAGTTTCATATTTGATATATTATTCATATAAAATTAATTTGAGGGAGCAGACTTCCTTAACGTCCATCATATGCTTGGAGAGTTTTTCCATTTTGTAAATTTGTCTGATTGTCTCACCATACGAGATTTAGGGTTAAAGTCTTACTTTAACTAATAAGCAACTAATGCAATTCTGGCAGTAATGAAGATACAAGTGATTTGTTTATTTTCATTTTAGATGTATTGGGGACAAGTTTGCTCAACAAGATCATTGTTAGGCTCCAAGACTGAAGGTCACACCTAAACAATTATACAGTACAGCATCAGAGCAGCTGCTGAATTCTCAGACATCAGATTAGATCACTGTGACCACAAAGCACTTTAATGTACTTGTCAAATAGAACTGCATTAACAGTTACGTTTAAGAACTGTTTAAATAAAATAATAAATGATAAGATGAAAAGTTGGCCCCATTGGTTGAAGTGTTTCATATAAAGTACAGTTTTGTAAAAGAAATCTAAATGCAAGAATTTTATTTTGTGCCAAGACTTTAAAGTACAAACTTCACCCAAATAAACCAATAGAAAAATAAGTATTAAAAATATTAAAGTGAGACAGAGCTCACATATTTTGAATCCTACATGTTAAAAAGAAATATTAACAAAAATACATAAAACATTAAGTAAAATCCGTTTACCTTGGCGCAAAAATAATGAGAAATCCACAGATATATTATCACATAGACTGGTAGAACAATTTAATAAAGTAATTTTTTTCCAGGAAACAAACAGCCTTTTGTAGTGTACTGTCAGCCTGTGTTATGGCCCTACATTATGCACTGTGCACTGGCCATATTCACTATGTTGTGATGTCTTGGAGAACTTTAGTACTGTTACAGAATAGCATCTTATTTTTTATTTTTCATCTTTATAAAGTTGTTTGTTACTTTTTATTTTGCTTTTTTTTAATACATTATCCTGTGATGTGGTACAGTAAATATATATATATTTATTTATATATATATATATAGTATCTCACAAAAGTGAGTACACCCCTCACATTTGTGTATATATTTTTTTATATCTTTTCATGTGACAACACTGAAGAAATAACACGTAATCCCCATGGGCATGGAGTTCACCAGAGCTTCACAAGTTGCCACTGGAGTCCTCTTCCACTCCTCCATAATGACATCCCGTAGCTGGTGGATGTTAGAGACCTTGTACTCCCCCACCTTCCTTATGAGGATGCCCCACAGATGCTCAATAGGGTTTAGGTCTGGAGACATGTTTGGCCAGTCCATCACCTTTACCTTTAGCTTCTTTAACAAGGCAGTGATCATCTTGATGGTGTGTGTTTGGGTTTGTTATGTTGGAATACTGCCCTGTGGCCCAGTCTCCTAAGGGAGGGGATCATGCTCTGCTTCTGTATGTCACAGTACATGTTGGCATTCATGGTTCCCTCAATGAACTGTAGCTCCCTAGTGCCGGCAGCACTCATGCAGGCTCAGACCATGACACTCCCACCACCAAATGTATACATCTATACTGAGGAAAGGTAGTTGAAATAATCCCTAAATGACAGATAAACGGATAAGGCACAAAGAGCACAAAAACACTCATATGAGATGAAAACCTCAGTTTGAACATAAACAGCGATGCAGAGAGAGTGGAGGCAGCATCTGACATCATTAGGTAAATGCATATAGGGGGAATCAACACAACATATTATAGAAAACATTTATACACATATAGACATATGTGTATATATGTTTGGTCTGGGCCTGAATAAGTGATGCCGGCACTGGGGTAATTTGTTTAAGCTGTTCATATCCCATGTGTCTGATTTTAGTATCCCTGATTTTTCCAAACTTACCTCCCCCTCTCAGCAATGTCGATCTCCTCCCTGACCCTCCTCCTCTCTCTCCAATCTTATGTTTTGAACCAGCTGTTTTCTCTTTCTTTTTCAAACCTCCCCATACAACTCTTGATTCCTTCTGACTTCTGTATTCACTTTCCATCCCCAATTATTGTCGCTTTATAAAAAACTAAATTATAATCACCTGATGTTCCCATTTGCAGGTTATTCTGACCACTCTGCGAAAATTACATACTACATTGTAGAGACATTCAATTCACAATGACTTTCTAGCAGATCCCTTCCCTCTCCTACTAGGAAAATCTTTCTAACTTTGTACATTTTCTACTTACACATCCTACCTGATTCATTGTAATCCTTATCTCTTATTCTTGCCCAGGTTTCTGCCTCTTCCATTCCTTTTAGATTGTAAGTTTGTGAGTTTTCAATCTTCCTGAGGTACCTTAGGAAAAATCACTATGTACATGGGATTTTAAACTGAAGAGATTGAGATCCACTCATTAGTAATGTATTAATATTGTATTTTTCCCATAATTGTATAGTGCCACGGAATATGTTGATGTGTTACAAATAAAGGATAATACTAATAACTTTAAGGGTAGACAATATGGATCTGGAAGAGGAAAGACACGTCATCCATAAATCTATCACGCCACCAACCTAAAACTTCACCAGCCTTTACTGCTTAGATGAGGAAGCCCAGGACAGCAGTGTCTCCAACATAGAGCCACAAAAAGAACTGTCAACTCCACCTCAGTCGCAAATTAATGACATCATGGATGATGTGGTGGCAAATGATCCAGATGCTGCAAGGAGCAGAAAAGCAAAATGCATAATTCTTGGGGGTATATCTTGCTACCAACACCTGCTAGATAGCTGCAGAAAACAAAGGCAGATGTCACACAGTTTGTGACCAAGAAAGCCATGCTGGAGGATGAATCTTAAGTGTCAACTTCTGACAATTAAAGTGGCCTGTCTTTTTTTGTTTTGTTTGCACTGTTCCTTTATTTTTTTGTTTAAAATAAACTTCTTTGCAGTTCATGTATTCCATGTATTCCTGTACATGGCAAGGCAATGTATGAGTAAATCAAGTACTTAAATGCCTTACTATAAAATATCACTACATTAACTATCAATTTTATTATTTTCAGTGAAGTTATTTCAAGCTATACAGTATACCCAGTTTATAAAGGTTGGTGCTTGACACCTGATCAATTGTATTCATAGAATTATTAAATATAAAAGTTCAAACAAAAACTTTATTATGAGTTGCCTGACCCGGCTTTCTCATTTGGGTTAAAAAGAAGTTTAAAAATAAAAGTATTGAGAAGAAACCCTGATAGTGGATATAATGCGAGGAATGCCTGGCTAAACTACCAAAGGGATATGTACACCCTTCACATTCGCTGGGCTTCCCTTCCTGGGGCCCCCTGTGAATGTCAGGAATCGTGAATAAGAAAAACATGGGTAAACTATCACTTTACCCATGTTGTGTCCCTTGGGAAAGGGTCTAGTGGTTGTGCGGCACTTACCCCGCGGGGAAAGGCTGCCTCTGGGCTGTCTACTAGGCCCCAAGTGTCTTTTTCATGGAAGGGGGTGGGGTTTAGCGTCCCCCCCTGCACCTCAGCGCAGGGCTAACTGGCCAGAACTCACGTGATTATATAAAAAAAAAAGTTGAATCTGCGAGTATCAAACCCGCGGATGTCGAGGGAAGCCTGTATTTCTATAAATATTTGTGTAGAAACTTAAGAGGGACAGCATGAATAGCACATTTGAGATGTAACATCATAACAAATATTCTGAGATACAGTTCAAAAGATAAACTGCATCTCAAAATAATTTAAAGCCACAGACGTTGAATATCCTTCTGATTTTGTACCCAGGTTCATCCCATGGTATATTTGTGTGTTAGCAGCTCCTTGCCCATCCGATACCAAAACATTCCAGCATTGACATCCCTTGCTGAGACCAGGCTTATCTTGGTCCCAGATAGATGAATGTTAAATTCATACTTAATAATTTTAAGACAAAAATATATATTTATATTTCTTAAAGTACTATTTCAACAATTCAGCAATTAATTGTTAGACCATTGGTCTTTTTTGGTAACTAAAATACAAGAATACATTGTAAATTATACAATGAAAACTTTTATGAGCCAATAAAATTATATTTCTGTAATATCCTGCCTTAGAATTACTAAAACAATTATTAATATTCCATGTGGATTTTGCCTATAATCTTTCCAGATGAGTCATTACTGACATGGTGCTCTGCAATATCTCTAAAGTGTATGACTTTATTGTAGTAGAGGCATGTTAATAATTTTATTTGATTTTTTTATCTATGAAATATTTCAAGAAAAGTTTCACAAAGAAACATATATTTTAAACTATAAATTGCATTTGGCTAAAACAAAAGTTTCCATGAGGATGTTCATATGTGCATCTGTATAATAACATTAAACAGACTAATATAAAAAAAGATCTCCATAAATAGAAACATATGGATATTTTAATATGTTTAACTGCTAATTTACTTGATGTTATACTTTGATCTTAAAAATATATAATATGTAAGTATGCAGAACTTTAACAAATAAATAAACAAATTAAATAGATGTCGCCATTCTCTCAGCTTTCAATAACATGAGATATTCAATTCCTTAATAATTGGTGCAGTTGATCACAGTAAATTTTGAATTGTGAGGAATAGGATTGTCTCAAAACTGGCAAAATAAGCCGTGATTTGAACTAAAAAGTTGGGAGGATATAAAGAAATAGTTGACTTACTAAAATATTCCTGGGTGTATGTGAAAATGTAATCTTTACCTAATTTCAATAAAAAAAATATTATGCTGAAAAAACTGAAAATGAAATTGCAACACAAATAGCGTCCTTTCCTTTTTTAAATTTGCCACCACATCTCTAGATGGCGCTGCTGATATTTCAAAGCCGACATCATAGTGTTAAGGTTAGGTAAACTGTTAGGGTTAGGGTGAGGGTTTAGGTTGGGGTAAGGGTTAGAGTTAGGGTTAGTTTAAGGGTCATGGTAACCTTCTAAGGTTACAACTTCTCTAAAAAATCAGCAGCGCTGTAAAATATCATCAGCGCCATCTAGCAGCTCCTTGATGCAACTGCTGCTATCACTGCTGGCGCAGCCATAAAGGGAAAGATCCACAAATTGTAGGAAATCAACTCCTGTTTGATTCTTTTCATCTGAGGATATTGTCTAATGTTGGAAGCACATAAGTAATATTAATGTAAATAGTATTTTAACAACAAGGAAGGGTCTACTAAATATCTCAAGTAATTGGGAGATGAAGTGAAAAGGACTATGAAATTAATATTTCTGCACATGAAACAGTTCTTAGTAAATACAGGGAAGTACATATTAGTCACTTGAGATGCTTAGTAAATCCCCCCACTGATTGTAAATCATAATCAAATAGCAGCTTTATTTTGTGCATGATTTCTTTCTTGAAGAAAAAAAACTAAAATATTTTGGGTCATGTTGAACATCTGGAATTCAGTAAAGAGAGTCTGCCAATTATTTTATTATTTTTTTTTATAATCCTCTATTTTGCTGTGAACTTTTACGTAGTATGCAAGTGCCTTGTCAATGGTTTGTTTCAAAGAAGGTCTGTAAGTTGTTTTTTTATTGCACTTAAATCCACAGGTATTTACCTTTATTATTAAAGAGTTCTAAATCAGTAACTGTAACATGGCTTTATTACAGCAGATCTCTTATATCACAACATCCTCAATAAGGTAGTATGCAGGTTATGTGGATGCTACAATAACTCAAACATTTATTTAACACTGTCCCCCAAAGGCTATTAGCAGTGACACCAAACTACCCGACTCAGGGCCCCATACAATTGGCCAAATCGCAATTACTTGAACTCGTAACGCAGCTCATAAAAGTTACAGATATTCAATTGGCTACGTTTCGCTAATTCTAATTGCGATTTACTCGCCCACAATCACTACGGGCCAGCCAAACTGGAGTACTGAATAGGACTCGCAAGGTCTTTTTCAAACACTTATCACAGTTGCAGCAGAAATTTAAAGCACACTAATGTACTTTAAAAGCATGGGAAGGCATATAAATACATTACAATTAATTGTATAACAGTCACAAACCAACAAATATGCAATTAAGAAATGTATATTTTTTATGTTTTTTTTTGTGAGAAATGAATCCAATGAATTTTAAGGGTTAATACATATCATGGAACCCACATGGACTAGAACAGTTGCTTTAAGAATTTATTGATTTCTGCATTGGTGGATTGCGAGTCCCATCGCAAAATTTACTTTTCAACACTAATTCATTTGTAGACTATGAGTGAAGTATAAACTCCATGTTTTACTGACATCATGATGACGGTCTCATTTACTATTGGCTGTGTCTAAGAAGTATTGCAAGTGTTTAAGAATTGAATAACTGGCTTGCTTAAATATTGTCAGATCATATGATCATGCCCCTTGAAATTCTACTTATTACATAGTTACATAGGGCCTCATTCTATTAGCGGCCGCAGCCGTTGCGGGGCCGCAAGGTCCGGCCGCAAGCGATTCAGCTATTCTATTCCCTTACGGCCGGAGGCTTCGGCAGGCTTGCGGCCGGTGCCTTGCTATCTCTTGCGGCCGGTGCCTTGCTATCTCTTGCGGCCACTCGCGCCAGAGGAAAGCCTTTGATCTAAAACGGCCGCAAGAGTTTCGGCCGTAAGAAATTCCTATTTGCAATTCAATTGCTCCGGGAAACCTCTCTGCAAGGCTAAAAGCGAGCCGCAGCTTACTTGCAGGAAAGAGGTCCCGCTAGCACCAATTAAGCACATAAAATAGCTCAAATAAAGCCATCCTGCACTTTGAGAAGACTATAAAGGGATTTTAGGTGTTAGAAAAAATAGCACATAATTATCCTATACTCAAATCCGTAAAATATTTTATATTTAATATCCGTAAAATATACATGTAAAAAGTCCAGAGGGCTTGGAGCACCTCAGACCCGCCCACGCCGCAGCCGGAAAATAAACAGTTAATTTGAACTCGGGTTTGGGCTGATGTGCAAGCTTGAGAGTGGGTTACTTTTAATCCTCATGTCCCCCAATATGATCCCTAGCATTTACAGAGCTGCACAGTGCAGGCTTGAATTTTTTTTTTGCGTTTTTAGATTTCTGCGCTTACGGCCGGTTCCAAGATATGCGGCCGGCCGTAAGAGGAGATCCTTGCGGGGCCGTATAATAGAATCGCGAGTTAACAAAACCCCCGCAAGGAATCGCAGCCTTACAGCCGATTTACGGCCGCTAATAGAATGAGGCCCATAGTAATTAAGGTTGAAAAAAGACTTTCAGTTCATCAAGTTCAACCTTTTAAGATCTCCTCTAATCTGCAATATGCGGATTAGTTATTAATTAATTAGTTGTTAATTAATTATTAATCAATTATTTAATTATTTATTTAACTTTTGTTTTTAATTATTAATTAATCCAGAGGAAGGCAAACAGAAAAAAAAAACAAGTGAAACCTAGCCAATCGTCTCAAAGGGAAAAAAAATGAATTCCTTCCTGATCCCAGATACTGGCGATCGATTTCTCCCTGGATCAATACTCTCTCTCTAATTATCTAGAATAACCCTGAATTTCCTTCTTAATTAGAAATAAATCCAGTCCCCTTTTAAAGTTATCTATCGAATCCGCTGTCACCAACTCCTCTGGTAGAGAATTCCACAGATTAACCACCCTTACTGTGAAGAACCCTTTTCTTTTTTTAAGGTGGAATCTTTTTACTTCTAACCTCAAGGGATGTCCTCTTGTCAGTTGAAAACCTCTTGGCACAAAAAGCTCCCCTGACAAATCTTTATACTGACCCTGGATGTATTTATATAACGTAACTATATCTCTTCTAGAGAAAATAAGTTTAATTCTGTTAGTCTTTCTTCATAACTTAGCCCCTCCTTTTCCCTTATTAGTTTTGAAGTGCATGGTTTACATGTAGAGGCTGCGAGATGGCAGTTGTGAGTTGGAGACAATTGAATACTTTTAAATGTTTAGAAAAAATGTAACCTGCAGCCACATTTTGGGTTACAGGCAATTACGGGCTTGCAATTGAATGGTGCCCATGAACACTTGCTAGTGGCGTATAACTCTCAGAGTCTAGTTCAGGAACCAATTAGATGATATACGATCATATATATAGGGCTAGGGGAATGTATCCACGTGATAGCTTTTAAAACTGCTACAGTAATATATTTGGATATGTGAGAAAAAAACAGTGTTGCCTACAAATAGTGTGAATTTCAGCTGCTTGATATATAAATATTAATAGTAAACATGGTAAACTTATAAAACTATATGGATATGGTTTTGGGATTTTTGTATTCCCAATTTGGGCTTTAGCGCTTAGTTTACTCAGATAATGTCAGTCCAAGATAATTCTCTCTCAGTTTCTGTAGATAATATGTTGATTTGGATAATATGTGGATGTTAGTATATTTTCACACTATTTCTACAGGATCTGGGATGGGTCTTGTTGTTATATTCCTAGGGCTCTGTAGATCTCACACTTGGAGGATGCCGCTTCTCCTGGTACACCGGCAAATCTGGTGTATCTGAAGTACTAGATATAAGAAAGAAGGGAGGGGGAGAGAGCGCAATAGATACTCCTAGTGCAGATTACTTTGTGCCTCTTCGTAGTATTAGACAATGTATTTTTACAAAGTTGTCTCTCACCTTTGTTGACCTCCAGAATGTGAGGTACTTAAAAGCTGGATGTTATTCTCTCTCACAAGTAGGTGTCAGAAGGGATGTTTCAAGACCTCTTCATGGTTTTCGTAGTGCACCCCAATATACAGTGTGTTTCTATGATCTATGAGGTGTACTTGAAATTACCTCTGTGAGGTGTCAGGTATACTGACAAAAACACTCCAATTTCTGTATATCTCTATATAAGAGTATGCACCAATGATTCTATATATATATATGTATATGTTCATGTGTGTCTATGTGATCTAAATCCAAGTCTAATGGAAAGATACACACACACTCAATTCCCTGAAAAGATATACTTTTATTATGCCATAAAAAACATACTAGCCAATGTAGGAATTGGTCAAAATATCCTAAAAAATATAGGTACAACTAAAAGGTAAAAATTGATAAAAAACACAATAAGAACCGTGATGTCATAAAAGACACTAGGTCTCAATGTTTATCAGTGGGAAAATTTAGGGTACTTTCCCACTGATAAACATTGAGACCTAGTGTCTTTTATGACATCACGGTTCTTATTGTGTTTTTTTACGTCCGACAGCATGGTGTTCCAATTTTCGGGATCGGCACCTAACTTGCGTGCCCGGCCAATTGAATAGCATTGCAATCGGAGACCAAATGGAGCCTGCAACTCAATCATAAGCATTTGGCTGTCTGCAATAGAGTTGTGAGCCCCAAATTGAATGAGGTTCCTTAAATGCTATGGGCCTCATTCTATTATCGGCCGTAAAACGGCCGCAAGGATCTTAAAACGCAAAAATAAATTCAAGACGGCACTGTAAAGCTCTGTAAATGCTAGGGATCATATTGGGGGACATGAGGATTAATAGCAACCCCCTCTCAAGCTTGCACATCAGCCCAAATCCGAGTTTACATTAACTGTTTATTTTCCGACCGCAGCGTGGGCGGGTCTGAGGTGCTCCAAGCCCTCGGGACTTTTTACAAGGATTTTTGACCTAAATATTTTTTTTACGGATTTGAGTATAGGGGAATGTTGTGCTATTTTTGCTAACACCTACAATCACTTTATAGTGTCCTCAGAGTGCAGGATGGCTTTATTTTGGCTTTATAATGTGCTTAATTGGTGCTAGCGGGACCTTTTTCCTGCAAGTAAGCTGCGGCTCGCTTTTAGCCTTGCAGAGAGGGTTCCCGGAGCAATAGAATAGCAACCGGGCTTTTCTTGAGTCCGAAACTCTTGCGGCCGTTTTAGATCAAAGGCTTTCCTCCGGCGCGAGCGGCCGCAAGGGATAGCAAGGCGCCGGCCGCAAGCCTGCCGGAATCCCCGGCCTGAGGGGAATAGAATAGCCGAATAGCTTGCGGCCGGTCCTTGCGGCCCCGCATCTCCTACGGCCGGTAATAGAATGAGGCCCTATATATATACTGTAGATATATGACATATAGGCCCCTATTCAATTGCAAGCCTGCAGTTTACTTCATACCAGCAATAAGTCTGAGGGCTTAAAATTTCCAACAGTTACAGAGCGATTCAATTGATTAAGCCCTCAGCTACCTGGCCAAAACCGTAAACCATGCACCCTCAAATAGCATTTGAGAGCTTGATCATGATGAATTAAACAAGGACATCACTACCAATTTAGAAAATTAGTACATGAGACCATCATTATTAAGTCGGTAAAATATGGAGGGGAAACCACAATCAATTAGCATTTAGAAGTCCGATATGCGATCGGACTAACAATCCGGCAATGTACAAAATAATAACAAAATTAATGACGATACTGTTCTAGTCCATGTGGGTGGCCTGATATGTATTAACTCCTTGAGTCCCAAGATTGATATAACATGGAAATTAAATGTAAAAAAAATATTTTTTTATTGCAGGTTTGCGAGCTTGAGACTGTTGTGCAATTAATGCTAATGTCTTTCATCTCTTTCCCCGTCTTTTAAAGTTAAGTATTGATTTTTTATTTGCATTTACAGTGCTACGATCAGGTGTTTAACCCCCTTGCGAGTCCTCTCTAGCACTCATAGGATTTTCTTCTACATTTGCTTGTGAGAACAATTGCCGGCTTGAGGAATTGTAGCAATTTAATAGCGACTTGCGATTGTAACCTTTACAGGCTTGAAATATCAAAAGCTTGGGTTGGAGTTACGATGTTGGCAATCGCAGGAATTTTCAGCTTGTAGCTAAAAGACGACCACTTGAATAGCAAATTAGTTTACGGGGTACATTACGGGCTCCAGTACACAATTGCTCAATTGAAAAGAGGCCATTGTTTTGTGCATTTACTACAGTAGTGAGACCTGCAATGTCATTTACATAATGTGAATACAGCACACAATAAATAGTTTGCTTACAGTGCTTTGAAGCAATAGATATATACTTGTTATTGTCTTTTTAAAAAGTTAGTGCATTTAAATATTATATTGTAGGTTCCTTTATTTTACTTTATGTTCATTTACTGCATTTTCAGAGCTAAGACTTATTTTATGAATTGGAACTTGTGCCATGGCTGTTTTCAGCTCCCTTTTGAATTGAAATGTGCCATGAATTTTGATTTAGTTTTATTACTTTCTTTTTAATGCTTTAAACATTGGATTTACTAGAATTCCATGGGAAAGTGGTATACTTTTGTAAAAGTGACAATTTGATCGAGTTTCAATGAATTACTTTTTAATCTAGTTGACCTCATTTTTGGTTTGAACAGCTAAGCCAAACCTCAGGTCCAACCCTAAGTTAAATTTGCCCAGAAATTGCAGTGCATGGGAAACTTGTGGTTCTGTAAGTTCCCAGAGTTTTATCAAAAGTTTTGATACCAAGTAAGAGGTGTAATCGGTTTATGCATAAAGGTTTCCAGATTACAATGTGATATGTGAAAGGCAATACTGCAATGATAAAAAATAATACTATGTTTTGTCTTCTGTCATAGTTTAAATTACAGTAAAAAGTTATTTTATTCATGTCATTTGCACCCAGAAGAATATTATACTTCCTTTTTGTTTTAAATATAAATTGAAAATGGATTTCGAGACTGAGAATTTCTATTGAAAATATTGCATTTTATATTTGCATTTTGCGAGATTACTAAATTCTATATTTATTTGTATTTAAATTTAGTGAAGGAAGTAGCTTAGAGAAGAACATAACATTGTTTTAAAATCATTAAGATTCTGATAGTATATCATCATAAACATAGTATGACATGATTACAAAAAACAATATTTCTTTTAAAATCCTGTAATTTTTATATTTTTCCTGGTAATGCTCAAGCGTGACCAAAACCAAAATGTATTTCAGTTTTCTACCAGAGGAAGTTTACTTACTGTATAAAAATAAATATGGGCAAAAGCAAATAAGTGAAATTGTTTCAACAAAGCAAAACCTGTTTCCTGCCACAAAGACTGGGAATAGGGACCTGGACACATATTGCACTTGGTATGTCAGATGCTGAAATGCTGTATATTTGTGAACAAGTTATCAGGATGTGGTTTGATTAATCTGATTTTATGTTCAGTCTCTCAGGTGCACTCTTGCTATGTTCATGCTTAGTTCTGTATTCCCTTGCTATAAAGGGGTAAAATAAACAGAGCAGGTGTTGAAAGTAAGTAGACAAAATACAATAAATCTTTGGAATTCTATGTGGATGAACAGATCTACTATTCAATTTATTTTTTCAGTAATCTAAAAAAGTTAGATATAAAGGTCAGAAACAAAGTAAAATGTTTGATGATATGACTTATTAATAAAGGATCACTGAATACCATATGTCTTGTATAATAAAAAAGGGAAGACATGACAAAAAAAGAAAAAATAGGCATGCCAGACAGATCCTTCTCTGTCATTTATTGTTAGATGGTACAAACAAATGCAAAAAAGTCAGTTTTGTCTGTTCATGCACAAGTACGGTGTATCCATGCAAATTAATTTTTGTTCTCCACGTTTATTTAGTAGAACCACTTGCAACTATAAAAGTTGGACAGACACATACCGAATGCATGGAAAGTAATAGTGATGTATTGCTTAGGCAGAACATTTTCAGGGGGCAGTAGGTTGATGGTGCAGTGCTATGTAATAGTGTGAACATATATATTGTATTTATATGAAGTAAATGTGTGTTGTAATTTTAGTTTGGTAACATGTAAGGAACACATAAATCTGAATGTGCCTTGAGCAGTATGAAAAAGAGACAACAAAGATAAATGAACCACACTCTTTACACAGCAAATGTCCAAATGTAAAATCCAAATACCGTAGTTTTTATTGCATATCAATAAAAAAAAGTCTTCTCACAGAAAAAGTAATTATAGTCAGGCATGGGCACATTTCTCATGACTGCATGTGTTAGCCATGCATTGGAGCAGTGGTGCCTTGTACTAATTTTTAGTGTTTGAGCTCATGCTCAATTGTGTTTAGCCATTTTGTGTGTGTTCTATTTCCTCTGTTGCAGTCCTGGGCTCCATTTAGAAGAACTCCAGAAGAACTGGGATACAATATTATAAATATTATAAATATGTACTATACTGTAACTTCACTAGAGCTTTACAATTATTAAACAACAGGCAGAAAATCATTCGCCAAGACCCCATAAATACTTTGTACCCACACATATGTATATATACAAGAGTATATATAATGTGTACATGGGTAAATGTGGGTCTAGAAGAAAAAAATACACATACTATATGTAAATTTCTATACTAAAACAAACAATGGAAATAATAAAAGACAAGCCTGATTTAATTTGCATTGGAGCCTACCAGTTAGCCAGAGTACTGAGACAGAGAAGCTCCTCTGCAAGGACGAGATGGATGGGATGTCGAAGTACAGATCTGGGAGGTGGACACGTGCAGGCACCTCATGATTTTATGTATAAGAACTGAATTAATACTGAGATGAACAGAGTTACAAATACTACATGAGCGTTCAAACTTAAACAGTAAACTATATCTACTACGCAAACTATATAAGATAAGGCTGCACAATAGCCAGGATATGCATGAACATGTAAATGATATGATAGAGATTGTGGACCAGTTATGTGCTATAGGTGAAAACATTAAAGACAATCATATAGTAGCATTATTACTATATAGTCTTCCAGAATCTTACAGTGCACTCATAAATGCTCTAGACCAGAGCAATAACTAAAGGAAAATTAATTGATGAACACAACAGAAGAAAGGAAAATATGTATAGTGAGGAGAATGACAAATCAGGTAGCTTTAAAGATGCATAAAGACACAAGACAAAGCAACGAAACTGAGAGGATATGTTTTCATTGCAAAAGGCCGGTCACCTGGAAAAGAACTGCTCAATCTGGAAAACTGAGCAGCGAAGAAAAGAGCCACTCATGAGAGAAAGAGTTAAAACGGCCACAAAGAAAACTGCACATGCATCATGAAATGGCACCTTTAGAGTAATTCAGAATAGCACATCATATGGATGCTGCAAAGACTTACGTGCAACAAGTCACATGACAAGTGATAACATGTTCTACAGAAATTGATTACAGTATAAAAGATAAAATCTTCCTAGCGAATGGAAAAAGTATCACAGCAGAAGGCAAAGGTCAAGCATCCTTGTAAAGAATGTTCTGTATGTTCCATGCCTGGAAGGAAGTCTCCTATCAGTAAAAACTCTTGCTAAAAATGGACTCACAGTCCAATTCCGAGGCAATAAATGCATAATTTGAAACAAAAAAAAAATCCTAGCAAAGGGAAGGTTGATTGAACACCTATACAAACTCAAAGCGACAACTCAAAATGTACACAGTAAGGGCACCATTCAATTGAAGACTCGAAACTCGATCGCAGACAGCCGAATGTCTGTGAGTGAGTTGCGAGCTCCCTTTGGTCTCTGATTGCTATACTTTTCAATTGCTCAAGGCCACAAGTAACGGGCCCCAAGCCAAAACCGTAAACCATGCACTAGTTCTTGAGCATTTCAGGGCGGGAACATGATCAATTAAGCAAGCCCATAGCCTCCCATTTTAAATCAGCCAATAGAAAATGAGACTGTCATAATTACAGCAGTAAAACATGGAGGTTACATGTCAATAAATTAGGTTCGGGGGTCCAATATGCGACCAGACTTGCAAAACATGCAAATTAAAGAATTATGAAAATGAATGCCAATACTGTTCTAGTCCATATGGGTGGCCTGATATCTATTAACTCATTGATACCCAAGTTCGATATAACCCTGATATGACACGTAAAAATAACTTTTATTACCTGCCGATTTGTGAGCTTGAGACTGTTGTGCAATTAATTTTAATGTCTATCATCGCTTTCCCCATTAGTTACAGTGCTATATTGATCTTTTATTTGCATTTACAGTGCTATAAATGGGAGTGTAACACCTTTGCAGGTCCTCTCTAGCACGTAGGATTTTCTCCTTCATTTGCCGTTTACGGGTGTGAATACATTTACAGGCTTGGGAAAATTAAGCAATTGAACAGCGATTTGCGATTTTAGCCTTGCGAAAGTGACAGATCAAAGGCTTCTGGAGACTGTAAGTTACGAGTTTAACCATCGCCATTTTCTCAAGGACGTAACTCGGAAGGCTCCCTGCAAAAGGCAATTGAATAGCAAATTAGCTTGCAACCTCACTTACGGGCTACCGGATCTCAAAGTCGCTAAATTGAATGGGGCTCTAAGTGTATTTACCTATGGCACAGAAGATTGGGGCATTGCAACCCAGAAGTCATAAAGGATTTTGCAAAGAGAGGTCTAACAGAAGATATGACAATTTTACCTTGCCACACACACACTGAAATGTACACGTTGTATCAAAGCAAAGGGCACACGGACACAACTTCCACAGACCAGTCAAAAAAAGACTATTTAACCCATCGAACTCATACATAGTGACATGTGTGGACCAATGAAAACCCCCACACCCAGAGGAAACAGATATTCCATGAAACATAAGAATTCATAAGAAACATAAGAATTCAAATGGCGGTGTGCCTGGGATATGGAGAAGACAGAGAAAATGTTTGAGGATGACCTCCCTTATGTTGATACAATTCCGGCTGGACTGTGTTTAAGACGAGGTCCTGAAAAACCGGTTATAATATCTGGCGATATTGCTCCTAAAACAATTCTAGTGATGAGCAGTAAAGCACAAGAAAAAGACAGACTGACCGACAGAGCTAATAGGTGGGGCAGCATGTGCGGGGCGATGCTTCATGCATGTTGGAAAAACTTTCCACACATGAAGTCCTTGGTTGCCCAGATAATGCTGGACTTCCTCTTACCAATACAGAAACTCTCAGGTATCCACAAGAAAAGAAGATAAATTAAGGAATTAAGGAGTCCAGAAAGCAAAGTAGAAGTGTTGCCAATGGAGCGTTATTGTCTGCTAAGAAAGGGGCTGGATGTCATATTATAAAGCATATGCCGTTGAGAAGGGGTGTTGGGAAATACAACAGCATGTATTACCCAATATGTAATCTTAATGTTATGTTTACTGTATGTGTAATTGTGTCCAGTGAATAAGGGGTTAAGTGACATTTGGGAAGGGTTATGTGATCTCTGTTTGTTAGATATTTGACAGTTATAGAATACTGCTTGATGCTGCAAGTGCTGGTTATGTTTATAACCCAATATAATCTGTACACATGTTTTGTTGTTTTATCCAAGTTAGTAAAGCCATATATTATTCTTCACTATCTACCAGTGTCTCTTTACTCACATCCTCTCATACACTTTGGTGATAAAATATCACCTATATAGAGATGTACACACTGCTCCACCCATGCATATATATATACAGGATTAAAATTGTAAGGCTGGCAATGCTGTTTGCCACACAATCTGAGGCTTTTGCTCCACTGAGCACCTTCGGTGCTCATTGCGAGCCTCTCCCCCTGTGTACTTCAACTTTCCTGCTTTGCCTTGACCACCCTCGGCTCTCATTGCAAGCCTCTCCCACTCGCGGTGCTCCCGCCTACTGTACAGGCCGCTCATTGCAGGTTTCGTTAAACTGCAAGTTTTCCCCCCTGGTCCTTCCCTGTGTCTTTCTCCTCTGTGTGTCTGCTGAATGATTGCATGTTACACGCTGACTGTCGTTGGTTTTATTTTCAAACTCCTGCATGCCTGGCGTTGTTGGTGTAAGTGTTACTGTCTTTGCCATCGTGTATTTTCTAAGTCCTGCAATTTTTTTCTTCGCTTAGCCGGTTTTGAACTGATGAAAAACCCAAATATGGCTAACATTCGCTTGCAACCTCACTCCCAGGCTTCCTGGCTCTCCCCCTGTGTGCGAGTGTGTTATTATTTTTGTTGTATTATTTTGTTTGTTTTTCTGTTTTTTGAGTTACACGCTTGGCTCGTAGTTGCAATACTCGTCTCGCTTTGCGAGGCTCGAAGTGCAATGACCGCCTTTGAAAAAACATAACACCTATTGTCTTTCTTGGGAGATCATCTATAGGGTAAGGGGGCATTTATCAGCTGAGTACTCGACCTTTTGCCATCTTATACCAAGTTGATCCTTTAGAAACCACAGCAGGCCAGATTGTAATCTTTTTCAATAAATGATTGGTCTTTCAAATGCCCAGCCATTTTAATTAGAGATCTCTGTATTTAAGTCAGAACATACTTACTATAACTGGCCTTTAATGAATGCAGATGAATACTGCTGTTGTTCAAACGAGTTCCTCAGAAATCCTACCTCTTTATGCTCAACAGTTTCCACTTTAAACAGCTAATACTTAGTTTCTCTTTGTCTCTAACTCCTTTACCTTGGTTCTTTCCAAGTCGGCTATTTTGTTTGGTTTACATTAGCGTATGCCAGTTCAGAATCACACTTGGTTTCTATGACAACCCATTAAAGTCTCCGGGCTTCCTCCTCAGCTGATTTCTTCATTGATAGGCTATTCTTATTAATTGAGTATTTTTCTTTCCTACATTCAGAAACTTTTATCTGGTGTTATACTCTGACATTTCTTTATTACACACCTAATTTATTCAGCTGCAAATCTGACATTCATTCAAGTGAATATGTCAGTTCTGGATGTCATCAAAGTTATGGTTTGTATTGGTTTTCATTAAAATTCCAGAGCCACATCAGTGAATAGACACTTGATGAAAAGGGAAGCAGCACATTTATTCTGATATATGAGAAGAATGAGGAGACTGATATTTCTTTTCATCTATTATAGCTGATCCTAGGCTGATAGAACATGGACAAACTAGAAGGTTAAACAACGCAAAATATTTACACATTCCCTCTCATTTCTAATTCATTTATTGGCATACATACGCAGAATAGCAATAATAGAAGTTATTTACGGTATGCAATAAAATTGCACATTGTTTTAGTATTTTATTCTTCATTTGTAAAAATGCAATAACAAACTAAACCCAAAATGTCAATCAATCATATTTATGTTTAATCTTTATCATGTCCTTATTGCTTTGTTTCTTCTGCCAAAACAAGGATAACACTGAGTACAGGTGAGTCAGTTAGGGGCTCCATTACCTGGGAGTACTAAGTGTACTCATACAGTGCTATATCTAAATTCTGACCTTGTTTCTTTTTGTTTTTTCCTTCCAATAAAATATTTGAAATAAATAAAAAAAAATTGTATAATGAAAATACAAAACATACAATTAATAAAGGTACATTTGTACTGAAAAATGTCTTGATTAAAGCTCACAAATCCTCTGTTCTGTAAACTGAAAGGGCCTGGAAATGCCTCTACCAAAAAAAGATGGCGCTCTAAAAAAAAAAAAAAATCTAGGCCAAATTAATGGTAGCTCCTCCTCTAACCAGAGAAGGGAATGTGCACACTCTGCTCCCTTCTCTGATTGGCGGATCCATTCTCAATTCTAATTGGCCCACAACAATCTCTGGTTAATTAAATCAATCACACTGTAAGAATTCAACCTGGTTAATTGGTATAAAAAAGTATGGAGAGGCCAAAGTGCATCATTCCTCTGTGGGAACTATTCATAGACTAATTTAGACAATATTTTAATTTTTTTAGTGCAGTGCAATATTTTGCATAGACCACAAAAGAGATTGGCAATTTTAGTTTAAGCACCCTAGGGAACCAAATGGATCCACTTGGTGAGAGGGTGTTAGTGTTAGGCACCATGAAGGATTGTAAATAACTTTGCTTGTGTTCATGTTAGTTTCACGTATTTGAGTTGGTTTTGGGTGTACATGTAGTTTTAAAGCATAGTCTGGTTAGGTTTAGTGAGTGTTTTGGTTGTTAGATGCTTTAGTGTAAGGTAGGCCCATTGGCTAGAGTGAGACTTAGAAAACAGGTTGTAATGGACAGGGTCGGTAACTACCTTACCTAAAATGCTGCAAAGCACATTTTGCTTTGCAAGCATTTTAGCAAGCTTCATGTGATATATACCTTAGTCTTTAAAAGAGGTAATGATTGGCTATTATCTTAAGAGGGAGTAGCATTATAGCCTGATTCGATGGAAAAACAAACAAACAGACAACAATTAATGCCATATTTAAATAGAAGCAGGGAAATTGTCTCTGAATTCCATTCCCACTTGTATAATCAGATATGCAAATATTAATGTCTGCCTAAACAGCACAATTGTACATAACAGTTCATACATTAAATAAATTAAAGACTTAAGACTTATTTATTTTTACTTTTAATAATATATTGACCATTGTCACATTTAAGTCTTCTCTATAAAAGATTACATACAATTATAAAAACCCTCTGTCATGATTTAATTGTTTAACTCATATTGGACTCATATTGTCAGTAATTTATGAATAGGGCCAAGCATGACATTGTTACATTGGGATTATGTGTTATTGTGTGGTTATATGTTGCCTGTACATGGTTATTATGTATCCTAGTTATAATATATTATAAGCAGGAAATGTTATATAGAACATATGTGGAATTGGCTCTACATAGAAGTTAGCTGCAGATCATTGCACACTCACACATACAGACCTTAGGTCAAGACAGATGCATGTACTTCAAGTAGTCCTAAGCAAACACTTGAGTTTAACATAACATGTTTTCACTGGCCGGCTATAGATATCTGATGAATTTGATCTCAAGTGCTTTGATAGTCAAAGGTTGCAAGCCAGATGGGCTGACATCACACATACACAAATGTACACAAGGGTGTGGTATTGGAGAGAATAAATATGTTGTTTTGATCATTCAATAAAGGTTGAGAGATACAGTAGTTTTCACATATACAAGGTGTGAGACTATGTCTGTGTGTTGTATCCTGACTTGGGGAGTGGTCTTGCCATGGGCCACTAAATAACATGTATGCAGTATTCTCTGCCTGTACCTCTTCAGAAGCCATCTTTTGTGCTACAGAGAACAGGAACTACATGATTCTGCTGGGTTGGGTTTGAACTAGGTTCATATCAAGTCCCCTTAAAGAAGCAGATTGTGACACCCTCAATATTACATGCCAGGTTTACATGAGTGTAAAACTGTCCATGATCAGATTAAGAGAGTCATGTACTCTGTGCATCTCATTTTATTATGGTAGAACATCCAACTCTAATCTCTTGCCTTCCTTAGCTAAGTGTATGAATCTTCAGACAGTGTTGCATAGAGCACGTCCAGTCCAGTCCAGTCATTAGTACGTTTATTCAAGGAAGATAATGTATTCAGTTAATAATCTTCAAGAAATTAGCTGATACAGAGTACTTAACAAACATGGTGATACAGTAGATAACATTTGAGCAATTGTTACAAAAAATTAGATATGTCTTTCAAGAATCAGTGTTGAAAAAGCTGTATTAAATTTTCTCATTTCTTCGCTGTCTAAGTACAATCACAGTTGACAAGCTTGTACATGATATAGTTGTGGAGAACAAAATTTCCTTGAATTCTTGTTGGCTTGTCATATGGAGAAAAGTGTATTTTTGGATTGGTCTTGTGATATCCTTTTGAACTTTTTTTAACTTTGCTAACATTCAAAGATCTGGAAAATGTCACTACTCCTTTAAATTTAACTCAGGCATATGTAGTTGATTTAACAAATGCTGTCTTAACAAAATAACATTCTGCTATTTTCCACTGTTTTGACTTCAATATTGTATAATGTAAAATGTTAACTCCTATGCTTGATATGATTGCATATTTTTGTCTAGTTTAGATTTATTTTACATAAAGGTTCAGTTTACAATTTAGATTTAGTGAACTTCAAAGAATATTAATAAAAACATCATATATCACTTAAACCATTGTCCATGCACAACTTAAAATACATTTAATTGATACTATAGAATAGTATATTCATTTTGATTTGTAATAAAAAATACTGAAAATGATCATTACTGAATCATATTTTCTCTCTATATATATGATCTGCTGGCTGATTTTTAACTTTTAGCAGAAGCCATGTGGAAAAATATTATTAACAATTATTATTATTATTATTATTGTTTATATGTAACGCGCTAACATATACTGTAGTGCTATACAGGATTAAGTTCCAGGCAAAGACAATTACAATATTAATTGAGCTTAGAATCCAGTGTTCATAGTCCTTTCCCAAAGCACCATGCAAGAGTAAAAACTCTCAAACTTACAATCTGAAGGTTTTGGGTGGGTACCGAAGGGTAAGAGAAGTGTAGTGCATATTAGGGAGGAAGGTGATAGGCTTCTTTAAACAGATGTGTTTTTAGTGAGATTTTGAAGGTTTTGAGACAGGCAGATAGTCTGGTGGAGCAGGGCAAGGAGTTCCAGAGAATAAGGGCAGCACGAGAAAAGTCCTGAAGGCATGAAGGAGAGGAGGTGACAAGAGTGGTAGAAAGAAGAAGGCCATTGGCAGAATGAAGATGGCAGGTGGGGGAGTATTTTGGGGTGAGATCAGAGATATAAGAGGGTGCAATGTTGTTAAGGGTTTTATACCTTAGGGTCATGATTTACAATTTTATTCTGGAGGCTATGGGAAGCCAGTGGAGCAATTGACAGAGAGGTTCAGCAGCCACTGAACATTGTGTACGGTAGATTAGTCTAGCAGAGGCATTCACTTAGGATTGAAGTGGTGATAAACGGATGGTGAGCAAGCCAGCAAGAAGCGAGTTGCAGTAGTCAAGATGAGAAATGATGAGAGAATGTATTAGAATCTTAGTTGTGTCTTGTGTAAGGTAGTGACGTATTTTGAAAATGTTTTTTAGATGGAGAAGACAAGATTTTGTTAGTGACTGTATGTGAGGGATGAAAGAGAGGGTAGGGTCCAGTAGAAGCCCAAAGCAACGGGCTTGGGAGGTGGAGTAATGATGGCATTGTTGACAGTGAGAGAGATGTGAGGGGTTGGCTGTAATAGAGGGTGGAAAGATTAGGAGTTTGATCTTAGACATGTTGAGTTTGAGGTGGTGGGCAGACATCCAGGATATACCTGAGAGGCAGTTGGAAACATGTGTTAGAAAAGAGGGAGATAGATTTGGTGCTGAGAGGTAGATTTGAGTGTCATCTACATGGAAATGGTACTGAAATATGAAAGAGTTTATTAGGGTACCAAGTGACGATGTATAGATGGAGAAAGAAGAAGAGGTGCCAGAGAAGGAAACACTAAATGTTCGATCTTGTAGGTATGATGTGAATCCCAAGAAAGCAGTGTCTCAAATCCCGAGGGAGCAGAGGTTTTGGATTAGGAGAGGGTGGGCAACTGTGTCAAAGGCAGCAGAGAGATCCAGAAGAAGTAGAATAGAAAAGTGACCTTTTGACTTGGTGGTGAGCAAGTCATTAGTGACTTTCGTAAGAGCAGTCTCAAAGGAATGTTGGAGCCGTAAGCCGGATTGGAAGGTGTAGAAAAGGGAATTAAAGGAAATAAAGCGGATAAGGCAATTGTAGACAAGCCGCTCCTGTAGTTTGGATGCTAGGGAAAGTAGAAAAATAGGGTGACAGTTAGATGCAGAATCAAAGTCATATGGGGTTTTCTTAAGAATGGGTGTAATTATGGCATGTTTTAGAGAGGATGGAAACTTGCCAGTATTGAGCAAAAGGTTGAAGAGGTGTGTGAGAGCTGGGTTTACTGTGGTAGAGAGGGGAGGGATGATCTGTGATGGAATAGGATCCAGAGGACAGGTAGTAAGGTGAGAGGATGAAAGTGGGCTGGAGACTTAATCTTCTGTTGCAGAATAAAAGCAATTCATAGTGGCTATGGGGACTGGGGAAGGCTGGATGTTGTCTGTTAGTTGAGAGGAAGGAGTGTGTGAGCCACAGTGAGAGGAAAGTTTGTTGCAAATGTTGCCAATTTTATGTATAAAATGGCTGGCAAAGTCTTCAGCCGTGAGACAGGAAGGGACAGGAGGAGGCGGTGGGCGGAGGAGAGTATTGAAAATGGTGAACAGACATTTGGGGCCAGAAGACAGGGTTGATATTAATGATATGAAGTAGTGCTGTTTGACGAAGTTGAGGACAGAGATGTAGGATAGCAGCATAAACTTGTAGTGGAGGAAATCTGCTGAAGTGCGTGATTTCCTCCACAGTCGTTCAGCAGTGGGGGAGCACCACTGAATGTGTTGTGTATGTGTTGTGTGCCATGGTTGTGGTTGAGACTGGGGGCGCCTGCGTGTGGTTATGGGGGCGAGGATGTCAAGGGTGGAAGAAAGAGTAGAATTCTAGTGCGAGGTGGCAGTGTCAGGTTTGGTGAGGTTTGTGATGAGAAGGGGTTATAGCACAGTGAAGAGCTGTGGTAGGTCAAATGCTTGCATATTTATGTGGGTAATGGTAGCCTGTGTTGAAGATGGATAGTGAGAGGAGGGTGTGGTGAGGTTAAAGGTTAGAAGGTGGGAGTCAGATAGAGGGAGTGGACAGATGACTAGTTTGGAGATAGTGCTGATATTGGAGAAAATAAGGTCAAGGGAGTGTCCAGCGAGCTGAGGAATCTGTCAGTTGTAAAAGGCTGAGGGAAGAGGTGAATGAAAGTAGTTTAGCAGCTGCGTGGGAGGTGGGAGTGTCAATGGCAATGTTAAAGTCGTCAAGTACAAGTGAGGGAACGTTGAAGGAGAGTGAGGGAAGTGAGGGAGCCAGGCGGAAAAGTAATCCAGGAATTGAGAGGGTGGTCCAGGCGGACGATAGATCATAGCAATACGTAGAGAGATGGGAGAGAAGAGGTGAAGCATGTGAGCTTCAAAAGATGAGAATTAGTGAGATGGGGAATGTACAACGGGTGCCCACACCACCACCTTGTTTGTTCCCAGGTCTAGGTGTGTGACTGAGGTGTAAGCCACCATAAGATAGTGCTGCAGGAGAGGCAGCGTCTGAAGAGGAGAGCCAGGTTTCAGTGAGAGCCAGGAGATTCAGGGAGTTGGAAATAAATAGGTTGTGAGTAAAAGTAAGTTTGTTGCACATGGACCGTGTGTTCCAGGGGGCACAGGAGAAAGGCAAAGTAGAAGGATTGTGGCAAGTGATAGTTATTGAATTCTGGGTGTTTCTGGGGTTTGCTGCCTTTGGGGCAGAGCATGACTGACAGCAGGTAGAAAGAAGTAAGGGACCTGGGTTAGAGGATATTTTGTCAGCGGCCAGGAGAAGAAGGAGTGAGAGCGAGAGGAGGTGGGAATGAGACTTGAAGTAGTGTTTCTGCTTCTGAGCCATAGGGAAAGAATAACATTGACACTAGAGGTGGGAGAGGAGCTCATGGGAGCATAGCAGAGGAGAGGTGAGATGGTTATATTATTGGGGACAGGTTGTGGAGAGATTGCATAGGAAAGTCTAAAAAAGAGGCAGGCACTTGTAAGGAAAGAAAAAAGAGTGAGAAAGCATTTACGCCACAGTGTGTAACCACAGGAAGTAGTTTAGGGGAAGATATGGTAATATGATATGATAGTTGAAGTAATATAGTTTCACGTGGAGGGGAACATGAGTGATGGAAGGTTTATCAGACCGGCTAAAATGGGTGTGTAGGTGATGTTTTTATCAGTCTGATTAATTAGGCTGGTGCAAGTCATGTGTGAATCAGTAAATTAAGACAGAGCAGGGGCGAGGGGAAGAGAGGGAGGATCTGGTGACTTTTAAAAATGGCTGTGTCTATAAGCAAGAGGACGGAGATGAGAGGGGGGTTAGTTTGGGAGGCAGGTATATAAGAGGTGTGAATTATGGGTTGGTAGAGAAAACATACAGCACAATACAATGCAATGCAAGGAAATTATCACAAAATCACTAGAAATATTGCAATAATTCTTCTATGTGTTCAAACATTATAACACAGATACAAATTGACAATCATATTATAGAGTACATTAAGGAGTGAATAGGTAGATCTTCTATGGGTTGTAAGTGTCTTAGAAGCTGTATGTGTGGAGCCCAGATATGGTGAGCGCAGTAGTTTATGACATGGTATCAAAGCTGTGTTAAATAAATATTTAAGCTGGAGCCAATGTATCCTTCAGATACTGGCTATAACTAAAATAAAACTTCAGTGTGAGCCAGAATTTATATTATTTCATTTGAATATGGACCAAATACCTTTGGAATGTAGGCTTTTAACTTCCCATATCTTGTTATTAGCTAAATGGCTAAGACATTATGGAAAACTAAAGGTAAACCAACTTGGCAAGAAGTAGCAAGAATAACTGATAGGGATAGAATTATTGTGAAAGTCTTAAAAAATATATTTTGAGAATTAAGAGAATCATTGACGCCAAGTGGAAATTGTGGGATAACTACTTTTCCCCTTCCAAACCTCCTTAGGAGAAGAGATGTACCATTTTGATTTTGCTATTATAACCCTTATTCCTTTTTTTCTAATCATGAATTTTGAGGCAGAATGTTAATATTTGTACACCTAAAGCCTGTGAGAATTGTATTTGTTTGAATGTTTTTGTATGTAACTTTTATAACTTTAGAATAAAAAAAAAAAAAAAAAAAAAATGTTTTTGTGAGGTGACACCTACCCTGCCATATATTATTATTATTATTATTATTATTATTATTATTATCGTTATTTATATTGCGCCAACATATTCCGTAGCGCTGTACAGGGGTTGAGTACATAGCAGAAAACAAATTAAACACCTTGTAAAGAATGGAGGGCCCTGTTTTTGAGCATAAAATCAAATGTACATAGAGCTTGTTTCCAAGGCACTGACACAAGATTGAAAACTCGCAAACTTACAATCTAAGGGTTTAGGTGTGATACAAGAGGGTGACAAATACAATTGAAAGCAATTGGTTCAGTAAAGTGGAGGGGTCTGTGTGTTGTACTGTAGATTGTGGGTGTGAGTGTTGTTAAGCTGTGGAATGTTCAGTTGTACATGTTAAGGCTGAAGATGATAAGATCTTTTAAACAGGTGTGTTTTTAATAATTTCTTAAAGGTTTTGAGGCAGGAAGATAATCTAATGGAGCGGGGCAAGGAGTTCCAAATGGATGGGGAAGCACGAGAAAAGTCTTGAAGACGGGAGTGAGAGGAGGAAAGAAGAAGGTCGTTAGCAGAACGAAGGGGCCGGTTGGGAGAGTATTTTGAAACAAGAGCAGAGATATAAGGGGGTGCACTGTTATTGAGGGCTTTATGTGTTAGGGTCATGATTTTAAATTTGATTCGGGAAGCTATGGGAAGCCAGTGGAGTGATTGACAGAGAGGGGCTGCAGACACTGATCGTTTGGTATTGAAGATGAGTCTAGCAGAGGCGTTCATTATGGATTGGAGGGGAGACAGACGAGAAATGGGGAGGCCAGCAAGGAGGGAATTGCAGTAGTCGAGTCGAGAGATGATGAGAGAGTGAATTAGAATTTTAGCTGTGTCTTCTGTAAGATAATGACGAATTTTGGAGATGTTTTTTAGGTGAAACTGACATGATTTTGTTATTGCTTGGATGTGAGGAATAAAAGAGAGGGCGGGATCCAGTAGAACCCCAAGACAACGGGCCTGGGAGGTAGGGGCGATGATGGTGTTGTCAACAGTGAGAGATATTTGAGGTGTGGAAGCTGTAGTAGAGGGTGGAAAGATTAGAAGTTCAGTTGTAGACATGTTGAGTTTGAGTTGACGGGTGGACATCCAGGAGGATATGCTAGAGAGGCAGTTGGAAACTTGAGCTAAAAGAGAGGGGGATAGATCAGGTGCAGAGAGGTAGATTTGAGTATCATCTGCATAGAGATGATACTGAAATCCAAAGGATGTTATAAGGGTGCCAAGGGAGGAGGTGTAGATGGAGAAGAGGAGGGGGCCTAGAACAGAACCTTGGGGAACGCCAACAGACAGAGGGAGAGGTGAAGAAGAGGTGCCAGAGAAGGAGACACTAAATGTACGATCTTTAAGATAGGATGTGAACCATGAAAGAGCTGTGTCCTGGATGCCAAAAGAGCGGAGAGTTTGGATTAGAAGAGGGTGGTCAACTGTATCGAAGGCAGCAGAGAGATCCAGGAGAATTAGAATAGAGTAGTGACCCTTTGATTTGGCGGTTAGCAAGTCATTAGTGACTTTTGTAAGGGCTGTTTCTGTAGAGTGTTGGGACCGGAAGCCAGATTGGAAGGGGTCAAGTAGGGAATTGGAGGAAATAAATTGAATGAGGCCATTGTAAACAAGCCGCTAAAGGAGTTAAGACGCAAGGGGAAGTAGTGAGATAAAGCAATAGTTGGAGGCAGAAGCTGGGTCAGAAGAGGGCTTCTTGAGAATGGGTGTAACTGTGGCATGTTTTAAGGAGGATGGAAACTTGCCAGTGTTTAGGGAGAGGTTGAATAGATGTGTGAGAGCTGGGATAAGTGTGGTGGATAGGGGAGGGATTAGCTGTGATGGAATAGGATCATGAGGACATGTGGTAAGGTGAGAGGTTGATAGTAAAGTAGATACTTCATCCTCAGTTACAGGGTCAAAGGAGTCCATAGTGGAGGTGGGATTGAGGAAGGGTAAGGGCTGGGTGTTGTCGGTTTGGGGAGAGGGTGGTGTGGTAGGGCCAAGCTGGGAGGAGAGCTCATTTCGGATGGTATCGATTTTATTTTTAAAATGGCTGGCAAAGTCATCAGCAGTGAGAGAGGAAGGGGCAGGAGGTGGGGGTGGGCGGAGGAGGGTGTTGAATGTAGCAAATAAACGTTTAGGGTTGGAGGACAGGTTTGATATTAGTGATGAGAAGTAGTGTTGTTTGGCAAGATTGAGGGCAGAGAAGTAGGAGCACAAGGTAAACTTGTAGTGGAGAAAGTCTGCTGAAGTGAGAGATTTCCTCCATAATCGTTCTGCAGTGCGTGAGCATCTCTGTAGATAGCGTGTTTGTGTGGTGTAACATCTTGGTATATATAACATCTTCAAGCTCTCAACAAACATACTTTGTTTTTTCATCTGTTACACACGGAATTTACTAAGCATTTTCTCACCTGAGATGAAGTGAGATGGGCTGTGGTCTCAGTTTTCCCAATAGGAATTACTACATAATAAATATGGAATGTGCATAAGATGCATTTGAGATATTTAGTAAATTCCTCCCACAGCTGAAACTGTACACATTAACGTTCTCTTAATAAAATCTTACGTCACATCCGCAAACCTATAGTATGTTCACTTATACCCTTTCTATTGCTCCCTGTAACTACTCTTTGAAAAAAACAATATTCTCATGTATATCAAAAATACTTTGTTTGGTCTTGAATACCTTGCCATAGCTGTGTGATACTTCTACCGTATGCCCTCAATCTTCTTAAACAACTGGTATCAACATACGTACCGCATTTTCAATACTCTTCTTTCCTTATTCTACCAAGGTAACATTAAAACAATTAACTACACTCTAGTCATCATTATCTCATCTTTTAGATTTACATATCACGTCTATGCTGGTGACAGACAACTTTACATAGTCTTAATAATAAACCTACTTCATACCAAATCTAACAAAAACAGCTCAGTAATGTTTTTATGAATAGGTATAGGTTTTAGTCTTAAAAGCAATGAATGACACGAAAGGTAAATCAAAGAGAATTAGAAAGCAAGAAAAAGGAAAAGAGTAAGAAAAAAGAGATAGATGACATGGAGCAGTGGGAAGAAATGTAATATAATGTACGTTTGTGAGTTTTCAATCTTTTTTGTGCTTTAGGGAAAGTATTGTTTATATTTGATTTTAAGCTCAATAATAGGGCCCTCCATTCTTTTGCAATGTGTTAAAAAGTTTTGATTTGTACTTAACTCTTGTATAGCGTTATGGAATACAGTATGTTGGCACATTACAAATAAAGGATAATAATAATAAAAGAAAGCCACATAACCTAGTGGACATATGTCAGCATAAAATTCAACTGTATCTCTCAAATAGATAAAAAAATAACAAAAATACAATCAACCCTCTAAATATATATCTGTACAAAATGTAAAATAAAATATATATATTATCTATGTACACTATGAGCCTCATTCAAGCGAGTCTCATTCAGTCTTTTTGTGGGCTCTGGCCTCAGATTCTTTGCGACGGTTAATATCGCAAGTTAAGGCCCCTCCAAGCCTTTGATCTTTCATGGCCGCAAGAGTAACGATTGCAAAAAACGTAAATCGCTACTCAATTGCTCCGATTCCCCCTCGCTAAGCAAGCTGCCAAGGCCGCAAATGGCAAAAGTCAAGTTACGGTTCCAAGGAGGCCTCGCAAAGGGCTTAAAGATATGTCCGGATCACTTTAAATGCAAATAAAAATTCAATACTGTGTTGTAAATGATGGGGAGCATAACGTAAGACATTAGCATTATTTGCACAACAGTCTCAAGCGTAAATATGGAATATAAAATGTAATTTTTTAATGTGTAATTTTTGGAGTTATATAAATTTTGGGAATCAATGAGTTAATACATATCACGCCACGCACATGAAGTATAACATTGGCTTCATTAATTTTTATTTATTTGTACATTGCAGGTTTGAGGGTTTGCGGGTCTGATCGCATATTGGACACCAATTCGGTAGTTGATTGACACGTCATCTTCATGTTTTACTGACGTAATGTTGACGGGCTCCGTTTCTATTGGCTGTTTCTGCACCGGGAGTAATGGGCTTGCTTAATTGATCATGTTTACGCCCCAAAATGCTACAAACGATGCCATGATTTACGATGTGCGCTGTCGGGCCGGGACTTGCGGGCTTGGCAAATTGAATAGCACCATAAGTCTAGGATGCTGCAGGTCTGCAGCAGGCCCGCAGACTTATGGCCTACATCTCGCGACTTGCACAATTGGAATTGAATGAGGCTCTAAGTATTTAGCAGATATTAAATAGAAAAACAACTTATAATGAATGAAACAGACTTGAAAATAATTTTATTCTAAAAATTATGTTAAATTTCATCCTAAAAAAAATGTTTGCAACCAACAGTGGAAACAAGTCAGTGCTCTGCTAAAATTGAGATAAATATAAAGAGCGAGTATGTCATAATCTGGATAGCTTAATTTCTAATGGGCACATAAAAATAATATGAGAACAACCAAAGTGAAGGAGAGTATCTTTTCCGTGTCAGTAGTGCTTTCTGCTTTAGTTCAGTTGCTAAATAGCCTAATCTTATTTTGCAAATAAATAAATAAATACTGTTTTCAATATACAGTTGTTACAAATATAACCCTCAGTACCGTCATGAATGACTGTACTGGTGGCCTCTATTCTTTGCCACCCGTAAAAGTGAAGTTTACCCGCAAGACACTACCGATATGTCACGCCACATACATAAATCTAGCTCCTGACAAATGCCATCTGAGTGCTCAAAAATGTAATGTAAAATTTCTTAAGGCCAGGGTGGCTGTCCTATAACTATTTTCTAATTCACTGTGACATGGTGAGATGTGAGGCATGATTCCTCATATCCATTATCCCCATGGGGTCCCTATGAACCTCTATGGGGCCTCTAATCATAACCATAAGAATCTGTATGGACCTCAATGCAATCAGCTCAATAGTTTTAAGCGGCAGAGACTATACTTCCAGTGGTACCTTCTGTTCTCCATAATTATCGAAGAGTAACTAGCTAACTATGTAATTTTAATACCTTTTACATAGATAAACTTCCCTAAGTGGGATGTTTTATATAAAGGAAACTTTAAATTTTGGTGCAAAATGCCCTTTAAAGAGTACTTTCATTATTCCTACCGAACTCTCACCATTTCACTACCCTAACAAATATCCTAGACCCCACCATGACTTTTCCACTAAACCACAGTTTTGGAACATTTCTCTTATTTCTAAAAATAGATGTATTTTCAGTTTTTGCATCTGCAATATGTAAAGAAACTATTTTCTCTTATGCAGTATTAATCTGAGTTTATATATAAGACAGGCTTTGTGGTGAGGGTTTTTTGGAATTCATACAATTTTTAAAAGCTTTTTGACAGTGGCTATTAGTTTTTGTATTAAATATTGTGAGCGTGTTCATGTCAAAATTTTAAATGCAAAGAACAATATACGTACAAAGCTATTAGCAAATGGATATTTTGATTCCTTCTTTAAGAATTGTATAACATTAACAATTTACTTTATTTATAACGCAATGTACTTTTAAATAAATTCTCTTTCAGAAATACATAAACTGAGCTTACTATTCACTTTTGAATGCAAAAAAGATGCAATATTAGATTCCTACCAGACAGCTCAGTTATGTATAAATAAAAATAATAAAAAATGCATTTTAAAAATAAGATATAATAATAAACATTTGACTTGATACCTCTTCTGAAATAAAACAAAAATAAGTTACCAAAATAACACTTTGAGAGATATACAGATTTGAATTTATGTGAAATAATTTTCATGTGAAATAGTTTTCTGATTAAAATATGTCTCATTATTATTATTTAATTTTGACACTTCTGTAAACTAAACTGTGTAATGCTAAAAAATTAAATGAGGTCCTTATTACTGAGAGGTTACATTCTGAAATAGAGAAGATTAGGTATACGAGATGATAGGAGCGAGGGAGAAGCATACTCGATATTGGTTAGTCAAACTAGCTGGATGAGGCGGCTATGGGTTGAGATGAAAAAGAGTCAGTTAATTATGTAGTACTTTAGATCATTTTTTGGAAGCTTATAGAAACGTTATAAAAATCTTACAGAAAATCATACAGTGAGGAAAGCAACTTCAAAGAGCAGATGCAAAGCAGGAAATGTCCTACAGACTGCAGTAGTAGGTAATTAGATAGATAGATAGATAGAAACAGATCATGTAAAGGGTGATTTTGAGGAATATTTGGAGACAAGTGCAGAGATATAATGGTATGCAGTGTAATTGAGAGGTTTGTATATTAAGCTCAAGATACTGAATTTTGTAGTTTACTTGGAACTGATAAGAAAAGTGCAGGAGAAGAATGGTGGTGAGGTATATTTGACTTTTTAAGACTTGATAGAACAAAATAGTTTTAAGCCCTTGATGGGGAGACACATTTTTGAGTTACAGTAGTTAAGGCAGGACATAATCAGTGATTGTATTAGGTTGTATTTTTTTTACTGTCATAAGTGAGAAAGTGGTAAATTCTGGATATGGTTTTTAAGTGAAATTAGCTTAATTTCAAAGTTAAGAACATATCTAATTTGGGGGATGCTGTCAGTGTTCAATTAAAGCTATAGATGTCATACTCACAAACAGTCATATAGTGGTAGATGTATCTGTAAATTACTTGGGCGTTATTAAATGAGATTATTTTAAACTAGGCAAAGAATTCAACAAAGATACAAAAAATGCAAATGTGATGCTATGTTTCACTGGAATAGTAATTAGCATTAGAGAGATATTAATACTACTATATATATCCTTAGATAGACCTCACCTACAATACTGTGCCAGGTCTGGAAACCATATCTCCAAAAATATATTAATAAACTGTAAGCAATTTAAAGGAGGACAACTAGTATGGATCATGGCCTAAAAGACAAACTTGTAATCAAAGACTTCATAACATTAAAAGTTATAGCTTATAGGACAGAAGACAAAAGGGTGATATGATGGAAAGCTTTTAGTTTATTAAAGGGACTCAATCACAAGAAAATACCCTCCCAAAAAACTAAATGGAGACAATACTTTCCAATTCTACTTCTAAGTCATTAATAAATATGTTAAACAAGAGAGGACCTAATACTGAACCCTGAGGAACCCCACTTACCACATTATTCCAATCGGAGTATGTTCCATTTACAACAACCCTTTGCTTCCCGTCTTTTTGCTAGCTCTCATCATGACCGTTAATGCATTCCGCCCACCAACCAGAAAGACGCTATGCATGGGCAGTGATAATGTATCCATTTCAATGATTGACAGTCTTCCATCATTGACCAATCAATGATGGAAGGCTGTACAGTTGTCAGGAGAACCACCTAAACCCACCCAGACCGTTAGCTCAGGGCGCCCACCAACTAATAGAGCCTCGAGTTTAATTTCTGATTGACAGCTCCCTGTTAATAAAACCACCATAAGCCAGTCCCAGCCCTCTTTTCGTTTCCTGCTCCCGCTGAGACTGATACCTCACTGGCTGAAACTACTCACTCAGACTGACCCAACCTAACAGTAAGTCCTAACTTCCCAGGCCAAACCCCTAGTCCCCCTAATAAAACGAAGGGTCCCCCAGTTACCCCACTATGCCTGCCTGCCACCCACACACACCCACCCACCAACTTACCTACCTAGGCCCGCAATGCCTGGGCAACCCCCAATCACCCCTGCAGTAGGCCCAAAAGACCTGTGCCACCCCCGATCACTTCCATGGGGCCTGTGCCACCCCATGATCACCCCGATCACCCCCATGTGGCCTATGCCACCGCCCGATTACCCCCATCACCCATGGGTGATCGTGGGTGGCACAGGCCCCATGGGGGTGATCGGGGTAATCGGGCGGTGGCATAGGCCACATGGGGGTGATCATCACCCCCATGTGGCCTATGCCACCGCCCGATTACCCGGGTCACCCATGGGGCCTGTGCCACCCCTGATCACCCCCATGGGGCCTCTGCCAACCCCCGATCATCCCCCCTGTAGGCCCATCGGGGCCTGGCCAACCCCCACCCCAACCTACCTAACTACCAGCCCACCTACCTACCCCCTGAGGTATGGAAGCCTGTAAGGGCAAAAAAGGTTAATGTGAACTTGTATGTATTATACATATTACAGGGCTATTTATGTGATATACATGTTACAGGATAATATCCTGTAACATGTATAGCAAATAAATAGCACTGTAATATGTATAATAAATAATGTCTAATACAAATACATGAGCAATAATCAAATAATTAATAAAGTACATCAATTAATCAATTAATAAATATAAATTAATATATTTTTTTGTTTTATGTATATTGCTTTATGTGTGTGTGTGTATATATATATATATATATATATATATATATATATATTGATTGATTGATTGATTTATATATTGATTGATAGATATATTGATTGATAGATATATTGATATATATATATATATATATATATTGAGATATATATATATATATATACATATATATATATATATATATATATATATATATATTGAGATATATATACATATATATATATATATTGATATATATATATATATATATATATAATTATATCTATATAATTAATTATATATATATCTCAATATATATATATATATATATATATATATATATATATATATAATCAATATATATATATATATATATATATATATATATATCTCAATATAAATATATATATTTTTTTTGTATTTTTATTTCATTTTTTTTAATGTACAGTTTTGGCCTATATGGTTTTGATTGGTTATTTAAGGTTTTTAAGGTGGGGTTGGGGCCTATATGGTCACACTTGGGGCCTCATTCTATTAGCGGCCGCAGGAGATGCGGGGCCGCAAGGAACGGCCGCAAGCTATTCGCCTATTCTATTCCCTTCCGGACGGTGATTCCGGCAGTCTTGCGGCCGGCACCTTGCTATCCCTTGCGTCTGCTCGCGCCGGAGGGAAGCCTTTGATCTTAAACGGCCGCAAGAGTTTTTAAGGTGCGGTTGGGGCCTATATGGTCACACTTGGTTATTTAAGGTTTTTAAGGTGAGGTTGGTGCCTATTTGGTCACACTTGGTTATTTAAGGTTTTTAAGGTGTGGTTGGAGCCTATATGGTCACACTTGGTCTTTTAAGGTTTTTAAGGTGCGGTTGGGGCCTATATGGTCACACTTGGTCTTTTAAGGTTTTTAAGGTGCGGTTGGGGCCTATATGGTCACACTTGGTCTTTTAAGGTTTTTAAGGTGCAGTTGGGGCCTATATGGTCACACTTGGCTATTTAAGGTTTTTAAGGTGCGGTTGGGGCCTATATGGTCACACTTGGTCTTTTAAGGTTTTTAAGGTGCGGCTGGGGCCTATATGGTCATACTTGGCTATTTAAGGTTTTTAAGGTGCGGTTGGTGCCTATATGGTCACACTTGGTTATTTAAGGTTTTTAAGGTGCGGTTGGGGCCTATATGGTCACACTTGGTCTTTTAAGGTTTTAAAAGTTACGGTTTGGGTCTTGAACGTTCTAATTTTTTTGTTGTTGTTTTCTATCACCCCCAGGTGCAAACTCTCTGTGGAAGCAGATTTGTTTGGACTCGTTGGTTGACTTACTGAACGTGATTACCCTGAGAAGGAGAGTCAACTGTTGGTGAGTATATGGTCACACTTGGTCTTTTAAGGTTTTTAAGGTGCGGTGGGGGCCTATATGGTCACACTTGGTCTTTTAAGGTTTTAAAAGTTACGGTTTTGGTCTTGAACGTTCTAATTTTCTTTTTTTGTTGTTTTCGATCACCCCCAGGTGCAAACTCTCTGTGGAAGCAGATTTGTTTGGACTCGTTGGTTGACTTACTGAACGTGAATACCCCGAGAAGGAGAGTCAACTGTTGGTGAGTATTATTGCTTTGAATTTTCTGCCCATGCGTATAGGTGCAAATTTGATGTTGATGTAGTCTTGTCACATGAGGTTTTGCAATCTGTAATGTATACCAATGAATTTAACACATTGTTATTTTTAAGTAGTTTTGTGACATAATATAAATTAATATACCGTGATCTATTTCTTCTATTGGTATCAGAAATGAATACTATTGACTCTCTACTTGTGTAGCCTTTCGGCACCCTAACCTATGACGAGAAGGTGGAAGTAAAACGCTTAGGACCTGACCAACCAGAGATAAATCTGCAGCAAATCGCAAGAGATAGAGGGAAGCAATATATCCGTACATTCAATACTGAATGGTACAAGAAGAACAACTGGCTTTGTGGAAGCGTTTCTAGGAAGTCCTTATATTGTTTTCCATGCATCCTATTTGGTGGTGACGCTGCTTGGACCAAAACTGGAGTGACTGACGTCAAACATCTAGCAGATAAAATGGCGAAACACAAAAGTTCTAAATCTCACTTGGATAACAGGATCAAGTTTGAGATGTTTGGACAGGCGAACATTGCAGTTCAACTGGACCAAGGATACCAAGTCAGTATTAAAAAACACAATGAAGAAGTGGCTAAGAACCGGTACATCCTTTCGAAGATAATTGATTGTGTTCGCTTTTGTGGCACGACGAAAGTAAAACATCGCTAAATCCCGGAGTGTTTCGAGGCCTGGTGGATTTGGTTGGCAGTATCGATAGTGCAATGGAACAGCATTTGAAGACTGCAACTGTGTTTAAGGGCACGTCCAAAGCAGTGCAGAATGAGCTACTGGACTGCATGCTGGAAGTTATTAAGGAAGTGATTCACCAGCAGCTTAAGGAAGCCCAGTTTGTGGCAATCCAAGCGGATTAAACAACCGATATTTCCGCTAGGACACAGTGCGTTGTAGTCTACCGCTACATTGACAAGAAGCAGCAAGTGGTGGAAAGATTTGATGGCTTCACGAAACTGAAAGCAACGGATGCAGACTCGATTGCCGCTGTTGTGCTGGAAAGTCTGAATACTGTTCTCCCAGAGCCAGAAGACAAGATGAAACTCATAGCTCAAAGCTACGATGGTGCCAGTGTGATGCGTGGAGATCAAGGAGGTGTTCAAAGAAAAATAAAAGACGTGTACCCGAATGCACACTACGTCCATTGCTATGCTCACCAACTGAACCTAATAATGGAGCAAGCAGTTTCAAGGATTGGAAGAGTTTGAGTTTTTTTTTCCAACATAGGCGGCATACCATCTTTTTTTTCACGCTCTCCAAAAAGGACTGGAGTTCTGGATGAGGTAATTGGTAGAAGACTTCCAAGAGGTGCACCGACACGATGGAACTTCAACGTTAGGACCGTGAACGTCATCTACGAGAACAGAGATGCGCTACTTGAGTGTTTCCAGACAATTGAAGCATGTCTAAACTTTGATCAAACATCTATACGTGAAGCCGCAGGTTTCATTGGATTGCTGGAAGACAGGGAGTTCCTTTACTTCCTTAAATTATTTCATTTAATAATGCCACATGTTGACATCCTCTATAGTCAGCTTCAGAAGCAAGACACGGATACTGTTTATATCCACAAAGTCGCAGAAGACTTTGTCAGCAGCATCCAGAAAATCCGTAATTCTGTTGACGAGATAGAAGCAAATTTGCCTAGCGATGTAACATTCCGCAGACTGAGTACGGAGATATCAAACTTGAGACAACTTTCAAGAGAGGTATGTGACATAGTGGTGGTTCATGCAAATCACCTAGTCAGTGCCAAACTTGTTCAAAGTGACTTGTATACAACCCATGACACTTGCTTTCCAACCCAAGCTCTGGAAGACACCGTGCAAGCATATCCAATACTGAAGAAGGAACAATTACGCACTGAGCTGTCACTTCTGTATGGGAAGACAGATTTTCATGCTTGTACAAGTGCTGTTGCTCTGCACAAACTATTACATCAATTGAATCTGCAGAATGATTTCACAGAGACAGTGAAATTATTAAGAATCCTGACTACAACACCGATGACCACTGCAGAATCAGAAAGATGCTTCTCCACATTGAAGAGGATAAAAAGGTATTTAAGAAGCACCATGGCCCTGGAGCGGTTGAATGCATTGGTTTGAAGGAATTGGAGGCACTTCCAAGGGTAGCTGTCACTTCTGTACGGGAAGCCAGAATTTCATGTCTGTACGAGTGCTGTTGCTCTGCACCAACTTTACCATCAATTTAATCTGCATAATGATTTCACAGAGACAGTGAAGCTATAAGGAATCCTGCTTACAACACTGAAGACTACTTCAGAATCAGAACGATGCTTCTCCACATTGAAGAGGATAAAAAGGTATTTAAGAAGCACCATGGCCCTGGAGCGGTTGAATGCATTGGTTTGAAGTAATTGGAGGCACCTTCAAGGGTAAGTACAGTTCTCAGAAATGGCACCACCGAACTACCAAAAATAACTAGTGGTAAGTAAAGTATGAATGGTGTGTGGGTGTGCATATGGAAGGAGCTATGAAAGGTGTGTGAATGGTCAGTAACAATTGTTGAAGACTTGGCGTGGCGTTACTGCTCATATGGTTATCCATATGCTAATTCAACGTGTTTGTTTGACATTGATTATTGTGTTGTCTAAACAGAAGTGAAATGTTGTTGTTTTCTTGAATCCCAAGGTCCACTGGTTTGGGCCTATACAGTCCTGAATGGTCTTTTAAGGTATGTTTGGGGCCTATGGTCACACTTGGTCTTCTAAGGTATGTTTGGGGCCTATATGGTCACACTTGGTCTTCTAAGGTATGTTTGTGGCCTATATGGTTCCACTTGGTCTTTTAAGGTTTTTAAGGTATGGTTTTGTTCTTGAATGGTCTGATTGATTTGCTTGTTTTCTTTCAACCCCAGGTGCAAACCCTACGTGGCAGCAGGTTTGTTTGTACTTGTTGGTCAATTTACTGAACGTGAATACCCTGAGAAGAAGAGCCGACTAATGGTAAGTGTCACTGCTTTAATTTTTCTGTTAATGCGTATAGGTGCAATTATGATATTGCTGTAGTCTTGTCACATGAGTTTTTTCAATCTATATTGTATACCAATGAATTTAACACATTGTTACTTTACTTCTTGACATTGCTGCATTGCTGATCGTGTATTTCAATGGGCTTTCCAAGTATAAGGTCGTTGGGCGGGGCTTATAAAGGTCATTATGACGTCAGGGGGAGAAGTTATGAAAATGGCTGTGGTTGGAAAAACGGGGAGGGGCTACGTTTCGCCCATGCGCCAATCCAACTTGAAAGTTCCCCAGCCGCCACTGGCTGAACTGCTGGTCTCATTTATCCAGTTTATTTCAGGGTAATTAAAATCTCCCATTATTAGAACTTGCCCATGCTCAGCTGCATTTCCAATCTGTAACAATATTTGCATTTCCTCACTTTCAATTATATTTGGGGGTTTAGAGCATACTCCAACTAATATGCTTTTGTAATTTGCTGCTCTGCTTTTTAACTCTACCCACAAACATTCAACATTATCACTAGTGCCACTCTAAATATTTTCTCTGATTATGGTTTTAAATTCAGGCTTAACATACAGACAAATCCCTCCTCCTCTTTTACCATTTCCCCCATCTTTCCTAAATAAGTTATACCCATCTAGATTAACAGTCCAGTCATGAGATTCTTCCCACCATATTTCAGTAATGCCTATTAAATCCCATTTCTCATTAACTGCTAATTATTCTAACTCTCCCATTTTACCTGGAAAGCTTCTGGCATTAGCAAGCATACACTTTATGTTATGAGTCTGTTTGTTCTGAAGTGCCTGCCACTGTACTTGAGTTACTTAACAATACCTCCCTATTGACTATACTAACCCTTCCCCATCTCCTCTCCCTTGACTATTTAATTTGGTTCTTACCCCCTCTACATTTTCTATCCCATTACTTACAGTGGATATACAAAGTCTACACACCCCTGTTAAAATGTCAGGTTTCTGTGCTGTAAAAAAACTAGACAAAGATAAATCATTTCAGAACTTTTTCGACCTTTAATGTGACCTATAAACTGTACAACTCAATTGAAAAACAAAGTAGAGGGAAGAAAAATAAAAAATAAAAATAATGTGGTTGCATAAGTCTGCACACCCTCTTATAACTGGGGATGTAGCTGTGTTCAGAATGAAGCAATCACATTCCAAATCATGTTAAACAGTAGTCAGCATACACCTGCCATCATTTAAAGTGCCTCTGATTAACCCCAAATAAAGTTCAGCTGCTCTAGTTGGTCTTTCCTGAAATTTTCTTAGTAGCATCCCACAGAAAAAGCCATGGTCCACAGAGAGCATCCAAAGCATCAGAGGGTTCTCATTGTTAAATGGTATCAGTAAGGAGAAGGGTACAAAAGAATTTCCAAGGCATTAGATATACCATGGAAAACAAGTGGAGAAAATATGGCACAGCAGTGACATTACCAAGAACTGGAGCTCCCTCCAAAATTGATGAAAAGAAGAAAACTGATCTGGGAGGCTACTAAGAGGCCTACAGCAACATTAAATGAGCTGCAGGAATATCTGGCAAGTACTGGCTTTGTGGTACATGTGACAACAATCTCCCGTATTCTTCATATGTCTGGGCTATGGGGTAGAGTGGCAAGACGAAAGCCTTTTCTTATGAAGAAAAACATCCAAGCCAGGCTACATTTTGCAAAAACACATCTGAAGTCTCCCAAAAGCATGTGGGAAAAGGTGTTATGGTCTGATGAAACCAAGGTTGAACTTTTTGGCCATAATTCCAAAAGATATGTTTGGCGCAAAAACAACACTGCACATCAGAACACCATACCCACAGTGAAGCATGGTGATGGCAGCATCATGCCTTGGGTTGTTTTTCTTCAGCTGGAACTGGGGCCTTAGTTAAGATAGAGGGAATTATGAACAGTTCCAAATACCAGTCAATATTGGCACAAAACCTTCAGGCTTCTGCTAGAAAGCTGAACATGGACAGGAACTTCATCTTTCAGCATGACAACGACGCAAAGCATACATCCAAATCAACAAAGGAATGGCTTCACCAGAAGAAGATAAAAGTTCTGGAATTGCCTAGCCAGAGACAGACCTGAATCCAATTAAAAATCTGTGGGGTGATCTGAAGAGGGCTGTGCACAGGAGATGCCCTCGCAATCTGACAGTTTTGGAGTGTTTTTGCAAAGAAGAGTGGGCAAATCTTGCCAAGTGAAAATGTGCCATGCTGATAGACTCATACACAAAAAGACTGAGCGCTGTAATAAAATCAAAAGGTGCTTCAACAAAGTATTAGTTTAAGGGTGTGCATACTTATGCAACCATATTATTTTATTTTTATTTTTTTTCTTCCCTCTAACTAAAAGATTTCAGTTTGTTTTTCAATTGAGGTTTACAGTTTATAGGTCACATTAAAGGTGGAAAAAGTTCTGAAATGATTTATCTTTGTCTCATTTTTTTACAGCACAGAAACCTGACATTTTAACAGGGGTGTGTAGACTTTTTATATCCACTGTATATCTAGTCCCTCCCCCCACCTACTAGTTTAAAAATTCCTTTTCTACCATCTTTTCCCCTAGCACACCAGCTTCCTCTTCTTTAAGGTACAATTCATCGCTGCTATAGATATTGTACCAAAGTGAGAAGTCAGCCCAGTGCTCTAAAACCCAAACACCTCCTTAATGCACAACTTTTTTAGCCATGCATTAACCTACCTTACCCCCTATTGTCTCCCTGAACTAGCACAAGGCACTGGTAGTATCTTGGAAAATACTTCCTTGGAGACATATTTGTCCCTGAAACTTGGTAAACGTATAGAGTACAAGAAGGGACATATGTGTAAATGGTAAGTGGACCTGACTGTAGACAAAAGAGCAGCCTATGTGTAGTGTAATATATTGTGTGACTCATCCAAGCTAATGGTAATTGGTTTTCTAGGCACTGGGTACCAGGTTCAGCCTCATGGCACCAACATTGAAGTTGACAATTGTGTGAATTAAACACGTTATCTTTTTCAACTATTTGAATTTTGGTGAGTAGGCGAAAAAAGTGACATGAAATATATTTGGTACATAATATGAATTTAAATCTAGTTCTGGTTTACTTATAAGATTTTGAATCTGTGCCACAGATTTTAATAAATGAAATAAAAATGTACTTAGGTTTTCCAGTATTAACATTAAATAATGGGTACTATGAACTAGTAGTGTGGTTCACTGATTATTTTTTTTTAAATTTAACTAAGCATTTCAAAATCCAATTTAATATTCTATCATTTTTCCAATTACACCTCACAATGCAAGCTTGTTCACTCTAAAATTATATTATTTACCAGCCTTTAGTAACAGTGCCAACATTTCCACTTCAGTTATGAGTGAAGGAACAGGATAAAGTGAAATATTTTTTTAAATTGGAACATCTGTAACAATAAGCAGGAACAGTGCTGGAACTGTTGGAATTAGATATATATTGAGTTTTGTTTTATGCAACTGATAAGATTTGACGTATTCAAGGAAATTACATTTTTATGCTCTATTTGTACAAAATATTATTTTTTTCCAGTATAAACATTGTTTTGGATTGTAACTTTGTTTTATAAGGTTATACATTACATACCACTTCATGACTTAAATATATTTTAGAAAAATGATAAGTAAAATAATATAATTAAGTTATATACTCTATAACTCTAATATTTTAAAAAATATATGTCTATTTACACAATTAATGGTGTTTAAATATTACAGGCTGGTATGTCATATAAGGGAACTAGGCAATTGTCATATATATATAACAATGTATCTTTTGTTCTTTAGTTTGATAATTTAACTGGTAAAATATATTTTTAAACAAATTACACCAAGGCAAATAAACAGGAAAATGTATAAAACTACAGCTATCTTTTTACCTTTTGAAATGCAATTTTATGAATGTAAATCATTATTTTTATTTAAAAATAATATGGGCATTAAATATATCAGAGTAGTAGTTTCCAAGACCCCCTTTGTGTTTGAATAAATACAAATGTAATAAGTGGATGAGTTAATAATTGTTTTCCTCAAACCTATATTGTGATACCAGAAAACACAAAGATTGAGTTGTAAGCCAGCTGTTGCTACTGTGTATCAAAGGAACGGTAAACATAACAACAATTTTCCCCCCCAAAACTAAGCAATTTTTTCTGATAATACATAAGAGCAAAACTAGTTATTTCTTTAAATAATCTTTATTGGAAGGCTTACAAAATATAAAACATATTGATCATCTGTATTTGTCAGTCAAGTTATGCAAATTTTCACAATAAAACATTAACCAATGATTAACTGACTAAACCTTCTTATTTTACATTTTTAGTTATGAAGTATCATATATCATATCTTAAGATTTCAGTCTAAGCAGAATATAGCACATAATAAACCAAACAACAAACAAGAATGTAAGAGAAAAGAAAAGGAAAAAACAAAAGCAAAGAAGAACATACATTGTATTGATTAGCTAAACCATAATACTGTTAACCAAATAAATAAAACAGAGTAAACTAGAATGGCCGCCACTAAGTTGGCCCAGAGCAGGCCTCAACATGATACCAGAGTTTTCATCACCTGATATTTACCTTAATAGTGCAGCCGAAGAACCTCCAGGGCTCCTTTACTCCGTGCTTCCCCCCATTGTCGTTATAGCAAGACATAGGTGTTATATTAGTGGAACACTTAATGAGGACGCTACCCAAGGGTTTCAAATTGCCAGAAATTGGGGTACACTATCCAGAATAATGTGGGTTAATCTCTCGTTGATAAATAAGTAATTGATCTTCCTAATTACCTCCTGGAAGATTAGAGTCGTTTTTTTCCATCTGCTAGCTATGTGTATTTTGGAAGCCACCACCATTATTGAAATAATTTATTCTGAGATTGAGACAGATTCTTAATGTGGACCCCCAACAGGCATGACTCCATAGAGGGTGAAATCGCTTTTTGAAAAAGTGTAGAGACTAAATGAGCTAGTTGTTTCCATATTTTCTGGGAGAGTGGACATGCCCACCAAGTGTGGATGTGATCCCTCACCTGTTGGCAACCCCTAAAGCATTTATTGCTCTCATGCAGGTTACATTTCTGCAATTTGTTGGGCGTACAGTAAGCCCTGTGCAATACCTTGATAGCCGTCTCTAGTAGGGCTGAGTTGAGGGAACCTCTGGAGAGATTGGAACAAGATTCCGTCCACTTGTCCCATTCCCACTCTACCCCCAGATCCTTTTCCCATTGTTTCATAAATTTAGGTTTCTGCCTGCTGGTAGAATCAAGAAAGAAGTCATACAATGAACCCAGAACGCCTTTAGTAAGAGGGAGATTTGTACATATAATAGACAGCCAGGAGGACCTGGGAGGTCTCAATTCTCTCAAAGTCTTACTAGCCCAGCTTCTAATTTTTAAATAATTATAAAATTTCGTAACTGGTAAATCATGGGTTGTGCAGAACTGATCCTAGGTCAACAGCTTATCATTGATGACCCAGTTCCTTATACGGTTGAGGTTTCTGGAGGTCCACCAAAATTTGGAGTTGGGATTCGTGTCTGCTAGAATTTGTGGAAAAGACATAACTGATAGTAGGGGAGACAAACCTGAGCTAAGCAGGGGTTCAAATTTGTTATAATACAGGTTAGTGAAGCTGTCTGGCCCTGGGTATTTGCCCATTTTAAGACCCATAATGGCCGATTTAACTTCCTCTCTGGAGACATCCAGGTTCAAGTTATCCCAACTGGCGGGGCATTTGTGGTTTTCTATGAATACCCAGGATGGTTGGTGGGTGACAGAGTGTAACCTGGGCAAATGGGCCAGTTGAGCTGCCCTAAGATAGAGCCTCAAGTTTGGACACGCTAGTCCGCCTCTATTTTTATGCCTAAACATCACTGTCTGGATATACAGGTCGTTTATTACCCCATATAAACCGATATGCTGTCTGGAATTTATCCAGGTTCCTTAAGTGACATTGGGATGGGGAGAGTCCTAAAAAGATATAGAAGTTTAGGCAGAATACTAATATTTTTTTACAGCAGCTATACGGCCCGTCCATGAGATTTGAAGCTCGCCCACCTCTGCATATCTTCAGTCAAAGATTTGTACAAGGGGGGAAAATTTGCCTTGTACAAGTCAGCAAAGTTGGAAGTGAGCTTTACTCCCAGGTATTTTATAAACCGAGCGGGCCAGCTGAAATTATAGTCAGATTTGAGCTTGTCAATCTCAATTTGCGACATACCCATCCCCAATGATTCCATTTTCTCTACATTCAAATTAAGGCCTGAGATTTTGCTAAACTCCTTTATAGTTAACATAAGTGCTGGTATAGAATAAGAGGGCCTGGTCAGGGTGCATAATAGATCGTCCGCAAACAGTGAGCATTTAAGATGCTGGTGTCCTACTTGAACCCCCTGAATGTCTGGGTTAGTTCTGATTGCTTGCGCTAAAGGTTCCATGGCAAGTGCGAATAACAATGGCGAAAGTGGGCACCCTTGCCTAGTCCCTCTTGAATTTGAATATTTGCTTTATGTACTCCTGGCAACTTTAAATGAGCTATTGGGGAGTCGTAGTATCTCCTGAGCAGGTTAATAAAGCGTCCCTGAATCCAAACTTGTCTAGTGTTTTATACATATATGGCCATTCCACTGTATCAAAAGCTTTCTCTATGTCTAGAGCTAAGAGGCATAATGGGGTGTTAGATTTCTGAGCTAGATACTGAATGTTTAAAACCCTCCTGACATTGTCCCCAGCCTCTCTGAAGGGATAAACCCTGATTGGTCCTTATGAATTAAATCCGGCAAAAATTTAGAAATGCGATTGGCCATGATTTTGGCCAAATCTTAACATCTCCATTGATCAAAGAAATAGGGCGATAGTTTTTGACCTCTAAATTATCTGCCCTCTTTTGGAAAGACTACCAAAGCAGCCTGCCTGATTTAAAATTGCATTAAATAAACGTTTAGATAGGGGGTAAGCAGGGGCTCAAATTTTTATAATACAGGTTAGTGAAGCCGTCTGGCCCTGGGATTTGCCCAGTTTAAGACCCAAAATGGCCGATTTAACTTCCTCTCGGATACATCCAGTTCAAGTTATCTAAGTGGTTGTCCGGCACACTGGGAGGTCTTGCAAACTTAGAAAGGAGTCAATATCTGATTCGCTACTATGGGGTTGGGAAGAATATATGGTTTGGTAAAAATCCTGAAACGTTTTTTGGATGTCATTGGGGCTACAGGAAATTTGGCCATCTGACCTTCTAATATGGGAGATTCTATGTTGGGAAAGTTTATTATTAAGTCTTCTAGCTAGCATAGTATCAGGTTTGTTTGCCTTCCAATAGTATAGATGTTTCATCTTCTCATCGCCCGTGCCGACTAATTCGAGCATTTTCTTATCTGTTAACTTGTGTCCTTTAAGGGAAGGATTCTGTTGATTTACTTATTCTAGCCTCTTTAGTGCCCTTGTAAGATCTGCCTCCTTTTGCCTAAGTTTTTCTTAGGGTTGAGGCCAGCTTGATGCCCTTCACCTGATAAAGGCCTTATGGGCAACCCAGAGCCAGCCGGCTCCAGTTTCAGGAGAGGCATTAGTCTCGAAAAATAGTTTATGTCGTTGGCAATTATTCCACGCTACTCGGTTGGTCAATAAAAATGTGTCTATTTTCCAAGTGTAGGGGGGTTGCAGATTAGGCCCCAGCTCTAGCTCAATGAGTACCAGGGCATGGTCTGACCAGGGGCAGGGGGGAACAATCTCAGATTTCGAAATAGAATCATATAGGGAGGAGCCAACAAGGATAGCGTCAATCCTGGCATACGTCAAATGAGTCGGGGAATAGAATGTATAATCTCTCCTAGCCGGGTGCATACCCCACCAGGCATCGACCAACCCCAGTCCATCAAGCAGAGACTCAATCTGTTTAGTTTTGTTGGGGATTCTGTTGTCCAGGGTCGGATCTAAAGTAAGGTTTAGGTCCCCCCTGTGACAGATCCATCGATATGGACTGATATTGCTGGTTAGTCTGTTTTGCCTCCATCCATGGAATAATATATATGAATGTATATAATAGTATGGGGTAGTCCTGTTGTACACATTGCAACATACATATTGAAATATGAGAAGGGCACCCAGCTGGACACAAAGGTTAATCACTTAAGTACACACACTTAAGTGATAGCAGCCAGGAACAATAAGGTCCTAACAGACAGAGAGGCGCCTTAACCCCATGAAATCTACAGGTTGTCCCACTCACAAAATCAAGGCAAAAGTTCAGGCTCAGAGAGATGTTACTCTCTCCACCGCCAGAGGTAGAATGAGCAGTTAGCCACGCCTAGTGGGCGGCTCCTGGGGGAGGGGACTCCTGGTTCCCACGCCTTAACTCTGTCTGATTGGCCAGAGGTAATTAGGGGTTGACCAAAGGTTGTCACTGCCCCTACTGTGTATGTGAAGGGTTTAAAAATGTGTGTTGTTTCAATAAAAGAGGGTTCACTTTTTGACCCTCAACACGGAGCGTGGTCTCGTTCTTGGGGGTGTCGTAATACCCCCCAACTATCAGTCTTCCTAAGTCCCGAGATTCAATTGTTTTCAACAAGCCAATTAGAGTTGTTGTAAGGCGAGTTAGTGGGGGAGTATAGGGAGACTAATTTCGTTCTAACCCCCCCAATAGTTTCAGTCACCATAACATAGTTACCCTCTTTGTCAACAAAGAAAAGCTGAAACAGAATTTTTTTATGAAAAAGAATTGCACAGCCAGCTCTCTTAGTGGGGAGGGTGGCCAGGAAATAGGTGGGATAATCCTTATGTAGAAATTTGGGTTTATTATTGTGGGAGAAGTGGGTTTCCTACATGAAGATTACTGCGGGTTTATGTTTTTTATAAAATGCAAAAGCTTTCCGCCTTTTAAAAGGAGAGTTGAAACCCTTCACATTGTGAGTTATTAGGGTGTAATTAGAGAGGGCTATTTAAAGTTCAGTGTAGTACCCTAGATGTGTAAGTCGTTACCTGAGAGATAGTCTCTTGGAGAGGGAAACAAGGAGGAGCCCCGGAAGCCAACAGCTGCACTACCAGTTGGTCCACATATGACGGCCTAGTCTTCCTGCTTCCAAGTGGATAAAGAAGAGTATAGAAAAAATAATTAGTTGTACTTCAGTAAGGTAGATACGTTTAAGTAAACTAAAGAGTGGTATCAAATTAGCCATTAGCTTTTCTCTTAAAATGCAATTACAAAAAACAGAAAATAAATTCATTGAACGTTTAGTCTTCCAAAGTAACCTACGTCGATTTCTCAGAATAGTATAGAGAAATCGGTCCACATAAAGTGGGGGGGAAAAAAACGGCAAACTATAGCCATACTAACAGATTGTGTCTGAAAATATTCTATTAATATAAATCCAAGCCCTAAGTATGGGCCGGTGAGCCCCTAACTTTGTACTTAGCATTGATCAGAGTTCTATCAGAGTCCAGTTGAGAGAGAGCCTAGTCAGGTCAGGAGCCTAACATGACTTCAGCAGAAAAGCCAGTATTTTCCATGCGAGTCTCATGCTTATTGTGTAAGCCATTAGCACTGTGCAGCAGATTGTTTGATCCCCCTGAAGCGAAGGCTTGTTTGCCCTGGGCTTGAGAGGTCACCTGTGTCCACTGCCGCTTGGGGATGGACGGGAGAGGTTCTTCTTGCCTCAATTCCATTATAGCCTCCGCACCGAGATAAAAGCGCTTCAGTACTGACAAGCAGTTTTCTAGAGTGCGGGTGGTATAGGTTGCGCCTTGAAAAGTGAATGAGAGGGCAAATGTAAAATTCAAGCGATATTGGATCTTATGTTGGAGAAGTATAGCATTAGCCGGTTTCATTAGTCGCCGTTTGTTTAGAGTTTCAGGGGACAGGTCAGCATAAAACTGTAAGGGCGAGTCATCTGGCTCCCTTAACCGTGTGTAGCTTCCTTGTCGCCGAAAGCAATAGATCCCTTGCCTGCTGCCTCAAGAATCTGACTATTACATCTTTAGGAGCGTCCAGTCTCCTCGTGCCTCCCAAAGCTCTATGGACGCGTTCAATTTCCCACATAGTTTCAGTCTGGTTGGGGAGGATTGCCTCAACAGTATCTCTCAGGTAATTGGGTAGGTCTTGTATGGCGCTTGGAATGCCTCGGATGCGAATGTTATGGCGGCGAGACAGGTTTTCCAGGTCCTCTATCTTGTCTGCGAGGTCGGTTATATGAGACGTATTTTGAGCTATAGAGGATCTGTCTTTTTCCTGGGCCTCCACTATCTGGTCTGTAATTTCCTCCAGAAGCTGAGTTCGCTGTCCCAGGTGCTTCAGGTCCTGTCGAAGGGGTTCTATCGCCTTTGCTAGAAGCTGCTCAATCGTGGCCACTGACCTGGCCGACAAATCCACGTGTTGGCGAGGCTCCTTTTGGATTCTCTTCCTGGTCCGAGCATTCCGAGTGTTCAGATATAGAGTCCCCAGGAGATATGTGGAAAGTGCTCTCGTATACCCTTCGCAGAGGATGGACTTTTAAGTTTCAGCATCTTGGAAGGCCAAGTAGGGGAAGCAGCAGCAGCTCGCCGTGTATTCGGTCAATATAATATGTAACGAGGAGGTGCGTTTAGTGCTTACTAAATATCTCTACTGCATCAATTTGTATCAATTATCAGGCTCAATAGGTGTAGTTAAGACATCTGCCGGCTTAATTGCCGGATTAGATCCCCATTCAGCTGGTAGGCACGGTGACCAGGAGAGCTGCTTGTACCATAGCCCTACAGATGTAAGCCACCCAGCCTTAAGTGAGAAGAGTGCCTCCAAATATTGGTTATTCATATATAGCCGAAGAGTTGTCTGTAGGCCTCCAGCTGGCCGCACGGCGGACTGAGATGTTAACAGCGGTTCAATACAGTCCCTGTGCTTGCCTATATAGTCAGTTTGCTCTCATATAAGTGTTGCACTAAGCCTTGCAAGATTCTCAGACCCTGTTGAGGCAAGGTGGTACATAAGCTTGCATATAAAATAGGTCAGTTTGTAATGCCACTCTATGGTGGTTGTTAGTTGTACATCCAGCAGTTTGTTATTCAAATATAGCCAAAGTTTTTCTGTAGTACTCTATGTGGCCACCTGATGGCAGTATAGATGTAGAAATGCAGTTTGCTCAACCATGTCTATGTACAGGGTGCTCATATAGTTATTGTGGAGTAATAGCTGTATGTGCTGTTGTAGAGAGGTGTCCAGGTATTTGCCTGATGTAGGGCGTCCAAGAAGTTAGTTGGTCCTTTATATAAGATTATTGCCCCTATATCAAGGAGGGTACATGCAGGCCCTCGTGTAAGAGCACCTAAGATGGCCACCGTTCGCGGGCTTTCTCTCTCTGCCTGCTTATTGTTGCTGTCTACACCCTGGTTTCTTCTGGGCCTCTCCGGTCAGAACCAGCCGCCACCAGTGATGTCTGTAGGTCCACCAGCTATCCCCAGGGTATAGGGCTGTTGTGAGTGGGCTCCGGTGCAGGTTGTTGGCCTACTCCCCAGGCTTCACAAGATGGCGGCTGCCTCCACCCGGTGCCTCCTCCTTCCTCACCTCCTGGTCTCCTGATCCGGACACCCCAAGAACTCACACTTTAAAGTTCCCCTTCTTACGGACGTCTCTCTCCTGCTCCGGGGCCGGCCGGCAAGGCGAGTCCTCCTCTGCAGAGATGCTCCCTGACTGGGAGTGCCGGGTTCTGCCATTTGGGTGGCTGATAGGTGCCTCAGGCTGCTCTATTTCAGAGTTCCGGATCAGGGAGTCCCACGGGGGTACGGGATTGCCTCGCCTTCTGTTCCCAGATGTTTTTGGGTAACTTTGAATAGATTGGGCCTGGTATAAGCCCAAAACAGCAGCTTACACTGTGGAGCTCCAGCCAGGCACGTCCGTTGTGGACGGATGCTTGCTCCGCCCCCCCAACACTAGTTATTTGAATGGTAACTAGACACATCACATTACTCATTTGCCAAACAACATTTGTTATTTACCTTCTTGAATGTGTTTGTCACCTGAGGTATGTGGGTCGCACACTGAGATCTCTGAAGACCAGGTTAGCGGAAAACGTGAAAAATATTATTACAAATGTGCAAAAGCACAGTGTCTAACTGCATTACCTTAGGGCACATAAGGCAAATTCAACCTGTCTGAAAACTATTGCGGTTGAAAAGTTCCCTGATGAAGAATCCATGTTTTCATTTCACGGTGTGTTTCTTATTTGAATAAAAAAGAGGCATTTAGGATTACATATTAGAAATCCTACATTCTAGAGCTCTTAATGCTGAAATTGACATGGCTAGTTTTATGTGACTATATATTCATATATTTATTTAGAATGTGTTAGATTTTGTGGTCAGTAATGAGATATTTAATCATTTTGACATGACATATTCTACTTTTAGGCATTTTTATTATTTAATATTTTATGTTAATATCCTCCCCCTTTTTCAATTGATTTATTTTAATATATATATATATATATATATATATATATATATATATATTATATATATATATATATTGTTTTTGATTTTTTTCTTTCTAAATTTTTATATTGGTATTGTTGTTGCACTTGTTTTTATTTCTAGTTTGTTTAAAATTGACTCCATTGGATTTTTGTAGTTGTTTTAATACAGGTGATGTAATATAGCTTCCTGTTGTAAGCCATGTTTTTTTTATCTATGCTGTTGGCACAATCAAAGTGATGAAATATAAGAGTAAGTGATTGCAATGCTACTTCCCTGCCCCTGCTCCATATTATTTTGTAGTTGTTCTTTTTTTTCCAACAGCAGGAAGTGATGTAATAACACTGCCTATTCTGCACCATAGTATTTTGTAGTTTTTATTTATGCATTGGTCACAACTGGAAGTGATGTAATATCACTTCCGTTAGATGCCACATTGTTTTGTAGTTTTTTCTTATAAGCATTGTGTGGGTTTAATGGGAGACATGAAAAACACTCTCAAAAGACTTTACCTCAGAGGGCTTTACTCAACCTTTGATAGATAATACTTGTATTGGTAAGAGAGGCGGTAGTTCTCTTTTTTGTTAACTATTGATTATGCAATATTATTTTGAATATTTTATAGGAAAATCGAAAAGGGGATGAATGTATTACATAAATATATTTGGTAAAACATCTCTATTCTCTATTTATTTGTATAATTGTATAGGGTGAAGAGATGTCACATAATAGCACGACAGAATATATAATACCTAGACTAAGGCCAGTTCATCTTAAAAATACAAGTTGATGAATATTATAAATATATATTCCTGAGGAAGCCTGGTTTTATAGAAAAAACATGTTTGATTTTTTATGCGTAAGTACATTTTGTTATCTTGGGACAATAAATATTTGCTCATACTACACCATTGTGGAGCGAATGCTCTCCTTTTTTTCTTTTTTTTTCTTTTTACACATTATGTTAGATAATAAAACCATACCTGTTAACATATAATTGGTGTAAAAAAGATAAATACATAAACATGACACAGGAAGAATTGTTTTTTCATCTGAAATATTTAAGATCTCAAATGGAACTAGACAGGGATGCCCCTCGTCCCCTCTGATCTTTGTAATGGTGATGGAACCATTAGTAGAACTAATCAGAAACATGGAGGTGATTGGGGGCATCCCCATAAAACATTTGCAAAGCAAGGTTACACTTTTAAGGGGGACCTTGTGGTCACAGTAACCAATCCAGTGGAGTCTTTGCATAAATTACAAGAAATAATATCATAAATTTATAATAATTCATAAAATGAATCTGTCTTAATCAGAAGTATTACACATGTATTTTGATAAGAAAACACTTAATATATTAAATGAGAAGTTTCGGTACAATTGGCAATATAACTCCTCACACTTAGGGATTAAATTTACATCAAATTTAAATAATATTCTTAAAGAGATTTAGAAAACTTGATTCTCGATGAGAAAAGTAAAAAGTCGATAACTAAGTGTATCAAAATCTTAAAACATTATAAACATAATAATAAGACAAATAAGAGCATAAAATGTGAAAAAGTACCGTATATACTCAAGTATAAGCCGAGTTTTTCAGCCTTTTTTTTAAGGCAAAAAAGGGCCCCCTCGGCTTATACTCGAGTCACTCTCCCCCGTGTGTCTCTCTAACCCCCCTGTGTGTCTCTCTATCCCCCGCTGTGTGTCTCTCTTCCCCCCCATGTGTCTCTCTACCCCCCCGTGTGTCTCTCTATCCCCCCGTGTGTCTCTCTATCCCCCCTGTGTGTCTCTCTACCCCCCTGTGTCTCTTTCCCTCCCCCCTCCTCAATGTAAACCCCCCTCAACCCCCCTCCTCCACCTAAACCAGCCTAAATACCTCCCCCCTCCCCCCTCACCGACACCCGGTATATGCTAATGACGCGGCACACATGTGACGACGTCACATGCGCGCCGGCGCCGGGTCAAGGAGCGGAGGCCGGAGCACAAGCAGATAAGTGAGGGGAGAGGGGGGAGGTGTTTAGGTGGATAAGGGGGGTTGAGGGGGGTTTAGGTTGAGGAGGGGGATTAAGGAGGGAGGTTGGGATTGAGGGGGATTGACGGGGGAGGTTGAGGGGGGTTGAGGTTGAGGAGGTGGGTTGGGGTTTAGGGGGGTTGGTTGAGTAGGGGGGTTGAGGGGGGTTGAGGTTGAGGAGGGAGGTTGAGGATGGGGGTTGAGGAGGAGGATGGGGGGGTTGAGCAGGGGGTTGAGGAGGAAGGTTGAGGAGGGGGTTGAGGATGGGGGGGTTGAGGAGGGGGTTTAGAAGGGGGTTGAGTAGGGGGGTTTAGGAGGGAGGTTGAGGATGAGGAGGGAGGATGAGGAGGGAGGTGAGGATGAGGAGGGAGGTTGAGGATAAGGAGGAAGGGTTGAGGATGGGGGGTTGAGGAGAGAGCATGAGGATGGGGGATTGAGGAGGGAGGTTGAGGATGGGGGGTTGAGGATGAAGATGGGGGTTGAGGAGGGGGTTGAGGAGGAAGGTTGAGGAGGGGTTGAGGATGGGGGGGTTGAGGAGGGAAGTTGAGGAGGGGGTTGAGGAGGGGGTTGAGGAGGGAGGTTGAGGATGAGGAGGAGGGGTTGAGGATGGGGGGTTGAGGAGAGAGGATGAGGATGGGGGGTTTAGGAGGGAGGTTGAGGAGGGGGGGTTGGGGTTGAGGGGGGGTTGAGGTTTTGGAGGGTTGAGGTTGAAGAGGGGGTTGAGGATGAGGATGTGGGGATTGAGGATGGAGGATGAGGATGGGGGGCTTAAGGAGGGGGTTGAGGATGGGGGCTTGAGGAGGGAGGTTGAGGAAGGGGTTGAGGATGGGGGGTTGAGGATGAGGAGGAGGGGTTGAGGAGGAGGGGTTGAGGAGGGGGTTGAGGATGGGGGTTTGAGGAAAGAGTATGAGGATGGGGGGTTGAGGAGGGGGGTTGAGGATGGGGGGTTGAGGAGGGAGGTTGAGGAGGGTGTTGAGGATGAGGAGGGAGGTTGGGATGAGGAGGGAGGTTGAGGATGAGGAGGGAGGTTGAGGATGAGGAGGGAGGTTAAGGATGAGGAGGGAGGTTGAGGAGGGTGATAAGGGAGGGGGAAGAGACACAGGGAAGGGAGAGGAGAAGAGACGCGGAGAGAGAGGGGGACACAGAGGGCACAAGAGGGACAAAGGGGCAGCACATTTCCCACCCTCGGCTTATACTCGAGTCACTCATTTGACCCAGTATTTTGTGGTAAAATGGGTGCCTCGGCTTATACTCGGGTCGGCTTATACTCGAGTATATACGGTACTTGGTCTAGAATTAGAAACTAAGGTTTGGTTCAAAGCTTTTGAAAGAACGAACACAAATATAATATCTGTCCCTTTAAGAGAAACATACTCTTTTTTCAAACTGATACAAAGATGGCACATATCCCATTAAAAACTGGCAAGAATAGCTCCCCTCCAAAATTCTGGCGAATGCTGAAGAGGATGTAAAGAAAAAGGGAGCTTGAGGTGGAGCTGTCTAAAAATCAAAAAACTGTGGGAAGAATGCCATCAACATTATCCTAAGTTACGAATAGTTAATTATAAATGGTACCCAAACCAATTCTATTCCATGTCTCTCTAGAATATATTGAGCATAAGACAATTGGCATTATTATTAATGTATTAGCAACAGTCAAGTATCTTGTTGCTTTAAAATGAAAAAACTCTGAAGTTCCAGCTTGGTCAGAAATAAAAATTTTGATAGAAATAAACAAATAGAATTAGACTATTTGTGGTTGGAACCTAAGAGACACAAGAAGATTACCAGTAAATGGTCCCTCTGGGATTAAGATCTTATAAATATGAATGTACGGGTTCAGACAGTCTGGGCTCTCTCTCCTCACCTCTTTAAGTTATCTCTCAAGCTCGTTTAATACTATGCTCCAATCCCAAATTTTGGGTTTTAAAATAATTAATCTCACAAACTGATAAACAAAAAAGCATGTAATAAAGACTGTAAACCTTAAACAATATACAAGCATAAATGTAAAAAAATATATATTTTGGATTGTGGATGTCTTTTATTGTTTGTCATTTTGTATTGTTAAAAAAAAAGAAAAAAAAGGGAGATTTGTAAAAAAATAATAGTGCCAGATACATTTAATGCTGCTATTTTTAGGCAGAATTATTTTTTCAAATTGTTTCCTACTTGCATTCCACTGTATCTAACTTCCTCATATAAAATTTGCAGTGGGGGTGATTAGAAAGAAGAGCTTGGTTTGGTTGACTAAGAAAATATTTATTTGGTTGAATCAAAATAATTACAGAGTTTAAAGCCACTGACATTATTCTGATTCATCCGATTGGGCATACTGTTTGTGCTTATCTCAGTGTTAATTAATGAGCTGGGATGGTGGATCTTGAAAGTGCTCTGGACAGTTTTAACCTTCCTTAAGCAATTCGGCAATCATGTCTTCAGTCTCAAGATGAACATTATAACATTTCAATCAGCTGTTCCACAAAATATGTAGAAATTCTCAATTTTGAACATTACTTATTCAGGCTATATGAAATATTCCACAAATAATCTATATAAATACATTTAATAAATGTAATATCGTTTTCTCAACCTGTATACATATATGGTGTTGTGTACCATTAGCAAGTCACCACTGCCCCCAAACCCTTTATACATTAGTTCTGTGGTGGGGGCCTGGATGTCCATTCCTCCCCCAATTGAACTAGTAATTATTTCACCCTGGAGCCATATTCCATCTATTACTTAATTGAAGGGGCTAAAAGGGATAGTTAGGGCTTACTTAGTAGGTGGCTAGTAAGGGCTATGGTGGTTTAGTTAGGTGTATATTATATAGCATTTATTTCACTATCCCCCTATCCTATTGAATTAAGGGCTATGGCGGGTTAATTAGGTGTATATTATATAGTATTTATTTCACTATCCCCCTATCCTATTGAATTAAGGGATAGGGCAAAGGATGCCCCAAGGCCGCACTGATTTATAATCGTGTCAGGTGACTACAGTTATTTTTCTTATTAATTGCCCAATTCATGGACAAGGGGTGAACTAGATGGGCAGAGTGGGCAGAAATAATTTACTAAATATGGTATTGGGTGATCATGACTAGTTGTTTTTTTTATACAACACCCCTATAACAAAACAGGAACATATCCACATAAAAAAATAATGGCCTGATTAATTACTTGGAAACAAAGCTTAGCAAGTGTGTATTTTTACTGACTAGCAGCCTTATTAAATTGCGATTCGGACAATTCTAAAGGGCTCTATATAAGCACAGAGCATATTTTGTTTACAGAAGTTTTTAGTCAGTGAAGACTTTGCTTTTCGATAGAAGTTCACTAACTAAAAACTTCTGTAAATAAAATATGCTCTGTGCTTATATAGAGCCCTTTTCAATTGGCTGAATCAAAATTTAATAAGGCTGTAGACCTGTATATACATAAATAAATCCATTCAACATGTCATCATTAAGTATGTGTCTACCTACTGCATTACCTATTTATACAAGTAGCTCTAGGTAATGGAGTATATGATATTAAAAAAATACTTCTATATCTAAGGAAATTACATATTGCAATAATGGGTTCTAATAGTAAAATGCTTTTCAAGGGAAAGGTATTTTTATCATACACATTTCACAGTACAAAAACTTCTTATGGATATTTGCCAAAAAACTTTTAATTTTTGAAGGAGTTCTGAGTTGTTAATCCAAACCTTTGCTTCTAACAGGTAATATATCATTGTTTAAACCATTCAGTAAGTGCCATTAACCTTGGTTTATCTCTTGGTAATAATTTTGTTTCTGGTTCGAAGACATTTCTATTAGATTGAAATCTTTTCTGAAAATGGTTCCATTAACCGTGTGCTGACATTTACCGCCTGCCTAACACAACACTCAGTGCCTTTGATATTTATTTTGAAAATATCCCAAAGCATTAAGCTCATTATTCTATTACTCATGTGTGGTGACCTGGGAAGATCACATTACTGGCTGTATCCTCTCACCTCGACATTTTGTGACTAAGCTTGAAGAGCAGAAAATATTTGAGTAATACAGACTTGTGGGCACTCATGTCATAACAAATCTAGAGTGAGAATGTCAAACTTAATTTATCATTACCTTATTTTCATGCTAGGTATAATACACATATAGTATTTATATTTTAAATAAATATGTTAAGTACATTGCTAGATAGATAGATAAATCAGACTATGCAAATCTACATTGAGGCATTAGTACGTATATTGCCTCAATTCCCAGTCATGATATTTAATACTTAATATTCATAATATCCTAAAAATCATATATAGTCATAATACTTCATTTATATTATTATATAATTGTGTAAAATTATGATTTGTTTATTCTACAAGAGAGATCTAAACACATTTTGAATTCTCACAGATCATAAATTAAATACAATATAAAAAAAAGGTTTAATACCACCCACTATTTTCCATATCACAATCACTTTTAGTGATTCACCAAACTCTGGGATTTCCATTTTTAGTTCCTTAACTTAAGCATGCACATATACTTCCAAGGGATGGGAATTAATAATAAACCCTTTGGCTAAATTAGTAAGTAAAGGGATTTACAAACAACATACATACAAAAACTAGTATAGGCTGTTGTTTTTGGAAAGGTGATTGATTACCACTAATTACAACCTGTTCCTTATTACTCAGCAATTTATGGTTATCATAGGCAATAGATGAAAGACTGGAAATTGGAAATACTAAGGGCCTCATTCTATTATCGGCCGTAAATCGGCCGTATGGCTGCGATTCCTTGCGAGGGTTCAGTTACTCGCGATTCTATTATACGGCCCCGCAAGGATCTCATCTTAACGGCCGGCCGCATATCTTGGAACCGGCCGTAATCTGTGAAATATAAAAAACTGAAAAATAAATTCAAGCCTGCACTGTACAGCTCTGTAAATGCTAGGGATCATATTGGGGGACATGAGGATTAAAGGAACCCACTCTCAAGCTTGCACATCTGCCCAAACCGAGTTCAAATTAACTGTTTATTTGCCGGCTGCAGCGGGGGTGTGTCTGAGGTGCTCCAAGCACTCTGGACTTTTTACATGTATATTTTACGGATATAAAAATCGAATATTTTACGGATTTGAGTACAGGATAATTATGTGCTATTTTTTCTAACACCTAAAAATCCCTTTATAGTCTTCTCAAAGTGCAGGATGGCTTTATTTGAGCTATTTTATGTGCTTAATTGGTGCTAGCGAGACCTTTTTCCTGCAAGTAACTGCGGCTCGCTTTTAGCCTTGCAGAGAGGTTTCCGGAGCAATTGAATTGCAAATCTCTTGCGGCCGTTTTAGATCAAAGGCTTTCCTCCGGCGCGATCGGGCCGCAGAGAGATAGCAAGGCACCGGCCGCAAGCCTGCGGAGTCCCCGGCCGTAAGGGAATAGAATAGCAGAATAGCTTGCGGCCGGTCCTTGCGGCCCGCAACGGCTGCGGCCGATAATAGAATGAGGCCCTAAAAGTTTACTTAGCTTGGGTTATGTGATAAATACATTTTCAAGCAAATGAAAGCTCAGCAATAAGATACATATTTTAATCTCCCCCAAAGTTACTAAAACTCTTGAGTTAACCGCCCTCGAAATCCCTGCGAAAATTAGCATAACATCCATAATTTGTTTTGGCCAATCACAGGTGGCTAATATACTGTATCAATCTGTTGATAGCAGTTTGTGCAGGAAGGAATCCATGCCAGCAACTGCAGACCTCGCAAAATTTACGAAAAGCAAAATACGAGACACGTTACGACCTCGCAAAAAACATCCGAAACAAGCACACATGAAAACATGAAAAAAAACAATAAATACAGACAACAGATACATAAAAAGCTTACCTACAGCAAGGGAGTGGGGGGGCACTCAGGACCTCGGAAACTGAAGATACACCTCAATTTAACTCAAATAAAAGAGTTTAGACACTCAAAAATCCCCTAAGCGAGAGAAAAAATGGCCGCCGAACAAACGAAAATGAGGTTAAATGCCCCTAAACACGCAAACACCACCAAACACCTACGGATTTCCTGAAAAAGTCAGACGACTTCCGAAAACAAGGCACTAAATCAGTCACAGACGCAGTACCACACTATTAGGGCGCCATTTTAGAACAATAACTTATACAATCCGGAATTACACAGCTACCCTAACAGATTTGCCTTGCGCACGCACACTATTACACTGCACACATTAATGACGCTTACACAGCAGCTCTACAGCACTGATGATGCAGCAACATGAAAACAGATTGCCAGCTCTTCAACACAATGCTTCCTGCATATATTACTTCATAATAGGTAAAGTATATTAACTTCTTATTTTATTAATTATTCATTGCCATAACAATAAAAAACATAGCACACAAACATAGCACACAAACAACCAAGAGCCTCGCAATGAGCGCCGAAGGCTCACAATGATCGCCGAAGGTGCTCAGTGCGAGGCTCGCAATGAGCGCCAATGGATCTTAAAACACCAACAAAATTAATTTTGCACCCGAACAACATTACCTGCTTTACTATCTTATTGCCGTCATTTTTTGACAGGCAAGTCACTAGTATAACATATTAGTCAACAGCACAAAAAATTTGAAAATATCTTGCAACAGGAAGTTGCCTTTTAACCAATGAAACTGATGCACATCTATTGTGTGCTTTTAAACCAAATTCACTCCATGGTCTTTTCCCTATAAATCTAGCTTTTGACAAAGCTGCTTAGGCGGTGAAACAGCCATCAGGCACTTCATAGAGGGCTACATATTATTATACTGCTTTATTGTTGCGTCTTGAAAATTATATTGGTTATGAGTCTCCCATATACTGTATATCTTATAACACGTATGGTTATGGCCTACGGCATCTATGAATTAGTTTTGACCCTTTTAAAGCAGCAATAACATTTTTCTGGGGACTCATTAGGGCTATGGCATTGTCCAGTAACCTTAACCTCTTTATGATGCTTTTGAACACATGTCAATCTTTTTTTAAATATTTTTAATGTACCTACTAGCACGCAGTGGTATATGCATGGTGGTGCATTGCTTCAGCATTACTTTGCACTATATGTGTTTTATTGGGAGAGTATGAGACTTACTGCCTTCTCTCTATCTCAGATAATAGGGATATTAGCAAGGTCACAACCGCAAGCCTTGCGAAGGGAGGTGAGGCAGCGCCACCATAGCACGTGCAAGCCTGGCAAAGCGAGGCGAAGCAGCCGCTCAGCACTTAGGCTCCAATGTGCGCCAAAAGTGCTCATTGCAGCCAGCGGCGCCATCACACATGCGAGCCTCGGAAGGCGAGGTGAAGCAGCCGCGCACACTTAGGGAGTGAGGTTGCAAGTGATTTTAAACCATATTTGCGGGTTTTCGGCAATCCAAAATCGGCTAAGCAAGAAAAAAAAATGGTGGACGAAAAACATAAAAAATTCTGAAACTGAATGAAAACGAGGCTGAGCAAAGCCAGGCATGTGGGACTTAGAAAATACATGACGGCAAAGACAGTAACATACACCAACAACGCCAGGCATGCGGTACTTTTGAGGACAAACACACAGGGAAGGGACAGGGGGGAGATGGTGGAAAGAGACACATGGCATTTCCAAGCACAAACTTGCAGGTTAACGAAACCTGCAATCAGCAGCCCGTACAGTAGGCGGGAGGAAAGACTCGCAATGAGCAGTGAAGGAGCACATTGTGAGCCACGAGATGAGAATCGAAAGCGCTCATGATTAGAGCCACAAGCGGGAGAGGCTTGCATTGAGCGCCGTGATGAGCACCATAGGAACTCAGCATGGGGCTTGTGATGAGCGCGGAAGGTGATCAGTGCAAAGCAGGAAAGTTGAAGTACACAGGGGAGAGGCTCGCAATGAGAGCCGAAGGTACTCAGAGGAGCAAAAGCCTCACATTGTGCGGCAAACATCATTGCCAGCCTTACAATTTTGATCCTGTCATTTTTGACGGGTAAGTTCCTAGTTATGTATAATGTTATCACTTCACTCGTCAGCATGCTGCAATCATTATTCCTCCCATACCCTCTTCAGCTATTCCCTGTACAAATTACCTACCCAACTGCCACATGCAAATGACAGCGCTACAATGACATCACGTGATTGCTCAAGGTCAGAAAATCATTCAGTTTTAACGTAAAATGTATTGCAAAACATTAAAGTTATGGGACATGAACAAAATTAGATATTTAATAAGTAATACTGGAATATGGAGCATAACATGTATTTTATTTTAGGTCAATAATTTATTAGGATGGTTTAAATTATTACTTTTAGTTATGTTATATTTATTTACAACATTTAAATATGTATTATAAATATTATAATATATGATCAGTTCCGTCAAACAAAGAATTTCTTTGGCCAATTGCAGGTATTTTCTGGAATAAATATTACAACTTCTAAATTTAAGGATTAAAAAAAGCATGGAATTACAGAACAATCCTTTTGATATTTAATGTTGTTCTTCAAATCTAATGTAACTAAATAAATACTGAAGATTTTATTTCATTATACACATGTTTTGACATTTCCTCTAAAACATTGAGTCAAAGTGCCCAGCTTGCTTGCACTCCCTGGGACATGCAACCGAAAGGTGAAGATTCATATGGATTTGATGAAATGTATTTTGAAGGTACAGCAGGCATTGTTTGATCACTGGTCAACATCTATATCCTATATCACCCAGAGCTATGTCCTGTGTCTATACTGATGATATTTAAGCTGACATAACAGTCTATCTGATAAGTAAATAAAAACCCTAAAAGCTCCCTATGCTCAGAGCAAAGCACATCTTATACAGTTTGACCTTGTTATGCTAACTTTAACTGTCAATATGACTAGATATAGACAGAGGGGCAACCAAGAGAAATACATCAATGCTCTGTAGCATTATGTTAAATGCTGCTTGTTTATTTGGGACATTTTCACAAGTTGCTTTTTTTTATTACATATCATACTAGCAAATGGAGAAACATATATTTTGTGTTTTATTAATAGTTTTTTCCTTCAGACACAAAATTAATCTTTATGAAAATAACATTACTTTTAACAGTATTGTAAAATTGTTTTATTTAGAATGACTATCATTATCTAAACTTGAGTTATATGGTGAGGGAATGTAAGAATGTGTCTTAACATTATGGAGCAAGAGACGCAAATATAATGCTGCCACTATACAAATCTCTAGTACGCCCTCATTTGGAATATGGAGTAATATTTGGGCACCACTAAATAAAAAAGGATATTTTAGAGCTGGAAAAAAATACTGAGAAGGGCAACAAAAATAATAAGGGGAATGGAGGGGCTAAGTTATAAAGAAAGACTAACCAAATTAAACTTATTTTCTCTGGAAAAAAATACATCTAACAGGAGATATGATTACCTTATATAAATATATCCAGGGTCAATACAAAACTTTGTCAAGGGAACTTTTTGTGCCAAGAGATTTTCAACTGACAAGAGGACATCCCTTGAGGTTAGAAGTAAAAAGATTCCACCATAAAGAAAGAAAAGGGTTCTTCACAGTAAGGGTGTTTAATCTGTGGAATTCTCTACCAGAGGAGGTGGTGACAGCGGATTCGATAGATAACTTTAAAAGGGGACTGGGTTTATTTTTAAATAAAAAGGGCATTAAGGGCTATCCTGGATAAATTGAGAGGTAGTATTGATCCAGGGATGAATCCGATCACCAGTATCTGGGGTCAGGAAGGAATTCTTTTTTTTTTTTCATTTTGAGACAAATGGCAAAGTTTCCTATTTTTTCTGTTTGCCTTCCTCCGTATCAATTAACAATTAATCTGCATTTTGCAGATCAGAGAAGATCTAAAAAGATTGAACTTGATGGACTAAAATATTTTTTTCAACCTCAATTACTATGTAACTATATAACTATTTAAGCAGCAAAAAAAACATCTACAGAAAGCGAAGTACATAAGTAGAATAACCTTCCAGGGATAAATGTTATAAAGGATCTCAAACATGAGTGAGATAAACATTAGTCTGTCCCAGTATTAATCGACCAGGATTTTTTGGTGGAAAGAATGGGAAGACTAGATAAGTCTTTTGATTCCTTTCTGCCATTAAATCTATATAGATTTAATGGCAGAAAGGAATCAAAAGACTTATCTAGTCTTCCCATTCTTTCCACCAAAAAATCCTTGTCGATTAATTTTTCTGGGTTACGTTTCCTCATTAGATATAGAAACATCATAACTTAAACTACTGAAATAATATGGAAAAACGGAACTAGACGGGAGACTAGATAGAGATCTGAAGGATGGAGTCCCTATGTTCTACTCTGCTGCTAGATGAAAATGGAGGCCTGTGATCGCTCCCCTGGTAGCGGCCCCAGGGACATGGAGTTGTGGAAACCATAAAAACACAATTTCTCTCTCAGGTAAGCTTTAAGACAAAAAAAATAAATAAAGAGATATAAAATAAATTATAATGCAGAAGAAGATCAGTTATTTATTTTTTACTGTTATTAACTTTGCTATTGTTGTTATTTGTATTGCATTTTTATATATTCTATATCTCTTCTTATTTACTCAGGTTAAAGTGAATTTATACACTATTTCATTTAATATGAAAAAATAAATAGAAAAAAAAAAAGAGAAGAGATATTTTATATATAATTATTACGACAACAACACTTATAACTGTACTGAATATTTAATTATGAAACCTCCCGTTTACAAATTTGTTCTTTTCAATGTTATATTTGATAATTGCAAAATTTGTTGTAACTCATGATATTATTCTCTTTTAATAAAACCTAAAAATTTGGCAGAATTCTTTTAAAACAAAACGGATATACAATGATGTAGTTAGTGAAGACAAACACAGTTTCATTCCAGAATAAAATACTGAAGTGGATATAATGATTTATAACATCACATGTTACATTTCAGAGGTATATGTAAATGTAGAGCGTAACCTGTACTTTAGTTATTGTCAACTTAAGTTTAATATGAATATTTATTTATACTGGACTCAAGTCAGGTCTTTGGCAATGCCATATAAGACCGAAGGTGATGCAATTTGCAGAGCCATGAGATACACCATAGCTGAGCTTTGGCATTATAATGTTAATAGCATGTTATCGTAATACATTATGGAGTCAGTAGCATGGCAGAGTACTCTGCACTGAAAATTAGAGAGGCTCCACAACTTGTTGAATAAATGTAAAAAAGATCAACATCATCAAGAACTTGAAAAATAAAGTTGATATATGAACAGCTGTCAGATACAATTCAGAGACACACAGATTGCATCCAGCATGTTGGAGAAGTGGCAATGTCCACATAAAGGTGTTGGTTCTCGTAGTCTCCAATCATAATGTGGTACATATAAGATGATGCCATCTAGAGCCTGCCTTGAGTACATGCTTTTAAAGGACACTCACAAATGTACTCATGGCGCCTTCAAGATGATTTTTTTTCCATAATCTATTTAATCCAGCCTGATAATAGAAAAAAAAGAATTAAAACATCATCAGAAAACTATTCCACAGGAAAAAACCTGCTTAATGTCTAAGAAAAAAGAAAAACAGTCAAAGTATATTTTTGGCTCATACTTCCTTAAAGCTATTTTCACAGCTGCAATATCCCATGCCAGTAATATCAGTTTATTTCATTGACAATTCTCTTATGCTCCCTAAAAAGACAAGATCCAGATTCAAATATTTTAACAGGCTTAAAGATTTAACAACCTTTCATAGTCTGCTAATTTTCAAACAGATGTAAAAATGCAAAATACTTTGATAATAGTTTTCTCTCTGAGGACCAAATGGTCAATGTGAAGCAGATCTTTTATCTTTTTGTAAGTCTGGATGATTTTTTAGTTCACCACTGTGCATTAACTCATTCCAGAGATGAACTTTGTGGGATTTTATTGGAATAGAGATATACTACTTGGGTTCTGTAAAATGGAAGTCTAGTCAGCACACTTAGAAGTCTCCAAAACCTGTGTATATTGTCAGAATGATTAGGGGTTATTTTTCCAGTGAATTAATGTCAAAATTGTGGTGGGTGATAATTTCAAAACTTTCATGAGACGTAACGTCTGTTGAATTGTATATGATCCAGTACTTTATGGGGAATACTGTTCTTAAAAAGACACTGTTGCTTTAATTATAGAAGATACTTTTTTTGAAAGGGACCTTGGGTGCAGAGGGATCTACTATTTTTTTCTGTTGAAAGGCAGCTGCAATGCTATTGAACTTAAAGATTAAATGGAAATGCAACTAATAATAGAATCAATCTGGCTGCAGGCTACAAGCTGTGTTCTAGAGGTTCTCTAAAAATACTTTTATGCTCATTAGTTATGTGTCATAGCTGCTCATGTTTTTGCAAATATGTGAAATTTCTCCTAAACTGCAGAGATGCTTTGACTTATTTATTATTAATCAGTTAATTATTAGTCATTTATTATAAATTGGTACGAACATTGTCATGTTTGCCAATTTTTTTATTAGAGAGGGTCCTTGCAGTTACACTGAAAGCTCTCTCGCTAAGGTTACCATAGTTCAGTGGAATCAGATCAATTATTCTCAGCATTTCATTTTATTTCTCATACTTTTTGAAGCATACAGTATATTAGATGCTAAACTATAATTGCATATAAGAGTTATTAAATTAAGTCTTTATTTATTTATTTAGTTAATTATATATTATCATTTGTATAGTGGCAGTTGAAGTAGCTGTTTAATAAAACATTCCTTTTGGCACATCAATAATCATATAGTGTCAAATACACTAATCCATGAGTACAGTATGCATAAAAGGTCCCTTCTGCACCTGTGTCCTACTTCTTTAACATGGGTACATTTTGTACACTATATTATTATTATTATTATTTAATTGTAAAGCGCCAACATATTCCATAGCGCTATACATGGGATAAGGTCAAGGCAAAAACAATGTCAGCACATTGCCAATAATTTGGAGTGACGAGACCAAAATAGAGCTTTATGGTCACAACCATAAGCGCTATGTTTGAAGAGGGGTCAACAAGGTCTATAGTGAAAAGAATACCATCCCCACTATGAAGCATGGTGGTGGCTCACTGTTGTATTTTTTGGGGGGTGGGGTGAGCTCTAAAGGCACAGGGAATCTTGTGAGAATAGATGCCAAGATGAATGCAGCCTGTTATCAGAAAATACTGGAAGGCAATTTGCATTATTCTGCACAAAGGGTGAGCATGGGATGCTTTTGGACTTTCTAGCATGACAATGACCCTACGCACAAGGCCAAGTTGCCACTCCAGTGGTTGCAGCAGAAAAAGGTGAAGGTTGTGGAGTGGCCGTCACAGTCTCCTGACCTTAATATCATTGAGCCACTCTGGGGAGATCTCAAAAGTGCGGCTCATGCAAGACGTCCAAAGAATTTGCATTTCCTGGAGGCATTTTGCCAAGACGAATGGACAGCTATAGTACCTGCAATAATTAGGGGCCTCATAGACAACTATTACAAAAGACTGCATGCTGTCATTGATGCTAAAGGGGGCAATACACAGTATTAAGAACTAAGGGTATGTAAACTTTTGATCAGGGCCATTTGGGTAATTTCTGTTATCATTATGATTTAAAAATGAGCCAAAAAACTATGATAATAAATGGCTTCATATGATTACTATCCTTTAATAAAAGACATTTGTTTTGCATGACCATTCATATTTTCAAAATAAAAGCCAAAATTTCACAAGTTCTGCCAGGGGATGCAAACTTTTGAGCACAACTGTACATTTTTACCTGTCATATCCCTATCAATTCATATAACGTATACCATTCTAAAATAATTTACATTGCACTGTTTAGTGTCACCAGAAAAAATTAGAGCACTTATTCTTCATTCTTACTCTTAAAAACATCAATATATATATATCCACTTTGATCCATTCATCCAAGTTCCATGTTCTGACATTTATTTTGTAGCCTAGTTCCTATTGGCCCATTGTATGTATGCCATGTGGTTATTTTATATTTTTCAATCCCATTGTAAAATAATGTCCCCTTTTTTACATAATAGGTACACATCTTTCAATGTGCACGTGTTATATGAAACATTTTGATTTCTTATCCTATATTTATATTATGTTAATGACGCCATGAGTTACTTTTGCCTCCGGCTATTATACAATATTACAAACTTGATTTTGTTAATTATAGCCCTTATTGAAAAATCATATGAGGCACTGGTGTGGTATGATTTTTATTTAATAGGGTCTTAAAATAATAATAAAAAGCGGTCTGTGACATTACTCCCCCTTTCAGACAGCAGTTCTGGGGCTATGATCCTTAATGGATGATAGTCTTGAACTGCAGCCCATAGCCCAAGTCCCCATCCAAATAAGAAAAAATGTTGGCCCAAGTGGCCACTGAATAAGTCCTAGTGAATGTCCTCCTCCTGAAGGGGGTAGTAGATGGTCCGTGGTTGGATGCCCACCTTTCAGGAAAATGTCAACTAATGTCTCTATACCCGTATATCTGTAGGGTCTTGGGAACATAATCCAGTTGCACAGTCCTTCCCCTTTTCCATAACAACATTTGGGTCCCAGGTAGCAACACAGCCCAATCCCATCTCAATTTCTGTCACCCCAAAATGCAGGCATAAATCTTGGGGACACATCTAGGGTCTCAGGAACTAGGATCTCATCCAGGGGCATACTGCTACCCCCTTGGCCACAGGCCAGTATTGGCTCTTGGGTATCCCATCTAGGGAGCAGCTCAAGAGGGGGTAAAAAGCACTTACCCATTGGAACACCCGGGGTAGCAGACTTCACTGGAATCGTTAGCTCCTTCAGGTGGGTATCCACAACGGTTGGTAAGGTTGGGATCACCTCTACAGCTAGGGTACGCTGTGTAAGGTCCTCACGGGTCGCTTGCCCATATCCTTTAACTCTGGGGCTGTCAGGACTGAAACAATCCAAATCACCCCTGCTGGACAACTCTACAGGGTTTAGGAGTGGAGCTTCAACTTGCGCCTTTCTCAGGATATCATGGTCAGTGCCCTCACCTGAACTCCCACACTTATCTGGATGCAGGGGAAGAGCTTCAGTGTCTCAGGGGATGCCCCCTCTCCTGATAGCCTCATGCCCTGATCTGACATCACACTCTCCATAACTGTCAGCCTTGGCGCCTGGACATCAGCAATCTGTGGTTCAGAACAGGTAACAGTCCATGGGTAGTTGGGCAGACTCTGAGGGCTTGCATCTCCTCTGCCAACTGTTCAGTCTCCAGCTCCTCTCCCTGGGTTAGCGGCTGGAACGTTTCTGGTTGTTGGCTGTCTCCCAGTTGCTGGTGCTGCTTAGCACTGCTCCCGGGTCTTGCATCTACCAGGGTCTGGACTATTCTCCTGGCAGGTCCTCAAGCTGTTTTGCTAGCTTTTCACCCGGTTGGAGACCAAGGGAAGCCATCCAGTGATTTAGAATAGCTGTACACCTATCCTCTTCTGGGGCAATTGGTTGCCATCGCCGCTTCAGCATTCTGGTGATCAGGCTCATTTTCTCTGTGGTCACCTCCAGTCTACAGGCCTCCATGTGGTCCCTGATCCCATATATCCAGTGCTAGTCTTCCTTGGATTTGGACCTGGATTTCATGGTTTAACCAAATTGCTGAACGGTTTCTGCATACCCGAAAGTACTGGACTTCAAAACTGCATAGATCACCAGATCCCATCCTTGCTGCTGCGTCTTGCACCGAGATCCCAGCACAGCCAACTGGTTGTGAAGATCTAGGTGTAGCAACTATTACTGCCCAGGGCCAACTGCTATAGACTACAGGTTAACTACCCACAAAGACCGTTGGGTTCTTGTAAAACGCTACACCAGCACCGTGATATCTGGCTTCTGTATCAGTCAGGATCGCTCCACCAGGCATCAGCACTACTAGGAGTCTCAGTAACCTTCCTGTGGTAATGGCCAGGGTGGAGATAGGATCAGTATCACAGCAACCAGGAGCAAATAAATATAACATAAAATTGCTATATGTCTCAGTGAACTGTTTTATTTTTGGAAAGTCAAACAATATTTATAGAGGATAGATACAGAGGGGGTGTATACAGCAAAACAATGACAGGGAGTGGCAGACAAACACAAGAGATAAACTCCACATGGGGTACATTGATAGCTGGCACCTGAGAACAATAGGGCTACCTTCTAATACACACCTGGCCGTCTCTGTGTCTGAGTGTTCAAGACCTTAGGGTACATGACAGATGTGATTTGCTTAATTTGCTAACAATGGGCCAGAACAGATAACAGTACAATAGAGGTGTCTGCTCACTGCAGATTCAGCATAATCCTGTTTTAACCCCATCATGATAACAGTTTAAACAGAACACAGAGCACAGGCTGAGACATATGCTATAAGACCATATGAAGCATGGCCCTATATTTTGGGGCTATTCACCCGACCACTCAACTGCCCACATTTCCCATGTGGCAATATAATTCCCCTACCCATTTTTCAATAGGACGGTATGTACTGTAAAGGTATGTACTGTAAAGGGGTCCTTCACAGGAGGAGTTTACCTCCTCTTTTTGGAGTAATTTGTAAGCTTGGGGGACAATTTTTTTTACTATTATAATCAAGACTTATTAAATTGAACTGTTTGTAATAATTGTCTTCTACTGCTTTGTGCATGAGTGTACTGAATTTTCCTTAAAAGCAAGAATGAATGGGTAGTGAAAAATGTATTGCTGATGGATTGATTTCTGTGTCTCGGTAATGTAATTCTAATACAAGTGATTCTCTTAGCAGACACTTTGAAGTTATGTATTGGAGATAGAAAGTATGGTAGAAAGGGTAATCTGTGTTTGCCAATTAAGCAATTGCCACCAGTGAAAGGCTAGAACTTAATTATTGAGTATACAGTGCCTTGTAAAAGTATTCACCCCCCTTGGCATTTTTGGTGTTTTGTTGCCTCACAACCTGGAATTAACATGGATTGTTTGAGGATTTGCATCATTTAATTTACAGAACATGCCCACAACTTTGACAATGTTTTCTTTTTTTTTTTATTGCGAAGCAAACATCAAATAGGACAAAATAACTATTCACCCCCCCCAAAGTCAATACTTTGTAGAGCCACCTTTTGCGGCAATCACAGCTCCAAGTCGCTTTGGATAAGTCTCTATGAGCTTGCCACATCTTACCGCTGGGATTTTTGCAAAACTGCTCCAGCTCCTTCAAGTTGGATGGCTTGCGCTTGTGAACAGCAATCTTTAAGTCTGACCACAGATTTTCTATTGGATTGAGGTCTGGGCTTTGACTAGGCCATTCCAACACATTTACATGTTTCCCCTAAACCACTAAAGTGTTGCTCTAGCAGTGTATTTGGGGTCATTGTCCTGCTGCAAGGTGAACCTCCGTCCTAGCCTCAAATCACGCACAGAATGGTACAGGTTTTGCTCAAGAATATCCCTGTATTTAGCTCCATCCATCTTTCTCTCTCTGACAAGTTTCCCAGTCCCGATTGCTGCTGATGCTGTCACCACCACCATGGGGATGGTGTTCTTTGGGTGATGTGATGTGTTGGGTTTGCACCAGACATAGGGTTTTCTTTGATGGCCGAAAAGTTCAATTTTAGACTCATCAGACCAGAGCAAATTCCTCCATACATTTTGGGGGTCTCCCACATGCCTTTTCGCAAACTCAAAATGTGCCATTTTGTGTTTTGCTGAAAGTAATCACTTTCTTCTGGCCACTCTGCCATAAAGCCCAACTCTATGGAGAGTATGGCTTATTGTCGTCCTATATACAGATACTCCAGTCTCTGTTGTGGAACTCTGCAGCTCCTCCAGGGTTACCTTAGATCTCTGTGCTGCCTCTCTGATTAATTCCCTTCTTGCCCAGTCCATGAGTTTTGGTGGCCGGCCGTCTCTTGGCAGGTTTGCTGTTGTGCCATGTTCTTTCCATTTGGTTATGATAGATTTGATGTTGCTCCGGGGGATCATCAAAGATTTGAATATTTTTTTATAACCTAACCCTGACTTGTACTTCTCAACAACATTGCCCCTTACTTGTTTGGAGAGTTCCTTGGTCTTCATGGCAGTGTTTGGTTAGTGGTGCCTCTTGCTTAGGTGTTGCAGCCTCTGTGACCTTTCAAAAAAGGTGTGTATATGTAATGACAGATCATGTGACACTTAGATTGCACACATGTGGACATCATTTCACTAGTTATGTAACTTCTGAAGGTAATTGGTGCACCAGAGATTTTTATGGGCTTCATAACGAAGGGGGTGAATACATACGCACATGCCAATTTTCTATTTCTAAAAAATAGTTTTATGTATACATTTTTCTAATTTCACTTCACCAACTTAGACTATTGTGTTCTGATCCATCACATAAATATCAGATTAACAAACCATTGAACTCAAGGCTGTAATGTAACAAGGTAAAAAGTCAAGGTGGGTGAATACTTTTGCAAGGCACTGTATATTCTTAATCCCTCACACATATTTTGAAGTTTTTGGCCTCTATTCCATGTCTCCCATAAGAATTTTTTTTTTTTTAATTGATAAAACACTACTGAGCTATCATATCACTCATGTAAATCTAACCCCTGTAAACATACAAAAATGCCTTAGGGAAACCTTGATGGATAGAATCTGACACTATGAAGGAACTAACACCTTAATTATGTTGGTTTTGAGGATTGATTACTCAAATCTGGCAAAATTAAAGAGCTACTTTTGTGTTTGTCACTCCTTTGAGCCTGTGGTATCAACTGGGTACCTAAACCTAAACCCCAACCATGAAGTTCCCTATGGACTCCCATGGCATTATTAGCTAACATTCTCTTCTCTAATTGGCTGTTTTTAATCCAAGAAGGGTAGCACTAGAATAAAACTATGTTCTGATGGGCTGACATTTTATCAGAACAGGGGAAAATAGATCCCTATGACTGGTTAAAAGCTAACCAGTGTGAATGCACAGATTTCATACCATGCATTCTGATTGGTTAGACTTTTAACCAATCTGAAATAGTTCAGGAGCATTCAATTAATCAATTCAGACACAAATTTGAGCCAATAGAGAATATAAAAATACAATATAAAGTGAGGGCGCAGTGAGATAGCCATTAGTTGATCTCCACAGAGAAGCAGCTCTGTTAATATTATTGTTTTTTTAGAGAGGCGCAGTTTTTTAGGTAGAGGCCCTTTTGTATGGGCCAAATATAAGGATCAAGGATCATAAATCAAAATAGAAGAGGTTCAACTTTTTTCCGTTAAACAAGGGTTGATGTTAGATTATCACGTTTAGATTACACTTAAATTACCATGGGAATCCATAGGGATCCCCATCATAATGGGTTAAACTTTGGTGCCATGAGTCTCCATAGGGACATCCATGGTAATGGTTAGAGGCCTCTTAGGGGTCCATGTGGTTAATGGACCCCATTCCCATAGCATAAGGGGTGGCGAGAACGGGATCAAATGTTTACTCAGGTATTGTTGGGGGAATCCTGGGGGATACCCGGGCTCATAGGGGGTAGTGGTTAATTAGAGGCAATTCCCAGGGTTAAACAGGTTTTAGGGGCAAGCAGGTAATAGGCAGAGGGGTCATAAGCCCCACGATTTTTTTGTATCATGTACAGTGGATATAAAAAGTCTACACACCCCTGTTAAAATGTTAGGTTTCTGTGCTGTAAAAAAATGAGACAAATATAAATCATTTCAGAACTTTTTCCGCCTTTAATGTGACCTATAAACTGTACAACTCAATTGAAAAACCAACTGAAATCTTTTAGGTAGAGGGAAGAAAAAATATAAAAATAAAATAATATGGTTGCATAAGTATGCACACTCTTAAACTAATACTTTGTTGAAGCACCTTTTGATTTGATTACAGCACTCAGTCTTTTTGGGTATGAGTCTATCAGCATGGCACATTTTGACTTGGCAAGATTTGCCCACTCTTCTCTACAAAAACACTCCAAATCTGTCAGATTGCGAGGGCATCTCCTGTGCAGGAGCCAGAAGCCTGAAGGTTCTTGTGCCAATATTGACTGGTATTTGGAACTGTTCATAATTCCCTCTATCTTATCCAAGGCCCCAGTTCCAGCTGAAGAAAAACAGCCCCAAAGCATGATGCTGCCACCACCATGCTTCACTGTGGGTATGGTGTTCTTTTGGTGATGTGCAGTGTTGTTTTTGCGCCAAACATATCTTTTGGAATTATGGCAAAAAAGTTCAACCTTGGTTTCATCAGACCATAACACCTTTTCCCACATGCTTTTGGGAGACTTCAGATGTGTTTTTGCAAAATGTAGCCTGGCTTGGATGTTTTTCTTCGTAAGAAAAGGCTTTCATCTTGCCACTCTACCCCATAGCCCAGACATATGAAGAATACGGGAGATTGTTGTCACATGTACCACACAGCCAGTACTTGCCAGATATTCCTGCAGCTTCTTTAATGTTGCTGTAGGTCTCTTGGTAGCCTCACAGGCCCGTTTTCTTCTCGTCTTTTCATCAATTTTGGAGGGAGCTCCATTTCTTGGTAATGTCACTGTTGTGCCATATTTTCTCCTCCTGATGATGACGGTCCGCACTGTGTTCCATGGTATATCTAATGCCTTGGAAATTCTTTTGTACCCTTCTCCTGACTGATACCTTTTAACAAAGAGATCCCTCTGATGCTTTGGAAGCTCTCTGTGGACCATGGTTTTTGCTGTGGGATGCAACTAAGAAAATTTCAGGAAAGACCAACTAGAGCAGCTGAACTTTATTTGGGGTTAATCAGAGGCACTTTAAATGATGGCAGGTGTATGCTGACTCCTATTTAACATGATTTGGAATGCGATTGCTTAATTCTGAACACAGCTACATCCCCAGTTATAAGAGGCTGTGCAGACTTATGCAACCACATTATTTTTCTTTTTTCTCCCCCCAACCTAAAATATTTCAGTTTGTTTTTCAATTGATTGTACAGTTTATAGGTCACATTAAAGGTGGAAAAAGTTCTGAAATGATTTATCTTTGTCTCATTTTTTTACAGCACAGAAACCTGACATTTTCAACAGGGGTGTGTTATATCCACTGTAACCCCTTCCCTGCCATGGGTTTATATAGATATGTAAGGATGCTAGTGTTCACATTAGTTAGTGGGTAATGTTCAGTAGCATTGCTATTGCTACTGAGGGTCAGTCTACGGGTATACTTTTGGCAGGATGGGAGCACATGTTAGAGCTAGAGAGCTCTGGCAAAAAAACACTGGCATGAGGTAAGAAAGTTTACTGGATTCTTTTTTTGTGGGAGCCATGGAGTAGCTCACGCAAGTTTGCTTATAAAAACTCCCGTAGCTACAAATCAGCTTTATGGTAATTCTTATCTGAGCCATGGAACTGAGGCCTTTGTTTTTAACTGTATTTAAAATAACTAATATATGGGCTGCTCAATTATAACTATGTATGTTCAGCATTTGCAAAGCACATATTGTTTAATATGTATGTGATAATCTGGTTTTACTTAGTTTCTAGGCATATTTTGTTTTAAAGCAAGATATAACAAACATTGTCGGCACTGGGGAGCTACAGCCATGAATGCCAATATGTACTGTGACATACTGAAGCAGAGCATGACTCCCTCCCTTCGGAGACTGGGCCGCAGTATTCTGGCCAAGCATGTCACCAGACCTAAACCCTATTGAGCATCTGTGGGGCATCCTCAAATGGATGGTGGGGAGTGCAAGGTCTCTAACATCCATCAGCTTTGTGATGTCATGGGTGAGTGGAAGAGGACTCCAGTGGCAGCCTGTGAAGCTCTGATGAACTCCATGTCCATGAGGGTTAGGGCAGTGATGGAAAATAATTATGGCCACACAAAATATTGACACTTTGGCCCGACTTGGACATTTCCACTTAGGGGTGTACTCACTTTTGTTGCCAACTGTTTAGACATTAATGCCTGTGAGTTGAGTTATTTTGAGGGGACAGCAAATATACACTGTTATACAGGCTGTACACTTACTACTTTACATTGTAGCAGAGTGTCATTTCTTCAGTGTTGTCACATGAAAAGATATAATAAAATATCTACAAACATGTGAGATACTGTATATATATATATTATATATGTGTATATATATATATATATATATATATATATATATATATATATATATATATATATTAGCAGATCATCTACATTTACACTTTTAGATTAAGTTAAGTAATTCAGAATATAAAAATGAATTGAATTTATTTATTTTAATACACATATTTACTTGTGTAAAATGGAATATTAAAGCTGTCTCATATAAATAAATAAACATACATTTGATTTAGTGTGTGCTTTGAAATGTATTATTTCTTTATTACCAGTATAAATCATCTATCCTTACTTGTTATGCATTCTGAATATGCAATTACATTTAATATTCTGCAAAATATCAACTCCAGTTGTATAAAATCGTATAAACCACAAGCACAAATACAGAAAATTAGCATTGTGATAAAACTATAAACTACATGCTATAAAAAAAAAACTACACACATATTCAGGTCACACTGTCAGAAATCAAAACCATAGCTGAAAACTGTAAAAGAAAGAAGAGTGATGAAATATGACATTGGAAAGGAAGAACTCTAAATGGTTTCACACTTTCCTCCGACATCATTGCACAGAGACAAGATTACTCCGTTTGTCCTCCAGGAGATTATCAAAAACTCTCTCAGAGGAAAATCAAACAGACAGACTAAAGAATTAAACCCTAGGGAACTGTAACAATGAGTTATCTCTTTAGAAACCTGACAGATAAATAATTGTTGACCTGTGTTTTGAATTGCAGATGATTAGGGACTTCATGTGTCTAGGGTGACAGTTGAGAAATGCCTCAGTCTTGTATCTTGTACGATTAAACAATGACAAAAATGGCACCAAAGAAACCACCAACTGCTTTATTGACTTTATTGTTCAACCAATAATGGAGCTGTAACTAATGACATGTTGCTTTAAATCCATAGAGTGCCTGGGAAGTGTTACTTTTGAATAATTAATACAACAAAAAAGAAACAAGAATAATTACTGTGGCCCATACTGTCTGCTTCATCATTCCTTTCTAATCAATTTAGTGAACTTTTATCTATATTACAATATGTATGTAATTTACAATAAACTATACTCACTAATATCAGAATTCTTATGTATCATAATATGACTAGTGACATTTTTGTTTTTTTCACAGTATAATACTAGTAGATTCTCAATCTATTTCATTTCTATTTTAATTATTAATTTTCTGTAAAGCATTATTATATGTACATCACATTTCACTAAATATTTCCTGATTAAAAAGTATGCCCATTTAATCCATTGATAGTTCTCTTTGGTCATAATTCTCTTCAATTGAATGCAAAACATTGGATTGTAAAATTATATTCTAAATTGTCTTATCAAAAGAAAACTCGGAGATAAAGGGAGCCATTATGAAGTTCTTCAATACTACATATGTCACATAATTAATACTTTATTAAAGTTAGTTTATCTTTTCATTTGTATTAAAATTTTGATGTTGGCTACTCAGTTTGTCATAAATAGCATATTTAGAGATTTGAATTATATTTAATGCTTTGAAAATGGTTGTGTTAACATTTCTAAGAAATATTTCTAGTTGTTATTCTCTTTTTACTTACATTTACCTGCATTACAATTTATTTTATTTATGTATTTTGTGTAATTATATCTCTATTACCTCTGTAGTTCAGTTTAATTTGTGTTTGCTTGATATACCTTTTGTATATATATTCAAAACTTGCTTGTTTAAAAATGTGAATGTAATGTGTAATAAATATAAGGACGATAATCGATGACAAACTTGTTGATTACAAATAGCCCAATAAGGTCAACGGGGAGCCAAAAATATTAATTTATCAGCATAATCTGAAACAGAGAAAGTTGTAATGAAGATGAAGAATCTTGCATTTTTGTAAACGGTAGTGCTAAAATGGAATGGTCCTATTGTAAAAGTTCCTCAGGAGAAACATTTTTTATTTATTAGTGGTAACTGAAGATTTGGGGGGCAAAATCACAGAAGTAGACCCTTCATATGTGAACTGTCCCATGGGAGTCATTTCACAAATATCAGTTGAGTTTGACAATAAATTAAAGGGACATGAAATTCACACATTTTCAATCATTATGTGGAAGAAGATGTAGTAAACAAAATGTTTATTGCATACAAAAACAACCAGTTTAAACATGCTTGAAACGGACAGGATATGGCTCTTCCTGCACAAAGTATACAGCTGTATGTAGGTCTGACATGTATATGTATATTGTCTCACAGGGACAAACTCCAGAGAGTAATTAAGAAATTCATAAAGTGCATACAGAACTTGCGTATTTGTTTTAAAAATGATAAACAGTTAACCCTCTTTCACATGCAGAAAATAAAACATAATTTGCCTGTACCTTTAAATTAATTCAAAATACACAGAAACACATTACAATGGAATGATAACTAAAGTTTGTTTTATGATCTATATTTATCCATAATCTTCCAATATCAATCTGTCAGCCCCTTTAAATGGGCAAATAAAGAGTGTCATAGGGATATTAAATATTATTGACAGCAAAAATCTGATCTAAAGAACATGGGGAATAGAGATTAAAAGGTTAATTGCTATGAGGATAAGCTTCAGCTTTGTAAGATAATGCTATTTGCAAAATATAATAATAATAGTCTTAGTAACTGTGATGAATTTACATTCGCAAGCTTGGACATTCAATTCCAATTATATGCCATAACATGATATGATAATCCATAATTTGGCAAGTTTAACCACCAGTAATAGATATTTGCTCTTTAAGCAATGTGTGATTAGAGATTAGGACAGACAAATGGCACCAGTTAAAGTATTTTTCCTGCTATGTTCGGTAGAATATATAATGTCAAGCCACATTTTAATGCTGTCACATTGACAAAGCAGTTCATTTCTGTTTGCAGTACTAAAATAGAAGGTCTCAAAGCTGTGCACTCAAACAGCAATTTCCATGATTGCTTCCTAGTTATTTTAGCATCTGTCAATAGATATTATGAGCCCTACTCTATTAGAAACCCATAAATGATTCTAACCTGTAATTTTGGTTCCAGGTGTTTTTTTCTCTAAATGTATTCTACTGACTCAAGCCTGCAATTTACATCTTACAGCCTCCACACATAAACCATTTCAGGTTCAGGATTTCAGAGGGCATGATAATATGATCTGGCAAGATTTAAGCAAGCCCATAATTTAATTCTTAGACACAGCCAATAGTAAATGAGTCCGTCATCATGACGTCACTAAAACATGGAAGTTAGACGTAATCTGCAATTAGAGGCTACAAATTAATTACTGCCAATAAGTAATATTTGCTGATCGGGCTCTTAATCAAGCTATCTATAAAATGTATTAGATCATCTGTTGTAGTCCATGTGGGTTTCATGATATGGATTAACCCCTTGTGTCCCGGGATCAATATTACTCATAAATAACAGTTAAAAAATAATATTTTTTAATTGCATATTTGTGGGTTTGAGACTATTGTGCAATTAATTCTAATACCTTTTCATGCCTTCCAATGTTTTAAAGTAAAGTACGGTGTGTTTAATTGCTGTTCCAGCTCTAATAAGTGTTTGAAAATGCCCTTGCGAGTCCTCTTTAGTACTCATAATTTGTTTGACACGTGAAACATGATACTTTTTTCAGTTGCGGGTTAGACATATTTGCAAGCTAGAGCTACGGGTCTAATAAAATATTGATTTTGTGTAACTTTAATTAATTAGTGATCGGAATGTTTGAGCTGGAGTTCTAAGAATTTGCGGCTTTGGCTGGTCCGTAGTGATTGTGGGTGGGTAAATCGTAATCAGATTGTGAGTAACAAATACAATATATGGCAATATTAAGAGTGATTTTAGGTGACCTCCTTTAGGTATCACCTTTTTGCCGCAAGCCTCTTGTTCTCCCGGGATCCACCCACACCACACCCTTGATATTAATGCGCAGTCTTGACCCGATTGTTCTCTGTGTATAAAATAAAGCTTTGTTATACTGTTCTAACTGTGTCAGTGTGTTTTCAATGGTTGTGGTTATGGGACATCCACAAAAATCACATTTGTGTCACATTCCTCCATTCTCTCAAACTAATGAGCCCTAGTTACTATGCAATAGATCAATACATATAACAATAATAATACTAATAACAGCATTAGATATCATATAATAATGTATATCATATGTAATCAAAATAAAGGGTTAATACACATGCAAGGTCCAATTAGTGATACTGTGGAATTTTAACATTCACCTGATAGGAATATGACAGGTGATACTGGAGTAGGTTGCCAGTTCCTTCTCTAGTGGACAGTGATTTGTCTGACCTCTCTGCTATGATGTGCCCACCTACAGTGGCCCTACATGTTATAGCTACCAGCTTCATTCATGTGCACAAGTCACTTCACCAACACCACTTAGCAATCTAGAAGGGAACCAGGAGAACATACACCACACTAATGTAAACTGATGAATAGCAAAACACAATGCAAGGTCACCAAATGGGAATGGCTATACATGAGAAATATTATAAGAAAAAGGTTTCCATTTAGTTATGTTGTCTGTAACTTTTAAGGCCTTGAAAGATCAAATGCTTAGGGACGCTGTAAGTTACTGGCTTAACCATCACCATTTTTTCAAGGCCATAACTCGTAAGCCATCGGAGTCCGCAAAAAGACGCTAATACAAAAGCAAAATAACTTGCAACCTCACTTACGGGCTACCGGATCGCCCAAAACCTCAATTGAATGGGGGCCTAGAATAGCAGATTCCACAGAAGAATAATTGCACATAAAGGTAATAAATTAGTGGCTGTAATATATTTTCAACATTCTAAAAGTTTTCAATAGCAGGTATTTTAAATGTATTTAAATGTAAGACCACAGTAGCTCTATAAATCTGACACAGATACTGAAACAAAATAAATGAATACATAAATATCCCAAGAAAGTTATAGGACATTTCTCAATGTTTACCCCCACAAGATTTATTACAATATGATCTTTACATGACAGACACTCTTCACATCAATGAATAGCAGGAAATAAGTAATGCAGTATGTATGTTATTGAAGCTACTAAACTCTTCACCTAACCAAACCCTCTCAAGTCCAACAGTCTTGTATTGTCTTCTTCAGTATTCACCATTATCATAATGGTCTAGAATTTAAATTGTGTTCATAAGGAACACCAAGACCAAATAAAATGTCATTAATAAAACATATATTCATTTTTATTTTCTTTAAACATGTTTCTGTGCTACAAAAATAATTATGATTGTTGCTCAAACTTATTTTTATGCACTTTCAAACGTCCTAAAAAGGCATAAACAAGACCTGAAGGTTACTATTTTAGCTAGTGTTTCCAAACTGTGCTCCATGGAACCATGTGGTTCCATTATTTGTGAGCATGGGTTCACAAATTGTTTCTTTGAAATCATTGGGCTCATTTTCGGGTCATTTAGGGTCACATACATTGTTTTTTGAAAGAGCAAAGTCATTTTAGGGTGGGTGGTTATGGAGTTTCCATGGCTGAATTTGTTTGGCAAACACTGATTCAATCATTTCTTAATGCAGGTACAGATAATGAACTATTGTAATGTGGTGTAGATTCTTTATTTATTTATTAAACTTGCAAAACAACATTATACTACTACTACTATACTATTTCTAGCGTTAATACTTGTTTTCTTTCTTTGTTATGGTGTGGAAGAAATATAATTATGGCTACACTTTAGAGTACAATATTAGATTTGGTTATGTTGTATACTACCTAAATTATTTTTTTAACAAATAAAAAAACTGTTACAAAGTGCAAATAACCAAAAGTAAACCTTTTTCTTATAATATTTCTCAAATAGCCTATTTATTTACAATTTATTTTTACTAATTTTGGACTGCTGAATTCAAATATTTCCATTAAAATGCTGCAGGACATTCTTTTTTTTTTAATTACAGGCCTTATTTTATTATTTGTATGAATAAAATCTGGGACAAAATCCCCTAAATTGTAAATCATTATGCTGTCATAAAATTGCATTTATTTGTTTATATTTGCAAGCTGTTAGTTCTTTCCTTTTATGTGTTAAGGTGTCTTCCCTTCTGCAAAAACAAATTGTAGTCGCTCATCATGGTTGGATCCCATCTGCATTGGTATCTCTCCTTCATGGTTCAGATATCTTTCCCACTGCTCATTGCTTACTGCTCCTAAGTTCTTAAGAAAAAAATGTCAAGATGCAAATGCAAAAAGTAAGAGCCTCATTTATGTGAGGCTTTCAGGAGATCCGGACTCGCAAGTGGAGCCAGCAAGTTATTTAGCTATTCAATTGGTGTCAGTTTGTGGGCTCTGATTTAAAAATCGCAATTTAATGCCCTCTAAGCCTTTGATCTTTCACTGTCGCAAGGCTAAAATTGCAAATCGCTATTCAAATGCTCCGTTCTCCCTCGCTAAAGACTCCGTAAAGCCCGCAAATGGCAAATAATTAAACACAAGTAAATGGTACCAAGGAGGTCTTGGAAAGGGCTTAATGACAAATATGAGAACTTTAAAAGCAGATAAAAAAGCAATATTGTACTTTTATTAAGAGTGAAAGTGATGTTAGGTCTTAGAATTAATAGTACAACATTCTCTAATACTTTATTTCATGTTCAATTTTTTTGTTATATTGATCACGGCAATCAATGTGAAGTCCTACGGGCTTTAACCTCCAAGCATATAGGACTTTGAAATCCAACCTCTATTTTTAAAAGTCCAACGGTCTTGGAGGTTGAAGTCCATAGGACTTTGGAAAATGGAGGTTGGATTTCAAAGTCCTACGGCCTTCACTTACGAGTTACGGGCTTGGAGGTTGGACATGATGACGATCTCTGTCTCCATTGGCTGTTTCTGCATTGGGAGTTACGGGCTTGCTCCCCCAACATGTTCAAGCCCAGAAATGCTATGTCCGACGGCATGGTGTTCCGATTTTTGGGACTAGCGCCTAACTTGTGGGCCTGGCCAATTGAATAGCATGGCAAATTTTCATAGTTTGTTAGAAAATCTTGAATGAGCTGACAGTAGTTTTTCTCTTGATGGTTTCCCAGAAAACACTTGACCACAGATGTGAATGACTTCCATGCAGCACGCTCCGCAAAATACAAAATAAAAAAAATGAATGCCAAGACTGTTCTAGTCAATGTGAGTGGCCTGATATGTATTAACTCATTTATTCCTAAGATTGATATAACCCCGAAATGACACATAAACAAAATTATATTAATATTAATATAACAATATTTTTTATTGCCGATTTGCGAGCTTGAGACTGTTGTAAAATTAATTATGATGCCTTTCATCGCTTTCCTCGTCTTTTACAGTGCAGTATTGATTTTTTATTTGCATTCATAGTGCTACGGACAGGGGTTAACCCCCTTGCGGGTCCTCTCTACCACTTGTAGGATTTTCTCCTACATTTGCCCTTTTCAGGTGTGAAAACATTTGCAGGCTTCGGGAATTGTAGCAATTGAATAGCGATTTGCGATTTTAGTGATCAGAACTCTTGTGTACAGGAAAGATCAAAGGCTTCGGGAGGCTGTAAGTTCCGGGTTTAACAACTGCAAAGTTTTCAAAGCTGCAACCCATAAATCGTTTATAGCCTGCAAAAAGGCGCCAAATAAATAGCAAATTAACTTATGGCCTCACTTACTGGCTCCAGTAACTTACAATTGCTCAATTGAATCGGGCTCTATGTCTTTCCAGGTTTATTGAGAATTATCTATGAGAAACCTTATTCATGAGGAACTAACCTTATAGCTGAATTTGGTTACTCAATATTGTGCTTTAAAAAAAAAACCTTCTGTTTTATTCAACCAAATAGAACAATAATCTAAGTTACTGGTTGGCTCACAGCAAACCATGAGACGTGCAAATGGCATGCATTCCTTCTTACCTTTTACCATTGTCAGCAGGTAATGCAGCACATATGAGGAGTCTTTTTGTCCTTATCACCAACATGTCAAAATTGAAGCAGTTGGCTTTCTTTACAGTATTTGTTAAAGAACAACTCTGAGTTTATAATATACTGTCAATACACATAGCAAAATGTATCTGTTAAAATTATACGCCCACAACGCTCCCTTCTTTCCATTTTAGCACTGAAGTTTACTGTGAGCCTAACAGCACATTTCCACAACAGTACAAGTAGAAAAATGCAGTTAGTTGATGTGTCTCCTCCCACATTCTGTGTAAGTAGGCAGTGTTGCCAGCCACAACAATGAAAATATCCCTACAGAGACCAGTGGGATTCTCTGGTAATCCACCGGTTAGGATTTGGTGCTTTCACCGCTGCGAACTGGATTAGATTCCAGTCAGGGAACCAAGAGATCGCACCACACTGAAGTAATACAGGGTTGGGCCTGGGCAGTAGTTGGATGGGATACCCTGTAACCCACTCCAGTATCTTTGCCATAAATACCAAGTGGATCAGCTTGGACTATGAGGTCACGGAGAGTCAGACGTGACTGAATAATGCAAACAAACAACAACATAAACCAACAGTTATTTGTTACTGAACTAAAAGTGTTCTATAACATACAAATGGCATGTGCTGGCCTTTTTTTAAACCCAGATATGAAATCAGTACCCAAAAATATTAAAAGGCAGCTAATACAATTAATTTAAAAAAAAACTTGTAAAATAGTTATGCGTTTATTTCTTTTCATAAATTACTGTATGAAATACAGTTATGCTGCAAAGTCTTATAATAATATTTTATAACAATCTCAAATTACAATTAAGACATCATAATTCTACAGTATTTTGCATTAGAAGGCTTTGAATGTTTGAAGAAGCCTGGGGTACTCATAAGTATGGTCTATTGTGAAGATTCCTGAATACATCCATTATATTTCCCTATCCATTTCTCATTATATAAAACTTTCCATTGACTCTCTGATTGAGTGGCATTGTTCATTTCAAAGGACTTCCCAATCTAGTTGTTATTTTCTTTAGTTAAATGAGCAGACCAGGACTCCTGTTGCCTATACAGCCTAAAGGTCAGAGGGTTGAGTGTGGGAGAATGTACCATAGCCAAGAACTACCTGGGTAACAGCAATTATGCATGATGATAAAGAGAGTACTCGAATATAATATAAGAGCTATTATGTACTTCCAGAGCATCTGCCAATCAACAGTAATTATATATTAAAAAACAAAGTAGCAGATGATTATAATACAAACAATTGAGTTCCTTGTTTGTGAGAAGCAGCATGTGCAATATCCCAGGCTGTCATTTGTGGCCAAGTTTAACTAGGCACATTTTACAAGGGCACTGATTGAAATAAAAAGTCATGTCTATCTGCTCTGCCACTGACAATCCAATGTCACAATATACTAGATAGAGTCATTGATAAAAAGAGGAGACATGTCCTATACAGTCATTCAAGTTTCAAGATCAATGTGTTATATCAATGGCTTTGTGTATTTTAATTTAATTCCCACCATAGTCCTCTACAGCCTTATTAAAGGTTTATTAAAGTGAGGTGGGTTATGAATGCATATTATAGAATGCATCATAACCAAACTAGCAACAATGTTTGCATGAAAATATGCAAACCGTTTTTTGCATTAAAATAAAAAATGTGCAGGGGGTGATGTTTACATCCACAACAGCTTCTGCAGATGCTTCAGTGGCTGCTGTAAGCTGCCATGGCGGGTACACCAAACTCTCATGTGTACCCTCACACAGAGCATGTGCATGGCTGCATTCTCAAAGAGAGTTGTGGGAGGGGTTGATAAGCAGTGTAGTTAGGTGTGGCATGAATAAACACACAAAAATCTCTAAATAAGCTTATGCTTAGACAAAACAATGAGAAAGCAAGAATAGTTGAACACAAATAAATATATTTTGATTTGATGCGATAGTCAAAGTATATCACAATTTTTTTTATAACCTGAGATGGTCACAGACTCTAAAAATATAAATTATACAATAGTCTCACAGACAGCTATTGAAATTATAACACAGCATTACACAATACTCACAGACAGAACTATAGAAATGCTTTCATAGGTTTACACAGAGCTCATAGACAGAACACAAGAAATAACACAGCATTACACAATACTCAGACAGAACTATAGAAATGCTATCATGGGTTTACACAGAGCTCACAGACAGAACACAAGAAATAACACTGCATTATGCAATACTCACAGACAGAACACAAGAAATAACACAGCATTACACAATACTCACAGACAGAACAATAGAAATGCTGTCATAGGTTTACACAGAGCTCATGGACAGAACACATGAAATAACACAGCATTACACAATACTCAGACAGAACTATAGAAATGCTATCATGGGTTTACACAGAGCTCACAGACAGAACACAAGAAATAACACTGCATTATACAATACTCACAGACAGAACACAAGAAATAACACAGCATTACACAATACTCACAGACAGAACAATAGAAATGCTGTCATAGGTTTACACAGAGCTCATAGACAGAACACATGAAATAACACAGCATTACACAATACTCAGACAGAACTATAGAAATGCTATCATAGGTTTACACAGAGCTCACAGACAGAACACAAGAAATACCACAGCATTACACAATACTCACAGACAGAACACACAAAATACCACAGCATTACACAATACTCACAGACAGAACACAAGAAATAACACAACATTATGCAATAATCACAGACAGAACACAAGAAATAACACTGCATTACACAATACTCACTGCAGAGCTCAATACATTATATCACAGCTTTACATATTAAGTAAAGAAAGGAAAGTATCCGACATCATTTGACTTCCCACAGTAGGGCAGACTTCAGGTGATAACTGAGCATGTCTGCACAATCCACAGGCAAAAAAGAAACAATGTATAAAATATGCTAATTTTCCCCTTAAAATTTCTGGGGAGGTCAACATTGAGAGAAAACTCTGCAAAAGCAAGAAAATCAGCAAATTTCAGGCTAATGGTTTAACTGTTTACATTGGAATTTTTCCATGCAAACAATTTTTTTCAGACACTTTAAATGCTCCTCTATCAGATGCATTAATAACCCAGCTCACTTTCATATACCTTTAAATTGCTATTCAGCCAATTGAATAGGGCTCTATATAAGCACAGAGCATATTTTTTTACAGAAGTTTTTAATTAGTGAAGACCTTGCTTTTGGATACAAGTTCACTGACTAAAAAGTCTGTAAAAAATATATGCTATGTGCCTATATAGAGCCATATTCAATTGGCCAAATCACAATTTAATAAAGCTGTTAATATGTAATTTAGTTTGAAACCCAATTTAAATGAGCACTGTAGTCACATGTTTTTATTTGATATTTAAATAACAAGACTTGATAATGGGAAAATATTTTTTAATTTAATAAATGCAAGCATATATATTTTAAAGAGAAGGACAACACAATGAATAAGGGGAATGGAGGGGCTGTTATTATTATTATTATTATTATTATTATTATCTTTATTTGGAACGCATCTACATATTCCGTAGCGCTATACAGGGGTTAAGTACAAGTCAAGAACAAAATGAATAAAGAGTGAAGGGTCCTGTTTTTGAGCTTAAAATCAAATGTACATAGTGCTGGTTTCCAAAGAATGGACACAGGATTGAAAACTCGCAAACTTACAAACTAAGGGCCCTATTAAATTCCAGCCTCGTAAATAAGAGGCTTCTACTTAAGCCCTACGTACTGCAAAGTTTCTCTAACTTACAATGCTATTAAATTAGCCCTGCTGCGAGCAACGTGTGAGCTACGCAGCAGGGCCGTACGTATCTACACTGCGTAAATGTACATGAGGAGTGACAGCCTGCGAGATGATATCGCAGGCTCCCACTCCTCATCAAGTGCTGCGGGGGTCCTAAAAGGGACCTCCGCGGCAGTCCCCCACATAAGCATTGCCGTGGGGGGTACTCCAAACCCCCCCCAGGCACCTAAAATGAACCCCCCCTCAATGCGGGGGTCCCTGTCGGGACCCCCGAAGTGTCCTCACATGAACACCTTGCTGCAGGGGTCCATAGGAACCCCCGCAGCCCCCACACATTAACCCCTTGCAGCGGGGGTCCCCGATCGGCACTGATCAGGCCCCCGCTGCATTTAAAACTTTTAAATTCCCCGCCGCGGCTCCTTAAAGGGGCCGCGGCACACTATTACCCAATCCCGGCCGCGGCACTTAAAATTAACCCCCCTCTATGCTGGGGGTCCCCATCGGGACCCCCGAAGTGTCCCCATATAAACCCCCTGCAGCGGGGGGCCCCGATCGGCACCGATCGTGACCCTGCTGCAATTCAATTTTAAATTTCCCGCCTCGCGGGTCCTCAATGGACCGTAAAGGTCCTGAAAGGACTCGCACTAAAAATATTAACCCCAGGCAACTATAATTACCCCATTAACTCATGATGGTCAATACAGACCACCATAAGGCCTAAATTAACCCATTAACTCATGGTGGTCAATACAGACCACCATAAGGCCTAAATTAACCCATTAACTCATGGTGGTCAATCCAGACCACCATAAGGCCTAAATTAACCCATTAAGTAATGATGGTCAATACAGACCACCATAAGGCCTAAATTAACCCATTAACTCATGGTGGTCAATCCAGACCACCATAAGGCCTAAATTAACCCATTAACTCATGGTGGTCAATCCAGACCACCATAAGGCCTAAATTAACCCATTAAGTAATGATGGTCAATACAGACCACCATAAGGCCTAAATTAACCCATTAACTCATGGTGGTCAATCCAGACCACCATAAGGCCTAAATTAACCCATTAACTCATGGTGGTCAATACAGACCACCATAAGGCCTAAATTAACCCATTAACTCATGGTGGTCAATCCAGACCACCATAAGGCCTAAATTAACCCATTAAGTAATGATGGTCAATACAGACCACCATAAGGCCTAAATTAACCCATTAACTCATGGTGGTCAATCCAGACCACCATAAGGCCTAAATTAACCCATTAACTCATGGTGGTCAATACAGACCACCATAAGGCTCTATTTAACCCCATCAGTCCCATAAGGGTATATTATTACCATTATGGGCCTGTTACAACCCAACATTAACCACATAAGTGCCATGATGGTCCTCAAGGACCATCATGACACTAACTACAAACACTACACTATAACCCCCAATAAACCATTTAATCTAAACTAACCCCCCTCTACACTAATCTTTTAACACTTACACTACCTACCTACACTACCTACCCCCTAATAAACCTCCCCAACACTCTAATTACAAAAAACAATAAACCTACAGCACAGAAAACAAAAAACCTACAGTACAAAAAACAAAAAAACCTACAGTACAGAAAAAAAAAAAATTACACACCTGAAAAGGAAAGACAGATAAACACAATACAATAATACATATAATACATTACATACATTACATACAATACATGACATTACATATAATATATTAAATATAATATATTAAATATAATATATTACATATAATACATTACATACATTACATACAATACATGACATTACATATAATATATTAAATATAATATATTAAATATAATATATTACATATAATACATTACATACATTACATACAATACATGACATTACATATAATATATTAAATATAATATATTAAATATAATATATTACATATAATACATTACATACATTACATACAATACATGACATTACATATAATATATTAAATATAATATATTAAATATAATATATTACATATAATACATTACATACATTACATACAATACATGACATTACATATAATATATTAAATATAATATATTAAATATAATATATTACATATAATACATTACATACATTACATACAATACATGACATTACATATAATATATTAAATATAATATATTAAATATAATATATTACATATAATACATTACATACATTACATACAATACATGACATTACATATAATATATTAAATATAATATATTAAATATAATATATTACATATAATACATTACATACATTACATACAATACATGACATTACATATAATATATTAAATATAATATATTAAATATAATATATTACATATAATACATTACATACATTACATACAATACATGACATTACATATAATATATTAAATATAATATATTACATATAATATATTACATATAGTCCTAATCAAATACCCCCTATCTATCTAACATACAATCTATTTAATTTAAAATAAATCCTAACTATATCAAATACATCCCCCTATCTATCTAATATACAAAAAATCCTAACTACATACACAGACCCTTATTCTAAAATAAAATAAAATAATTACAGTCCTAACTACATACACAGACCCTAATTCTAAGCTAAAATCAATAAATTAAGACCACTTACCTTTAAGATGTTGCTTCAGATCACTAACCTATGGGTCAAACAAAAAAAAAAATTAGTACAAAACATTAACATCAAATAAATAAACATTATATACATTCTACATATTCAACTCACCTTTACAGCATGTCCAGTCACTGTTAAGCTCTTCCGGCGCGGCCCTGTTAAAAAAAAAAAACACAATACATGAATACATGAATACAATATATAAACAATAAATAAAATACACAAATAAACATCTAAATATACATTTAACTTACCTCCCCGCGATGTCCCCGGCCTTCTCTCCTTCAGCCCCGGCTGGGCCGCGGAACCATCCGCGCTCTAAAAAAAAAAAAGAAAAAAAACTAACGGAGGTCTGCACTGGCAGACCTCCCCGACGCTACTGAACCTCCCGGAGTCGTTTCCGGGAGGAAATTGGCATTGGCGGCTTGTGATTGGCTGAAAAAGCTGTCAGCCAATCAAAAGTCGTCAATGTAGGAGCCAATCAGGATGCGCAGATGTCTTCTACCAATCACTCCGTGGGGGTGTATCCCATAGTGATTGGCTGAAGGCATCTGAGCGTTGTGATTGGTTCCCATAAAGATAGACAAGTGTTTTAGCCAATCAGGGTGGGATATTGGGGTGTATCCCATCCTGATTGGCTCACACATTGACGACTTTTGATTGGCTGAAATTGATAGACAGCTTTTTCAGCCAATCACAAGCCGCCAATGCCAATTTCCTCCCGGAAACGACTCCGGGAGGTTCAGTAGCGTCGGGGAGGTCTGCCAGTGCAGACCTCCGTTAGTTTTTTTTCTTTTTTTTTTTTAGAGCGCGGATGGTTCCGCGGCCCAGCCGGGGCTGAAGGAGAGAAGGCCGGGGACATCGCGGGGAGGTAAGTTAAATGTATATTTAGATGTTTATTTGTGTATTTTATTTATTGTTTATATATTGTATTCATGTATTCATGTATTGTGTTTTTTTTTTTTAACAGGGCCGCGCCGGAAGAGCTTAACAGTGACTGGACATGCTGTAAAGGTGAGTTGAATATGTAGAATGTATATAATGTTTATTTATTTGATGTTAATGTTTTGTACTAATTTTTTTTTTTGTTTGACCCATAGGTTAGTGATCTGAAGCAACATCTTAAAGGTAAGTGGTCTTAATTTATTGATTTTAGCTTAGAATTAGGGTCTGTGTATGTAGTTAGGACTGTAATTATTTTATTTTATTTTAGAATAAGGGTCTGTGTATGTAGTTAGGATTTTTTGTATATTAGATAGATAGGGGGATGTATTTGATATAGTTAGGATTTATTTTAAATTAAATAGATTGTATGTTAGATAGATAGGGGGTATTTGATTAGGACTATATGTAATATATTATATGTAATATATTATATTTAATATATTATATTTAATATATTATATGTAATGTCATGTATTGTATGTAATGTATGTAATGTATTATATGTAATATATTATATTTAATATATTATATTTAATATATTATATGTAATGTCATGTATTGTATGTAATGTATGTAATGTATTATATGTAATATATTATATTTAATATATTATATTTAATATATTATATGTAATGTCATGTATTGTATGTAATGTATGTAATGTATTATATGTAATATATTATATTTAATATATTATATTTAATATATTATATGTAATGTCATGTATTGTATGTAATGTATGTAATGTATTATATGTATTATTGTATTGTGTTTATCTGTCTTTCCTTTTCAGGTGTGTAATTTTTTTATTTTCTGTAGTGGGGGGTGGGGTTGTAATGTATTTTTTTGTTTTCTGTAGTGGGGGGTGGGGTTGTAATTTTTTTTTGTTTTCTGTACTGTAGGTTTTTTTGTTTTTTGTACTGTAGGTTTTTTGTTTTTTGTAATTAGAGTGTTGGGGAGGTTTATTAGGGGGTAGGTAGTGTAGGTAGGTAGTGTAAGTGTTAATAGATTAGTGTAGAGGGGGGTTAGTTTAGATTAAATGGTTTATTGGGGGTTATAGTGTAGTGTTTGTAGTTAGTGTCATGATGGTCCTTGAGGACCATCATGGCACTTATGTGGTTAATGTTGGGTTGTAACAGGCCCATAATGGTAATAATATACCCTTATGGGACTGATGGGGTTAAATAGAGCCTTATGCTGGTCTGTATTGACCATCATGAGTTAATGGGTTAATTTAGGTCTTATGGTGGTCTGGATTGACCACCATGAGTTAATGGGTTAATTTAGGCCTTATGGTGGTCTGGATTGACCACCATGAGTTAATGGGTTAATTTAGGCCTTATGGTGGTCTGGATTGACCATCATGAGTTAATGGGTTAATTTAGGTCTTATGGTGGTCTGGATTGACCACCATGAGTTAATGGGTTAATTTAGGCCTTATGGTGGTCTGGATTGACCACCATGAGTTAATGGGTTAATTTAGGCCTTATGGTGGTCTGGATTGACCATCATGAGTTAATGGGTTAATTTAGGTCTTATGGTGGTCTGGATTGACCACCATGAGTTAATGGGTTAATTTAGGCCTTATGGTGGTCTGGATTGACCACCATGAGTTAATGGGTTAATTTAGGCCTTATGGTGGTCTGGATTGACCATCATGAGTTAATGGGTTAATTTAGGTCTTATGGTGGTCTGGATTGACCACCATGAGTTAATGGGTTAATTTAGGCCTTATGGTGGTCTGGATTGACCACCATGAGTTAATGGGTTAATTTAGGCCTTATGGTGGTCTGGATTGACCATCATGAGTTAATGGGTTAATTTAGGTCTTATGGTGGTCTGGATTGACCACCATGAGTTAATGGGTTAATTTAGGCCTTATGGTGGTCTGGATTGACCACCATGAGTTAATGGGTTAATTTAGGCCTTATGGTGGTCTGGATTGACCATCATGAGTTAATGGGTTAATTTAGGTCTTATGGTGGTCTGGATTGACCACCATGAGTTAATGGGTTAATTTAGGCCTTATGGTGGTCTGGATTGACCATCATGAGTTAATGGGTTAATTTAGGTCTTATGGTGGTCTGGATTGACCACCATGAGTTAATGGGTTAATTTAGGCCTTATGGTGGTCTGGATTGACCATCATGAGTTAATGGGGTAATTATAGTTGCCTGGGGTTATTATTTTTAGTGCGAGTCCTTTCAGGACCTTTACGGTCCTTTGAGGACCCGCGAGGCGGGAAATTTAAAATTGAATTGCAGCAGGGTCACGATCGGTGCCGATCGGGGCCCCCCGCTGCAGGGGGTTTATATGGGGACACTTCGGGGGTCCCGATGGGGACCCCCAGCATAGAGGGGGGTTAATTTTAAGTGCCGCGGCCGGGATTGGCTAATAGTGTGCCGCGGTCCCTTTAAGGAGCCGCGGCGGGGAATTTAAAAGTTTTAAATGCAGCGGGGGGCCTGATCTATGCAGATCGGGGACCCCCCCTGCAATGGGTTTATGTGGGGACACTTCGGGGGTCCCGATGGGGACCCCCAGCATAGAGGGGGGTTAATTTTAAGTGCCGCGGCCGGGATTGGCTAATAGTGTGCCGCGGTCCCTTTAAGGAGCCGCGGCGGGGAATTTAAAAGTTTTAAATGCAGCGGGGGGCCTGATCTATGCAGATCGGGGACCCCCCCTGCAATGGGTTTATGTGGGGACACTTCGGGGGTCCCGATGGGGACCCCCAGCATAGAGGGGGGTTAATTTTAAGTGCCGCGGCCGGGATTGGCTAATAGTGTGCCGCGGTCCCTTTAAGGAGCCGCGGCGGGGAATTTAAAAGTTTTAAATGCAGCGGGGGGCCTGATCTATGCAGATCGGGGACCCCCGCTGCAAGGGGTTAATGTGGGGGTGCTGCAGGGGTCCTGATAGAGACCCCTGCAGCATGGGGATGTGTATAGGGTGCAGGGGGGAGCCTCACGCTGCTGTCTCGGGCTGTTCCGAGGCAGCACGTAGAGGCTTTCGGATCCCTTGCGTGGACTTTTTGTCCACGTAGGGATTCTTACGATATGCGAGACTCGTGCATAGATTTAAGGCTACGTAGCTCTCTCGGAGCCTATTCTCGGCCATTTTCTCGCAGTCATATCGTAAAGCAGGCTGCGAGAGATTCGGTTCTCGCAAACAGCAGGAAAACTGCCTTTTGCGAGCACCGAGAGAACTACGAGGGAGAATTTAATAGGGCCCTAAAGTTATGAAGAAAGACTAACCAAATTAAACTTATTTTCTCTAGAAAAAAGACGTCTATGAGGAGGTATGATTACCTTATATAAATATATCCAGGATCAGTATAAGGCTTTATCAATTGAGCTTTTTGTGCCAAGAGGTTTTCAACTGACAAGAGGACAACCTTTATGGATAGAAATAAAACAATTTCACCTTAAAGAAAGAAAAGGGTTCTTCACAGTAAGGGTAGTTAATTTGTGGATTTCTCTACCAAAGGAGGTGGTGACAGCGGATTCGATAGATAACTTTAAAAAGGCATTAGATTTTTTTATTTTTATAAAAAGGTAATTTAGGGTTATCCTGGATAATTACAGAGGGAGTATTGATCCATGGTGGAGTTCAATCACCAGTATCTGGGGTCAGGAATGAATTTATTTTTTTTCCTTTTGAGACAATTGGCAAGATTCACAGGGGTTTTTTCGGTTTGCCTTCCTCTGGATTGATTCATTAACAATTAATCCTCATATTGCAGAACAGAGAGATCTAAAAAGGTTTGAATAAAAATATTTTTCAACCTCAATTACTATGAAACAATGTAACTTCAATATGGAATTATTTTCCCATTACTCCTGCTGAAAGCTCTGGCAATTTTAGCTGCCTCATTTCTATGAAGAACAAGGATGTTTTCTCTGCATTCAAAGACTACTGAAGCCTCAGAAAGTTAATCAGAAGAAAACAAAATGGTAGATTCCACTGCAGCATAATGGCACATAAAAGATAATAAATTAGAGACTGTATTATTATAATTTTTTTAGATTCTAAAACATATTGACACAGCCTATTTTCCAGGGTAGTTCTTCAGACAATTATATTTTAAATATCAGCTACAGAGGTTCTTTTAAATACAGTGTGTTAATTGCTGTGCATAATGCTGATATTAAGATACAAATACATATTTATTTAACGTGATAATAAATAATAACACAGCTATATTTATACATTTCTTAATTTAACGTTTTAAAAGATTTACTATTGAAACAGCTTACTTTGACTCAACAGTATTTTGCGATATGTGCTGTATAATAACATTGTCATAAAAATCATAAAATAAAATATGTATTGTATTATAACATTTGCTGTATTTGTGAAATGTAAAACAACAACAAACAATTGCATTGCTACTTGTTCATGTATTTTTCATTAATAGATTTTATGGTATAATTTCCAAGTTTTGACAGACCAATGGCTCCCCCTTGTGCTTCCTAACAAACGGAAATACACATGTGATATAGTGTGTCACATTATATTATGCAAACAGCATGGCTCTATTAATCCTCCCTTTTAGAAAAATCTATATCCATTAATGCTTAACATATTTTGAAAATATGAATTTCCAAATACACTCAAAAGAGAGATTCATCACTATGGAACATTTTTTTACAATGGTGCTATCTAAAGTGTTCTATTCATTTATATTGTGTGAAATACACATTGCATATCTTGCAGTTGGTTAATGGCAATATTGCGTTACACTATTTGTCGGTTATAATAAATACAGTTCATAAATAAGAAGCAATATCCACTAGCATGCTTTATAGTACTCAAGCATATATAAAAAAAAAGCATTTGACTCTTGGTGGCTGAAAAGTGACACAGCAAAGGTACCAGTTACTGCAAACATTTAAAGCACACATAAATTAATAGCATAGCAGTTGGCTGTTCTTAAAAAAAATTTGTGTTAATGTTAGATAATTAAACTTGAAAAGTATCTATTTTAAGTATAAGTTATTTAAAAATATCCATCTAATTACGTTCCTTTATTTGTGTTCTTTTATTTAAGTAGACCAGTAATGATCTCTCCCCCTTCTGGAACGTAACCTTGTCTTGGTGAAGGGTTTTGTGTACTTCAGTGAAGCTTTGAGCTACACCATCTAGGTTATTGGAAAACACCCTCTTCCAGCTGCCTCCGAGACAACTCTATACATGGACATCACCAGATGGACAATATAGAAATCAGATTGACTATACATTTTGGACCCAAAGATGGATGAGCTCTATACAATCAGTAAATCACAAGACCTGGAGGATGGAGCTGACTGAAGTGAAGTGAGTTGAAAAGAAGGAAAATCATCAGACCAAATAGATAAGAAATAAATATTATTCCTTGTAAATATGCAGTGGAAGTAAAGAATAGATTTAACGGACTAGACATGGAAGACTGAATGTCTGAAGGACTTTGGACCAAAGTTTGCCACATTATCCAAGAAACAGCAACAAAGAATTTACCTAAAAGAAAGAAAACTAAGAAGGCAAACTGGCTATCTAATGAGACTTTGAAAGTACCCCAGGAAAGAAGTAAATAGAAAAGTAGTGGAGATAAGAAAAGATTTGTCCAACTGAATGCAGAATTCCAGAGGATAGCAAGAAGATACAAGAAGACATTATACAAAGAGTGATGTAATTAGATTAAAGAAGATAACAGAACGGGTAAGTCAAGTGACCTCTTCAAGAAAATTGGGGATCTCAAAGACACCTTTCATGCCAAAGTAGGCGTGATAAAAGACAAAAATTGCAGCTACTTAACAGAAGTAGATCAGATGACGAGATGGGAGGAATACATTGAAAATCTATAACGGAATGATCTTAACAGCAGTGATAACGAGCAAGCGTGTTCGATGAGCATGAGACAGATATCTTGGAGAGTGAAGTGAGATGTGCCCTAGGATGTCTTGCTGATAACAAGCCAGCAGGAGGTCATGGAATCCCAGCTGAACTATTCAACATTCTATAAGATGATACAGTGAAAGTGTTACTTGCCTTATGCAAACAAATTTAGAAAACTCAACAGTGACTAATAGACAGGAAAAGGTCAGTCTATATCCCAATCCCCCAAAAATGTAGTATCAAAGAATGTTACAATTATCAAACAATTGCACTAATTTCACATACCAACAAGGTAATGCTTAAAATCCTACAAGCTCGACTCCAACTATATAAGGACTGGGAACTACAGAATGTGCAAGTCGCGTAATGCAGAGGAAGAGGCACAAGAGATTGCCAATGTCCTTAGGATAATAGAGAAAGCAAGAGAGTTAAAAAAAAAAAAACATTTACTTCTTCTTCATAGGCTATTCTAAAGCCTTAGACTGTGTGGATCACAAATGTGGCAAGTTCTTACAGAGATGGGAGTACCAGATCATCTCATGCGCCTCCTGAAGAATCTGTATGGGGACCAAAAAGCCACAGTCAGAACCGAACATGGGACAACAGAATGATGCAAGACTGGAAAAGGTGTGTGACAAGATTGTATATTGTAACCTTATTTATTCAACTTATATATGAAGTACATCATGCATAAGGCTGGGCTGGATGAATCCAAAGCCGGAATGAGTATTGCTGGAAGGAATATCAACAACCTCAGATACGCCGATGATACTACTTTGATGGCTGAAATTGAGGAGTAACTAAAGGACCTATTGATGAGGGTAAAAGAAAAGAGTGCAAAAGCTGGTCTGCTGCTCAATGTTAAAAAGACGAAGATCATGGCAAGTGTCAATCTCGGTTCCTGGCAAATAGGCAGGGAAGTGACAGATTTTATTTTCCTGGGATCCAAGATCCCTTCAGATGGTGACTGTAGCCATGAAATTAAAATATGTTTGCTTCTGGGGAGGAAAGCTATGGCAAGCTCAGACAAGCTATGAAAAAGTAAAGATATTAAACTATCAACAAAGGTCTGCATAGTTGGAACTATGGTATTCCCAGTAGTAACATATGGATGTGAGAGCTGGAACATAAAGAAGTCTGAGCGCCATAGGATTGACACCTTTGAATTGTGGTGTTGGCAAAAACTACCCCTGCATGCTAGAAGGTATGGCATATAATGAGATGTCAGGATTCCTTAAAGAAGACTCTGATTCTGGAGAAGATTGAAGGTAAAGAAGAAGGGGACAACAGAGGCGGAGATGGATAGATTATGTCACTGAAGCAATGAATACAAACTTGATGGAGCTCAGAGGGGCAGCGAAGAGAGTTGTACCTGGTGAGCTGCTGAAGTCCCATACATACAGTATATTCCACTCAGCTATTAAATATCGCTCTTACCCGATTCCTCCTTTGCATGGCTGACATGCATACCAAGAACCTTATTAAATTCCCCTAACGTGTAAAACCGTAGCTCGTAATGTAGCCCGCAAGACTTACGGCCTTGTAAAGCTGATGACTTGCAGGGTAGGGGCAAGAAATCCCTACGAGACTTGAGAATGCGACTTGCAAGGCCGCAAATCCTTTGATCTGTCAAGCCCGTAACTGTTACGTTTCCAATCATGCTATTAATATGCAAAGAAGTCACTGGCGTTCAAGCCCATAACCCGCCAAGAAGCCAACGAATGCTAGAGAGTCCGATCCATAGTACTTTAAATGCACATATACACACACTACTGTACTCCTAGTAACAGGGAAAGTGATGTTAGGTCTTAGAATTAATAACACAATAGCACAACATTCTCAAGCTCGCAAATCGGCCCCAAAAAATACTTTATTTCATGCTTAATTTCTGTGTTATATTGATCCCGGCAATCAATGTGTTAATACATATAATGGAAATTGCATGGACTAAAATGTCATATTTACAGCTTTATCAATAGTGCATTATATCTGGAATGTGGGTCTGATCGGAACTTGTAATTGAACCCAGTAAGGCTTTGAAATCAAACCTCCATCTTTCTGTGACTCAATGATGACGATCTCTGTTTCCATTGACTCCATCTAAACCCGTAACTACGGGTTTGACTAATTGATCACGTTCACGGGCGTGCATCCAACGTTCAACAAATTGTTTATGGGTTTGCGTCTCAAGCCCGTAACTCGCAGCATGTTCTAATTTAATAGCTCCATAAATCGGCCAAATTTCGAGCCCACAGCCGTTGCGGGTCTCATGTTGCACATACAGGCTTAGAAGTTAACGTGGCTCCAAGTTTATTTGTATTCATAGTAAATACTTGACTTACCGTATCTGTTGTTTCTGAAACAATCTCTCTGTAAACTGTAAAAAATGATTTCAGGACAGAATTTGTTATATATGCCTCTACAATTTATCCCAATATGAAATCTGGAATTTGCCTTTTCTCTTAACCCTACTGAGTAAAAAAAAAAAACTGACTTTGAAATAAATCTATGCTGATCTAAAAATATTGCATGAAGACTGTCTTTTGATGTTAAACTTCCAGTACTAAAATCTTTCATAAATTGCCTGCTCATATGACAATTATCACAGCTTGGTATGTAATAATGTGCTAGTGGTTGGTCTGGACACAGGGGTGAAAAATAAAAACCTGAGACGATCTCCCGTAGGCAAGACAAAATGCCAAATGTCAAAATATACTTTAAAAACGAAATGTAATGTTTATATCAACAAGGGGTTCATGATCAACGCTGACATTTACATCCGATGGAGTTTATATAAAGTGTTCTACATTTTTAATTGCAAAATAATTTATATTTCACACTTTTTAAAAAAAATGTTTTAATATTTGATTCTGTAAAATGCTTTTGGAAAGTAACATATTATATATACCACAGTTATATTTGGGGGTTTGTCATCAACATATGATAACAGTGAACAAAAACAACCTGGACAACCTGGACTTTCTTAAATTGACAGGAACCTTTTAGACGCAGTCCAGTTTGAACAAATTAAAGATACAGTGGATATAAAAAGTCTACACACCCCTGTTAAAATGTCAGGTTTCTGTGCTGTAAAAAAAATTAGACAAAGATAAATCATTTCAGAACTTTTTCCACCTTTAATGTGACCTATAAACTGTACAACTCAATTGAAAAACAAACTCAATTGTGGTTGCATAAGTCTGCACACCCTCTTATAACTGGGGATGTAGCTGTGTTTAGAATTAAGCAATCACATTCCAAATCGTGTTAAATAGGAGTCAGCATACACCTGCCATCATTTAAAGTGTCTCTGATTAACCCCAAATAAAGTTCAGCTGCTCTAGTTGGTCTTTCCTGAAATGTTCTTAGTCGCATCCCACAGCAAAAGCAATGGTCCACAGAGAGCTTCCAAAGCATCAGAGGGATCTCATTGTTAAAAGGTATCAGTCAGGAGAAGGGTACAAAAGAATTTCCAAGGCATTAGATATACCATGGAACACAGTGAAGACAGTCATCATCAAGTGAAGAAAATATGGCACAACAATGACATTACCAAGAACTGGAGCTCCCTCCAAAACTGATGAAAAGACGAGAAGAAAACTGGTCTGGGAGGCTACCAAGAGGCCTACAGCAACATTAAAGAAGCTGCAGGAATATCTGGCAAGTACTGGCTGTGTGGTACATGTGACAACAATCTCCCGTATTCTTCATATGTCTGGGCTATGGGGTAGAGTGGCAAGACGAAAGCCTTTTCTTATGAAGAAAAACATCCAAGCCAGGCTACATTTTACAAAAACACATCTGAAGTCTCCCAAAAGCATGTGGGAAAAGGTGTTATGGTCTGATGAAACCAAGGTTGAACTTTTTGGCCATAATTCCAAAATATATGTTTGGCGCAAAAACAACACTGCACATCACCAAAAGAACCATACCCACAGTGAAGCATGGTGTTGGCAGCATCATGCTTTGGGGCTGTTTTTCTTCAGCTGGAACTGGGGCCTTAGTTAAGATAGAGGGAATTATGAACAGATCCAAATACCAGTCAATATTGGCACAAAACCTTCAGGCTTCTGCTAGAAAGCTGAACATGAAGAGGAACTTCATCTTTCAGCATGACAACGACCCAAAGCATACATCCAAATGAACAAAGGAATGGTTTCACCAGAAGAAGATTAAAGTTTTGGAATGGCCCAGCCAAAGCCCAGACCAGGGTGATCGGGAAGAGGGCTGTGCACAGGAGATGCCCTCGCAATCTGACAGATTTGGAGTGTTTTTGCAAAGAAGAGTGGGCAAATCTTGCCAAGTCAAAATGTGCCATGCTGATAGACTCATACCCAAAAAGACTGAGTGCTGTAATAAAATCAAAAGGTGCTTCAACAAAGTATTATTTTAAGGGTGTGCATACTTATGCAACCATATTATTTTATTATTATATTTTTTCTTCCCTCTACCTAAAAGTTTTCAGTTGGTTTTTCAATTGAGTTGTACAGTTTATAGGTCACATTAAAGGTGGAAAAAGTTCTGAAATGAATTATCTTTGTCTCATTTTTTTACAGCACAGAAACTGACATTTTAACAGGGGTGTGTAGACTTTTTATATCCACTGTACATGCCAAATTTGTATTTAGTTTTCTATATGATAACCTGATTGAGGCTGGCAAGTACAAAACAGTGTTGTATGCACAGGAAAAAGCTTAAATGGAGCCAAGTGACACTGACATCCACGTACAGAGCTTCTTTGATGCATTGAGTGGGTAATTATGATCCCCTCTATTAGAGAGGGGGACAAAACTGAGCGAGGTGCCTGTGAAAATTAGTGCTAGAGTGTTTGCAGCTAAATTTCCAGTTTTATCTAATAACCTACTAACATGGCTTGACCTGTGTTTCAGATAAAGGATACATGTTCTATTTATTACTGAAGTTCTGGCTCCTCAGGACCCTTTAAACAAGCCTTTTAAGTCAGGATCACCAAGGCTTTGATCATGGATGAAAAGAGAAGCGTATAGCTTCTACAGTTATAACTGGCCCAAGATGCACTGGAACACAAGACTTAAACTAATCTGATATGTACTAGGCATTAGATGGGTTAAAGATGGCTCCTGGATTTTACTAGGTATATAATATGCCTGTGTATATATTTACTTTTATGCACTTTAATTTGTTAAGAAGTGCCAAAAACCTGTTTTTACTGCCTAAAAACTCTGTCGGGACAGATGTGCAGTGTAGTGTCCTAGCCTATCAGGAACCACATCTCAGCAGCTACTTGCAGAATGTTGCTGAGAGAGAGTAACTGATCAGTTAGTATGAAAAACTGCACACACAGTACTAGGGAGCCTGTGTCTTCATGAGATGCCGAGGGCAGACCCTAGCAGATAATATTTGTTTAATTTTAGACAGTAAAAACAGAGGGCCTGATTAAATTGCAAGCCCGCAACTCGATCATTGTATGCCGTATGTCTGCGGGTGTGTTGAGGGCTCCCATTCATCTCCGATTCCAGAGCTATTCAATTGCTCAAGTTACTGGCCCAAAGCAAACTCTGTAAACCATGCACTGGTTAGTAGAAGTTCTGGACGGGAACATGATTAAATAAACAAGCCCGTAACCTCCCATTTTAAATCAGCCAATAGAAAATGAGAAAGTCATTATTATGGCAGTAAATCATGGAGGTTACATGTCAATCAATTAGGTTTGGGGGTCCGATATACGATCAGACTTGCAAAACCGCAAAATACAGAATTATTCCAATACTGTTCTAGTCCATATGGGTGACCTGATATGTATTAACTCATTGATACCTGAGATCGATTTAACCCCGTAATGAAACATAAAAATAAATCTTATATACTGCCGATTTACAAGCTTGAGACTGTGCAATTAATTCTAATGTCTACCATCACTTTCCCCGTTATTTACAGTGCAGGATTATTTTTTTATTTGCATTTACAGTGCTACGAATAGGAGTTTAACCCCCTTGCAGGTCCTCTCTACCACTCGTAGGATTTTCTCCTTCATTTGCCATTTACGGGTGGGAAAACATTTGTGGGCTTGGAGAATTGGAGCAATTGAATAGCGATTTGCGATTTTAGTTATCGTAACTCTTGCGGAAGTGAAAGATCAAAGGCTTTGGGAGGCTGTAAGTAAGGAGTTTAACCATCGCAAAGTTTTCAAGGACGTAACTCATAACACGTTTGGAGCCTGCAAAAAGACACCAATTGAATAGCAAATTAACTTGCAACCTCATTTATGGGGTCCATTACCATGAAAAAACTCAATTGAATCGGGCTCAGAGTTTTTAAGCACTTCGTAACAAATTAAAGTGCAAAAAAATAAATAGATCCACAGATATATATTATACCTAGTAAAATCCAGAAACCTTCCGAATCCCTTTAAATCAGGAGACTAACTCTTTGTCTTCTGTATGTCACTTTTAATTGATTTAGGGCCCTATTCTATTGACCAATTCGTAAATTTATACACACTTAAAATCACTCTTAATATTGCTACATATTCAGCAAATATTACTTATTGGCACTAATGAATTCTTAAGTCAATAGAATGCATATAAACAATTATAAAAAAAACACCCAAAGCCAAATGTATGAGTTTAATGCATTTGCAAGTAGTTATTAGAATATGGCACTTACTGTTTATTTGACTTTGAGATTTTACTGTCTACAAAGACACCTTAACCTACTTTCAGAATACTACAACCATTTTTGGTGTGCCAAATGAACTTACAAAGAGATCTTCTGCATCAGCCCTTACTTTCCTGGACATGGCCAATCTGCCCGTGCCAATAGGTAAAATCAGCACCATTTTTTATTAATCCAGTAGTATAATGGTTTCAGATGTTTTTTAGCAGGTCATATGGTCAATTTAGCACCAAGGTACAGTGAATGCAAAGTTAAACATGTCATATATGTAATAACTCACTAAGAGTGGTTTCAAAAGTTATCGAATCATGACCAATATATAGGTATATCAATCAAACAGGGAAAGCTGAGGGTTTAAATGACCACGTGGCATGAAATTCTGGTACAAAACCTAATTTTAATCTTTTAGCTTTCCATGACAGCATATCACTTAAAGAAACTATTACAAATCATGGTACTCCAGCCATCCATCTGAGAAAAGTATTATAATGTTAGGTCAAATATAAAAAAAATACCTTACAATTTGGATGATGAAGTGAGTATTTTTTTTTTTGTATTGCACTTACTTACGCAATTTATTGCAATATCCATATGATATGAGAGTATCCACAATAAATATACCCGGTTTATGTTTTTACGCAGTACATCTGCTAAACTACATTTATGGAGTTCTGTTATCTATAGTTTATCTCAGTTATAGTAAGTGAAATAAAACACTTAGGGCCATATTCAATTGCAAGCCTGTAACTCTATCGCAGACAGCCGTATGTCTGCTAGTGAGTTGCGGGCTCCCGTTGGTCTCTGACTGCGATGCTATTCAATTGCTGAAGGGGCCGAGTTACAGGCCCCAAGCCAAGACTGTAAACCATGCCCTGGTTCAGAGCAGTGCTTGATGGGAACCGGATCAATTCAGCAAGCAATTTGAATTGGCCAATAGAAAATGAGACTGACATTATTACGTCAGTAAAACACGGAGGTTACGTCTCAATCAATTAGGTTCGGGGGTCCGATATGCGATCAGACTCGCAAACACACAAAATAAAGAGTTATGAAAATGAATGCCAATACTGTTCTAGTCCATATGGGTGGCCTGATATGTATTGACTCATTGATACCCAAGATCGATTTTACCCCGAAATTACACATAAAAAATAATTGTATTTCCTGCTGATTTGCGAGCTTGAGACTGTTGTGCAATTAATTCTAATGTCTGTCATCACTTTCCCCGTTATTTACAGTCCAGTAGTGATTTTTTATTTGCATTTACAGTGCTACGAATGAGTGTTTAACCCCCTTGCGGGTCCTTCATTTCCTTTCTCCTTCATTTGCCATTTACGGGTGTGAAAACATTTGCAGGCTTGAGGAATTGTAGCAATTGAATAGCGCTTTGCGGATTTAGCCTTGCGAAAGTGAAAGATCAAAAGGCTTCTGGAGGCTTTAAGTTAAGAGTTTGATCTGCACCACATTTTTAAGGCCGTAACTCGTAAAAAGATGCCAACCGAATAGCAAAATAGCTTGCAAACTCACTTACAAACTTCCGGATCTCAAATTCGCTCAATTGAATATGGCCCTAACTATTATCTTTCGTTCTACCACTCATTCTACTTATAATTTAATTAACTCCACAATACCAATGCCCTTTTCTCTATCCTAAACCTACCACGTATCACATATATTCCTACTCTATGCCTACTCTTATCCTACATTTTTTTTAAATAAAATTTTTTTGCACAATTTTGGGAGTTTTCAAGCATATTGTACCAATTTTGAGCTGAAAATATGAGTCTCATTTCAGATATCTTTACTTTAACAACTGGAAATCTACAAATGGAGAATAGTTAAAACTGGATTAGATAAATCAATGCAGGTGGCTCGAGGGGGATTCATTAAGCTAACACAGGGTCTGCAAAGCTCCATGAAGGGCTATGATGTAAGTTTCATTATAAGAAATAGCCATTGTAGCCTTCATATCACAGTCACAGTTTAGTGAATCTGGAGACATGATCTTAAAGCTTTAGCCAGCACTCCAGTAATGGGCGTCACTACAGTGCCAATTAATAAACTGACATTGCATTACAGGCATTCAGATTTTAGTTATATTTTAATGTTTTCTGCATTTTACAGTCTTGTAATACAATATATACATAATGGAATAAGCAAATGGATATGACATTTATAACCCTTTTTCATGACTTCTTGGTCAGTATTATATTTTGACTAGCCTTCCTCATGTGACAGGACACTGAACAAACTTATGATTCCTGTTGTGTGTAATACCACTTGACAGTACTAATAAAAATCAACACAAAGTTTTTCGAAAACCATGTGTCAGAGTCCCACATATTTTCTTTAATAATCTTTATCTATTGGCAAATGCAAGACAGATGTTCAAGAAGTGGATGTTACATGGTAATCGAGAATTCCAAAGGGAATTAAACAATTCCTTCACATGACGGACATTTAACAATTTATATCCTGTTCTTTGCTCTCCATGAAATCCTCTTTTAGGTAAAATGCTCCATTCATAATATTATACAAATTCTTCAGGTTCCTGTTATGAAAATTTCCTGTATAAAATATCCCTATTTAATTGTTTTTACTTTTGTCTTTTTCTAATTTATCACTTCAAATTATTCCCATATATAATACATTATTAGAATAGACCTACTTTATAAGTAATACAAATTTCTAATTTATCACTTCAAATTATTCCCATATATAATACATTATTAGAATAGATCTACTTTATAAGTAATACAAATTGCTGTCCTTACATGGGAATAGCAGAGGTGGCCTGGAAACCACAGGAACTTCCCAAGCATGCCAGCCCATTCAACAATCAAGTTCAAAATATCTCTCTAAAACTAGCAAATAATACCCAAATATACTCCTAAATACTTATTTACACCTCTATATTCAATTAATTCCTTTCCTACAATGATTTTTACCATTTCATATTGGGCAAAATAAAAAGTTTTAAAGCACTGTGAGGCCATTTTAAGGACCTAAGGGCCACATCAAGATTAAATGTATGTGTGGTGTTTATTTTAAGGATCCATACATTTCATCAACTGCTAAGAACATGTTATATTGCATCATCTTATATTTCAACTTCTAAATAATCTGAATATATATTTAATTTGTAAAATGTTTGTGTGTACTCCAAAATGAAAAAGATTACCTAAAGGTTGTAACACCTCTAAGACATAGAGCAGAAAATTATGTAAATTGTAAAAGTGCAGATTAATATATTATTATAATAATATTTTCTTAATACTTAATAACACATATATTTGAACAAGGATAAAAAGTGTATGAAGGGCAATGGAGTGGTTATATGTTTTAACATGTTTTATAAATAAACTATGCAGAACATAGAATAGCAGTTATTTATCCCAATAGGAGGCCATTCTATTTAAAAGATTAGTATAATAAAACATTATAATAAAATATAATATAAGAAAATTCTGAGCTACTATGGAAATGTATCTCATTTGGTTTCAGTCATACTTTCCATTTAAAGCACTCAGTACTACACCAAATATATGGGTTATAACAGACCAAATGGTTATGGAGAGCTGATACCAGCTCTAGCTTCTTATAGGAGTTTTCTATATTGTGATCAGGAGTGAATTGCATTTGAACCTTTGTGATAGGCAGTAACATGGTGGACTTAAAAAGTATGTATTTCAAAGCAAAACTATACTAATGAATGTATTTGGGTCAATAGCAACTTCTCTGAATAGATGGTGACTAGATATATTAGACTAAGATGTAAGGCGTGATGTCACTATATAATTCAATGAATACAAAAAAAGAGAGCGAGAATATAGCAAGTGGTGGTTGAGGCAATTAAGATCATTGTTTAGAGAACACAGTGACAGTTGCCTCTTAGAAGTTGACTATGAAAACCAGCCCAGTGAATCAAGGCTTCTGTCACAGAACTAAATAAAGTATCAAAAATGTACACAATAAAATCCCAAACCTTGATTAAAATGTCAGTCATATTCAAAATAGTAAGACATTATATATATGGTGTATATTGTAACTATATATGTGTGGAATTTGTAAAGCTGAACTTCAGAAGGGTAGTTTTAAACAGAAACAGAGCTCCCAGTGGTATGTATTGTCATATGGATGACCTTCTGTCCTTGTCAAATAAATTACAATTATTTTTGATGCAGAAATCAGCAATGTCAAATATATCATATAAAACTAAGGCTCATCTGACCATGAAATCACAAACTGTAAAATGTTTCATTCAACGGTGTTGAAGACTAGCAGCCAATGAAGTGTGAAGTCCTAAATGTATGCCTGAGGGTGGGTGCATGATAGAATTATAACAGCGAATACATTGGGGTAATATAAAAGTTACATTTTGGGATGCAGAACAAACATGTTAGGTAAATATGTCATTTATATTTGTATTTTATACTTATTTTGTCATTAAGATCCACCATATTCTCTTTTTTTTGGTTCAAGTAGATTATTTCTTTCCTGTTTCTTTTACGATTTTATATTAATTAAAATACAGTAGAAAAGTATTATGTACAAGTATGGGATAAGGATTGTAAATGTGAATAATATATCAAAGGCATTGCAATTGGGAACAATGAGAACGCTATATAAGGCCAAATCCCACCCAGATATTGATATGTTTTTATGTATGTATATAAAAGCTATTTTACAGCTTGTGTATACAATGAGCTGTACCCCCCCCCCCCCCCCCCCAAATTATTCTGGCTCCTACACCCTTGCGATCTACATTACAAGGCACACCATTGGTTGGCACACAAGGTGTTAATTGTATCTGATTGGGTTAAACAAGTTAAATAAATCCTGGTATTAAGTATTTATATTTTTATCTTATTAACTTATTTTTTTAGTGTTGCAAAGCATACCCTAGTTCTGTTCCTATTTTGCATTTTCAATATAAGATCTATTTTAGGCGGTGCCATTTAATGAAGCAAACTGAATAACCTTAACATATTTTCAACATTAAATGTTAAACACTTCTACTTTTGAGACCAATAATGCTACTAATTGGAAATCCTTTACTGTATCTCAATTCCCTCTCCTCATATTAAAGTTGAACTATTTCTCTAAACTGCTGTTGCTGCTAATAGTTTGTGTTTTTTTAATATATTACATGTATTTGAACTTGTATGTAAAGGATATTATTGGAATATATGGTATTGTGTTCTCATATTTTTAAAGTTTTCTAAACTAATTCAGATTTATTGCAGTGCCTGTGAACTGAACTCAAGTCTGAATTTTAGATAGACTGAAGCATCGCCTTCATTGTGATTGTATGTTAGAGTGTGTATTATAATATTAATTAATATATACTAGGAATTTGCCTGTCAAAAATGATGGGAATAAAATTGTAAGCCTGGCAATGCTGTTTGCCACACAATGCGAGGCTATGGGCCCTCTGCTCACCTTTTGCGCTCATCGCAAGCTGCAACTTTCCTGCATTGTAATGATCACCTTCAGCGCTCATAGTGAGCCCCATGATGAGCGCCTTTGGCTTTTGCCGCTCATTGAAAGCCTCTCCCCCTTTGTAGTTTATAGGCCTTGCGCTAAAATGTTACTGTCTTTGGTTGTGTTAGTGCCTTGGGTTAGATGTTAATGGGTTGGGTTAAGTGTTACTACCTTGTGTTAAATGTTAGTGGCTTGGATGAAGTGTTACTGGCTTTGGTTAAGTGTTACTGGTTGGGTGTTCGTTTTTACAACCTTTGGGCTAGTTATACGTCTTTCGGGGTAGTTTTCCATCCTACGGCCTTGTTTTTGTTGTGTTGCGTTTTTTCAGCAGCCATTTTTTTCCTCGACAAATATGCTTCAAATTAACTTGCAACCTTACTCACAGGCTTCCTGGCTCTCCCCCTGTGCTGTGTGTGAGTGTGTAAGTGAATTAGAGGCATATTTTTTTTTTTTTTAGGTCTTTCCAGTTCCGTCGTTCGGCCATTAAAGTGGGATTTGTTGGAGGGGCACAGTCCTTCGGTTCCTAAGTCACACGGGCTATCATTTTGCATCGCCTAAGTCCTGTGTGCTTTAACTGCTCGTCTTGCTTCGCGAGGCTTGCAGTGCAATGAGCCCCTTCGGCGCTCATTGAAGCCTAAGTCCCGCGTGCTTCGACTGCTTGCCTCGCAGTGCAATGAGCACCTTCGGGGTCACAGGCTTGCTTCGTGAGGCACGCAGTTGCAGCCCTAAGGGCCACAAGTGCATTGCCAACATCATAAGCATTCCGGACAGGAGTTAAAACATCAAATCTAGTGCGCCATCAATTCTATTTCACACTCCAAATTTGGGACCTGATTTTTCACGAAAATGGTGCTCATTAGATCTGCGTAAATACCGTATATAAAAACTTGGTTCAGAAAAAACATTATTTATCTCCTTTTCAAAGGTTTTCAAGAAAGAGGAATTCATGAGTGAGAGTAATAGGTTGTTTAAATAAAGTGTTAAACAACAATTAATTTCAATAGATGGTATTGTGAAGTGATTCATTTTATGGAAGACGGAACAAGGAGCTTCTGGAACAGGATATAGTTACTGCAGACTCAAATGGATTTAATACTAAATAAGGAAATGCAAGACATGAACAAAAGCACAAGAGTGTATATGATGAGACATGATAGGCTTTAACAAGAGATGTTACTGGTTTAACTACACTGTTGTCAATGAGAATAATTTTTACACCTTCTCTGGCATAATCAGGAACTAGCATACTCAACAGAATAAACTGAAGTTGGGAAGAATGGCACGACCAGTGCTAACAATAAAAATAAAAAAAATTCTTCACAGAGGACTCCATTGCGGTTTAGGTGCCAGGTTGTCTTGGTCAGTATTGTCCTCAGGTATATTGTATTATTTCTAGCAGCTCACTTACACAACTTATACCTTTCCTCTCTCCCTCATGCTACATAGATTTATTAGGCTAAAGGATTGCTCTGGCCAGACTGCACTGCTTAACCTTCCTATCGATCCTATAGTTATGTGTTTGGCCCATCAACTACCATGGTCTCTTCAGGTGTGATGAGAATGTGCTGTGTCACCAAGGCACAAGATAGAAGGTAGAAGTTGGTTAATTGCACCTATATATTTAATAAAAAAAACTGTACAGATCCCATTCCAAATCTAATCTAAAAAATTAGTAACTGAATATTGTATCCTGTTTTTTTTTTTTTTTTTTTAAACAACATAAACAACAAAGCATGCATACATCAACAAATAGAAATTACTTCAACAGTTTACCTGCATTACATATATGTTGTATGTGTTCCATGTTATATTTGCCTATATAACATGTATAATATGTGTCTGCTCATTCACACATATAAATTTGCCTCTAATATCATAATTTCTATTATGGAATTACTATCTATATTATGTATGAGGAAGGATTTGTAAAAATACTGTGAGATGATATTAGAAAAGTTCTTAATATGGTATACATGGGCGGAGCTACTACTGGTGCAATCAGTGCAATTCACCAGGCCCAGCTATAGAGGGGCCCCAGTGCTGTGCAAATATATATATATATATATATATATATTTATTTCGAATTCATTTTCTGTAGTGTAGTGTGGGACACCACTAGGGCTCTCTATATAGTATATATGTTTATATATATATATATATATTTATTTATTTTTTTTTTTTTTTTTTTTTTTTTTTTTTTTTTATATATTTTTTTTTTTTCGGTAGTGTATACACCCACCTCCATTCAGTAGCTCCCCCACTAATGGTATATCACAGTAATTATGCAATTACCGAATGTCAAAAAAGTCAGTTTCACATCAATAAAAATTTTCATTTATTTAATTAAGTTAAAATTTGGTTTTAAAACATCTTTTTGGGCACCGATGTAAAATTACCTTTGATGTATGAGCATGAAAATGGCTTTGAGCTTTCTAGTCATCCTATGGCTCCAGAAATGGAGCCATATTAGCCCTCAAACCAATAATAATGGGGTACTCCAAACCTCATCCCTAGCCCAAGGGGTCGCTAGTATCCACTCTCTACTCTACCCTCTCTCTAGTTGGGTTGGTGACATACCTAGGCCCGTAAGTCCCTTCTAACAAGTGTTTTAGGACAATATGGGGTAAATAAATTAATAAATGTATACAAAGAAATGGACCAATATAAACATTTAGGCCCCTGAATGTAAAAAAATAAAAAATCTAAGCAAAAAGTAATTTCTACTGTGAGAATCCCTACCAAACTAAAGCCAAAATTTCTGGTGTAGGCTTTAGTGTAAGAGCTTATATAATTTCTGATTGGCTGAACAGTGTTGTAAGATTGAAAATTCGGAGTAGGATTCAATTGAGCTTTTGCAAGTTACTGTAGCCAGTAAGTGAGGTCGCAAGTTAATTTACTATTCAATCGGTGTCTTTTTGCGGGCTCCAAACGGGTTACGAGTTACGGTCTTTAAAAAATTGTGATGGTTAAACCCGGAACTTACAGCCCCAGAAGCCTTTGGTCTTTCACTTTCGCAAGGCTAAAATCGCAAATCGCTATTCAATTGCTCAATTTCCCCAAGCCCGCAAATGTTTTCACACCTGTAAATGGCAAAAGAAGGAGAAAATCCGACGAGTGCTAGAGAAGTCCTGCAAGGGGGTTAAACACATGTTCCTAGCACTGTAAATGCAAATAAAAAATCTATACTGCACTGTAAATAACGGGGAAAGCGATGACAGACAGAATTAATTGCACAACAGTCTCAAGCTCGGAAATCGACAGGAAATGTAATGTATTTTTATGTTTTCATTTCGGGGTTAAATTGATCTCGGGTATCAACGAGTTAAAACATATCAGGCCACACATATGGACTAGAACAGTATTGGCATTCATTTTCATAATTCTGTATTTTGCAGGCTTGCGAGTCTGATCATATATCAAACCCCCGAACCTAATTGACTGACATGTAACCTCCATTATTTACTCCCGTAATAATGACAGTCTCATTTTCTATTGGCTGATTTGAAATGGGAGGTTACAAGCTTGCTTAATTGATCATGTTCCTGCCCTGAACTGCTACGAACCAGTGCATGGTTTACGTTTTCGACTTTGGGACAGTAACTTGTGGGCTTGAGCAATTGAATAGCATCGTAATCTGAGATGAACGGGAGCCCGCAACACACCCACAGACGGCCTACTACAATCGAGTTGCGGGCTTGCAATTTAATCGGGCCCTCTATTGTCTGACTTTTATTCCTCCCTATTGGGACTACTTGTGCTCCACTTGCAGCTTTTTCTTTCCCCTTTCTATATCTCAAATCATGTTTATGTGGGTTTGTGCGTGTATATATATATATATATATATATATATATATATATATATATATATATATTATCAGCATTATTAAATTGCGATTCGGCCAATTGAATAGGGATCTATATAAGCACATAGCACATTTTTTACAGAAGTTTTTAGTTAGTGAAGACCTTGCTTTTGGATAGATGTTCACTAACTAAACATTTCTGTAAAAAAATGTGCTTATATAGAGCCCTATTCAATTGGCCAAATCGCAATTTAATAAGGCTGTATGTTAGTTAGTACAATTACAGACAGAAATATCACTGCATATAGATACTTGTGCGCAAATACAAACATACTTCAATGTACTGAACTGTATCTTCAGGCCTGCTTCCCCCTGAAAATGTGCCACTCTTGGGCTGAGGAACAAAAAAACCTCTGGGATGTTTGCTAGGTGGTAGTACCAAAGGGATATGCTTTTAGGATGATTATCTAGTGTATTATTATGCTAGTTTAAAGAAAAAATTGATTTAGTAAGGGTTTTTAGTTTGCTCCCCTGACTTAGATGCAAGCGCTAAAACTAAATCTGCTCTGTATTTTCTGCATCTGCATGCAAAGATGCTGACATAGGAAAGACGCAAACAATAGCATTTAATTTTGTATGAAAATGTATGAGAACATGGGCTACATCTGCTTCTAGGCTTCTATCCTTTATATTTCTTTTTGTTCTTTCATATGAAAAGCAATTCATGTTTCCCAAATAGTATTTTTGCATTATCTGCAGATCTAAAAATGCAATGGTTGAACACTTATGAAGCTGATTCAAGTCTGCAGTCGTGATGGAATATTAATAAAATATTATCATGATATTTTTTATGTTTTCAGCAAAAACACATTCCCACAAAGAGTTCATATTAGGCAAAAAGTACAAATGTTTCCATTTCTGACATAAAACATTTTTTTTGTAAAAGCCTCTGTATGAGTATTGCTAACTTACCCACTGCCAAAGCAAGCACATTCCTCTTATGCTTACTTATAGCTCTTTCTAAACAAATAAATCACGACCATCTGAATTAGATGGGTTATTTAGAGATAGAATGCTGTGCATGACGAGGCAACTGACAGCGTGATTGACAACACTGTAACATCAATTACTTTTACGTGAGGCTTATGGAAATATCAATTACTTTTTCCAAAGAGTCATCTAATGCATCATTATGCTACTGATGACTTTCCAGTGTATGTAATGATGTTTACATCAATAGAACCATTAAAACAGAAGATGCTACTGATTTACACTTTAGTACCCACAAAACCAGCTAATATTTTTTTTATGGAATCAGGTAAAATAAAAACACAAAATATATCTGTCTAAATGTCTTTGCATTATATATAGTCATTTTAGTTCTTTTGGCTCTTTGTTTTGAATTTGTTACATATTAATCTTTATCCTGTAAAAAAATATTGGGAATTTAATATTTGCTATCAGTATTGGTATAATTATTAATATTTATGTAAGGTGCCAACTATCAGATGTGCAAGCTGGGTTCTGCAGAGGAAGAGACACAATAGATCAAATTGACAATGTCAGATGGATAATAGAGAAAACAAGAGAGTTCCAGAAAACTATTTACTTCTGCTTCATAGTATATACTAAAGCCTTTGACTGTGTGGATCACAACAAAATTTGGCAAGTTTTTAAACAGATGGGAGTACCAGATCATCTCTTCCACCTCCTGAAGAATCTGTATGTGGACTAAGAAAGCACGGTCAGAACCGAACATGGGACAACAGAATTGTTATGACCCACAGATTTCAGGGCTACATGCACCTCACTTCTCTTCTTTTTGGTCATCTCTTTTTGTTCAGATCTCAGCACCCAGCCAAACACCTTCTTAGGAGAACTCAGGACAGCAGAAATGGATAACAACAACTTCAGATAGGGCAATAACTATCCAGGGTTATCTGTTTATTTCATTTTTTTTTTTTTTATTATACGAAAAAACAAATTAAACAGTTGAAAAATCATCAATAATTTTTTTTTACAACAACAAGTACAAAAAAAAACATACATTAAATATATTACCATTCATTCACTTACAAACCTCATCCATCCCACCTGCAATATTATTATTATCAAGTAAATCTTGTTTTTTGTCCCATAATTTCCATTTTAATGGGTCAGCATTGATATAACCTTTATGTGTAAAATCTTTTTCCAATTGTCGGATGTGTTTTATTTTCCAAACGGTATCAGCGAAGATAGGGGCAGCCTTCACTTTCCAATTCGAGATTATTATATTTTTAGCTATTGAAAAAACTAAAATGGCGAAAGCTTTTTCCTCCTTGCTGATAACATTTGGGAAAATATGAAGCAGACTACATTCTGCACTGAAAGGAAATTGACTTTCCACAATACCAGATAGAAAATTATAGCAAGTTTCCCAAAAAACCTTTAATTTCGGACATTCCCATAAAATATGTAATAAATGAGCGGTATTATCACAATCTCTCCAGCACATTTTTTCCGAGGGATTATGAGAAATTTGTGCAATTTTAATAGGTGTAAAATACCAATCATTGATTACTTTGAAAAATGTCTCTCTATATGTCGTTTGTTTAATAAACCTGTTTGTTAATTTTAAAGAAATATCCCAGTCTTTGACTTCTAATGCTAAGTTTAAGGAGTTCTCCCATTGGCACATACCCTTGGTTTTAGATTGTTCTCCGAAGGATCTAGTAATATTAAAGCATTTTGATATTAAATGTTTTTTTTCCTGTTTGAGAATAATTTTTTCTATAGCATTAAGTTCTTTATTAATTTGTAAAGGAATGTTAACTTGGCGAGTTTCTAGTATATAGGCTTTGTACGTTAACCATCCCTTTACTGCAATATTGAACTTGTTTTTTATCTGGTCGAAGGAAGCAATAGCTCCCTCGACTATCGTATCTTTTACCCTCACCAGCCCTTTGCTGTTCCAATCGTTTATAATAGTTTCCATATCTATGTGTAAAATTGCTTTTAATGGTGTAATAAGGCTATCCTCCGGTATCAGCTTATTTATCTTATTAATTCGTCTCCAATTTTTTAAAATTTCTTTAACCACCCTTGATCCAGTTATCAGATTCTTATAATGGAGATTTTTTTTAAATACCAAAGCTGATATGTGCCAATTTTGGATTAATGCTTGTTCTATTTGCATCCAAGGGAGTTTGTTTGCTGTTTCCAGCCACTTTAACCCTTGTACTATAACATTAGCTTCTTGATAGGGATATAATAAAGGATAGGAGATTCCTCCTTTTAAAAAGGGTCTTCCCATGGTTGTTTTTTTTAACCTTATATATTTAGAATGGTGTATGTAAAAATCGATCATACTTTGGAGTTTTTTTAGCCAATGTTTAGGAAACTTAAATGGGATACATCTCAAAATATAAGTAATCCTTGGGAGAATCATCATTTTAACTACTGCAATTCTTCCCGAAAAGGAAAATCTATTTTTCTTCCAATTGGTTATAATATTCTGACACTTGACATATAAGTCTTTATAATTCTTATGTACCATTTCATGTAAATTAACCAGAAATACAATTCCAAGATGTTTAAAGGATTTTGAATTCCAATCGTAGGGGTATATAGAGCTAAGTTGAGACAATAAACTTGCTGTAAAATTAAAGAAAAGCGTTTCTGATTTCTTATAATTTAATTTATAATAGGAGACTTTGCTATACCATTGAATCACTTTTGATAAATGGTAGAGTGATTCTTTTGGATGAGTAAGTGATAGTATCACATCGTCTGCATATAGGCTAATTTTATGCTCCCTCTCTCCCACCCTCATCCCAGATATCTGAGGGCATGATCTAATAGCTTCCGCTAATGGTTCTATCCTTAGCGCAAAAAGGGTGGGGGAGAGGGGGCAACCCTGTCTAGTTCCATTGGATATTTCAAATGCGTTTGTCCTACCTCCCCAACCCGTTATTTCTGCTGAGGGGGAACTATATAAGGCCCCAATCGCCTTAGCACCAAATTCTCCAAACCCAAATTTAGCTAACGTCAATCGCATGTAGTCCCACCCTACCCTATCAAACGCTTTTTCGGCATCTAATGACAGAAATAGGGTGGGAGTACCTTTGGCCTTCGCTATTTCGCTTAAGTTCATAATTTTTCTAATATTTTCTGATCCTTGTCTACCTGCCACAAACCCCATTTGGTCTATAGTTATTAATTTTTCTATAAATTTCTGAATTCTACAGGATAAAATTTTCACATATAGTTTAATGTCTGCATTCAATAATGAAATAGGTCTATAATTGGCACAGAATTGTGGGTCTAACTTGGGTTTATTATACGTGCAACTTTTATCATTTCCTTTGGGATTACTCCTGTCCTCTTGATTTCATTGAACATATCTGTTAAATGTGGACTTAAAATTTGGTCAAAAGCTTTGTAAAACCCGTTAGTATATCCATCTGGACCTGGAGTGGTGTAAGGTTTCAATTGTTTAATAACTTGGAGAACCTCTTGAGTAGTGATTGGTCTATTAAGTTCTTCTCTGTCATTTTCAGTTAATTTGGGTAGTTGAATACCGTCCAAGAACGTTTGAATATCTTCTACCACTGGTTTGCAAAAACTAGTGTCTTTTTCCAAATTATACAAATTCTGGTAAAATTCAAAAAAAGCTTGGCCAATTTCTTTGGGTGAAGAGATGTACCTACCTTTATGTTTTAAACTTGTTATTCTATTTTTTTCCTTTTTATTTTTAACTTGAGTAGCTAGTAGTTTACTATTTCTATTGTTTTGATGGTGATATATCTGTTGGAAGCGCCATAATTCGCTATCAGATCTTAGTTGATTAATTGTATTTATTCTATTTCGAATTGATTTAATTTCTGTCATAATATGTGGTTGTGCATCCAAAATAAATTTAGTTTCTAATTTATTTAACTCTATGTACAGTTTTTTTAGTGGCGCTCCTCTTTGTTTAATCAATTGTGACTTTAATTTGATAATCAAACCTCGTGTAAAAGCTTTTTGTGTGTTCCAAATCGTGCAGAAAGATGGAACAGTATGACTATTAATATCAAAAAATTGTGTTATTTCTTTCTTTAAATATTCTTTATTCTTTTCTATTTTTAATAAAGAGTCATCCATTTTCCATTGTGGTCTATCTAATTTTACTTTGTTTATATCGATTATTGCTATAGTGTAGGCATGGTCTGATATAGCGATCTTGCCTATTTCTGTGTATAAAATTGTATCTATTATTCGAGAATCTACTAAAATTAAATCAATCCGTGAAAATGTGTTATGTGGATTTGAATAAAAAGAAAATTCTTTTTGATTTGGATGTGGAACTCTCCAAGAGTCAAATAAGTGGTTTTTATTAGTCCATTCAAAAAATGATTGGGTTACCTTACCAACTCTTTTTAAATTTTTATCCACCAATTTTTTAGATCTATCTAGATTTATATTGAGGACCATATTAAAGTCACCAGCAATAATGAGCAGACCTTGTGCATATTTCCTTATTAAATTACCTATTTTTTTTAAAAATTTACCTTGGTTTTCGTTAGGCGCATAAATATTGAGTAGTGTAATTTTCTGGTTATTAATTTGGCCATTCCATAGAATATAGCGTCCTTCAGTATCAATAATTGACGCTTCCTCTTTTGTTTCTAGATCATTCGAAAAAAGCATTGATACGCCTCTTTTTTTTTTGCCAAACACTGAGTTCAGTCTATAATCATAACTTCCTATTGCAAAGCCCGGTGTCTTAGTTTTCCCCCAGTGTGTTTCTTGAAGAAAAATTAAATCTGCTTTCTCTATTTTACAATGTCTATATACTGTTTTCCTTTTACTTGGGGAATTTAACCCTTTAACATTCCAACTTAAGATCTTTAGACCCATATACTTTAGTAGATTTATATTGATTCTCTTTGTTATTTTTGTCATATTTATTTTTGGTTTTGGGACCATTAACTCCTTTAATCACATTCATACTAACTTTCATACCTACATTCATACTGTTGGAACAGATGGGGCTGTAATGCAGCCTACCACCAATATTGTTCCGCAGGGATTCTGTCATTGTTCAGAAATGATTTGCGGTATCTTGTGAAGATGGCTGTGGCTTTTCCATATTTTTGTCAACTCTTTATCTATCTAAAACTACTTATTATTTCTATCATTCATCCTGTCGTTAGAGGATAGGGGAGTGCGACGAGACAAGGAATATCTCTTGTTATAAATATCTAAGCGTAATTACAGGATTGATAAAAATTCAAAACTTTTTGTCCTTGTTTATTAATTCACTTTATTTATTAATTATGTAAATTAGTTTATTACTCCTACTCCTTTAAACTTCTTCCCTCCCCTTCTGCTTCCCCCTCCTCTCCCGCTCTCTCCTCTCCTCCAATCACCATTAAAAAAAGTCTGTACTGTTCGACTCTATCTTGGTGTTAATTTTTCCGTAAATTCTTAATTGTTATACATCTCTCATAGTTTTAGCTAACTCAGACTATACTTTCGTTGGTATCTCTAAGCCCTGTTCCATGTCCAACATTAGTTATCTCTTCCTTTGCCAATCCTGCGTTGATAATTGCAATTTTACTACAGGATCTTTTGCTTCATCCATTTTCAAATTTAGGTTGTTCAGCAGAGCTTCTCCTTCTTCCGTGGAAATGATCTTGTGCCATGTAGTTCCTTGTAGGATTAGTAATCCTACTGGAGAAGTCCATTTGTAAATGAAATTATGTTTCCTTAATGTTTGAGTTATCAAAGTAAATTCCTTCCTTTTATTCCTTGTCGCTTTCGAAAGGTCTGAAAAAATTTGTATCATTTCGTATGGTGAGTCAAACTTCTTTATAGTATAGCTCGCTTTAGAAATTGCTTCTTTTGTTGGTAAATGGTGCATTCTAACCATTACATCTCTAGGAGTCTTGTTTTGTAGGTATGTTGGTAGTGGAATTCTATAAATTGTGTCAAGTTTCTGGTCCATTTGTGAGAAAGTAGGAATAATATTAGAAAACAATTCCCCAAGGAATGTGGGGAGCTCTTCTTTTTTTATTGTTTCTGATATTCCTCTAATGCGCAAATTATTTTTCTGTGATTTATCTTCCATTTTATTTATATGTTCATTCAGTGTATTGATTCATGTAGACATTTTAGATGATTGTTCCAATAACAAATTATGGTCCACAATTAGCTTATCAAATTTAGTTTCCAAATCTGCAGATCTTTTATTCACTTCCGTTATTAGTTTGGAGTTTTCCATAATTTGAATCTTAATTTCTGCAAAAAATTCTTTTTTTTTTTTTTAAGATCTCTTTCAATTTCCCTGTAGTGAGGAGATTATCTTCTTGAGTCTCAAGTTCTCTGTTTGTTAGAGTTGCAGGGGGCTGACTACACTTTGGTCCTGCCCTTCTTTCAGAATTTGTTTCTGCGCCATATTTGTAGATTTCTTAGGGGAAAAAAAGGAGGATGAATCAATAGTAGGGCTTTTCCGCCCTTTCGCTTTAGTTTTTGTAGCCATTTTATTTAATTTATATGGTGTGTTTATTCACCAAATTTAAGTTCCACCTTCCCTCTCCTCCCTATATCACAATTAAGTTAGTGGTATTCACCAATATTGGCACTTGTCTGCCTTACTTGTCTATTGACATTTTAATACATATTATTGTGATTTAGTATAAGTGACCCCCTTAGATACTTTAACAGGCCTTTCCAATCTGTTGTTCTCTTTAAGGAGTCGTAATTACTTCATAAGTCTATTCACCTGCTTCCTCTTGTCCATTTATTGGACTTTAGACTTACATTGCCTCCTTTTAGTCTTTTACTGCAGGTTTTGTGTGTTTTATTGCATTATTGTCCTTCTATTGTATACAAAGCATTGTCTTTCTTATGTTGCAGGGGAAATCAATACCATAACAGTTCTTAAATGTCCATTTTACTTGTGTTGAGAGGCAGAGAAATTAAACAAAAAAAGTTTTACTTAGCTCTCAGTAGACTTGTTTTCCTCCATTGCCTGGGATTCATGTTGTATGTTTGCTGATCGTGCACACTGTACAATGTCGGTGCAATACCGATGTCGGTGCAATACCGATCCTGCCCCGTTCTCAGTCTTCCCCAAGCGTTTCTTTGCACTGTTAGTAGTGTTGGCGTTGCAGCTCTTTTTAACGTCTGTACCTTGGCAGGTCCGTTCTCCTCGGTCTCCGGAGGAAGCTCTCCCTCTCAGCACTTCTAGTGCGGGCTACGGACTCTGCACAGTGTGGTTAGACGCCACGAGTCTTTCTCTCTGCCTCTCCTGTGCCTTCCGACGCCATCTTCACCCGCTCACAGCCGCACTACGCGGCTAGCACGTCATTTCCGGAAACTCCCCCAGGTATTACAGCCGACAGTCCGTGGGGTTGGTTGTTCCCAATGTTTCATTTGTTTCAAAATCAGACCATCAGGGTTATCTGTTTATTTCACTAATAATCCAGGCCTGGGTTTTGTTCTCCTCTTACAGAGGGTCCTAGTTACAGGTAAGATTACAATGAATTACTGTGGCCCACACTACACTACACACAAAGATTATCAAGTCAGTCCCCACAACAAGTTACAGGTCCGTTGTAATACACCCTGACATTAGCACCCAGTATGCCAGAGTTTCAAATAGCAGAGCTGCTTGTGGGGTGCAGGAGGTCCCATCATGCCCCCCAAATCGTTGATGACAAGAATGGTTCAAGATCAGAAAAGGAGTGCGACAAGGTTTTATATTGTCACCTTATTGATTCAACTTATATGCAGAGTACATCATGCATAAGACCGAACTGGATAAATCCAAAGCCAGAATCAATATTGCTGGAAGAAATATCAACAACCTCAGATACACTGATGATACTACTTTGATGGTTGAAAGTGAGGAGAATCTAAAGGACCTATTGATGAGCTTAAAATAATAGAGAGAAAAAATGACCTTCTGCGCAATTTTAAAAAGACGAATATCATGCAAATGGTAATTTCAGTTCTTGGCAAATAGACGGGGAAGAGGTGGAGGCAGTGACAGATTATATTTTTCTGAGAAACAAGATCTCTTCAGATGGTGACTGTAGACATATATATATATATATATATATATATATATATATACATTCTATATATCTTACACATACATTAAGATATCTCCCCCAAAATTAAGGATACCCTCTCCTTATAAATACATATAAACACAGGACCCCTGGATCACTACCTTGTCATGGTGAAGGGGCTTGTTACCTCAATGAAGCTGTGAGCTATATCATGAAGGGCCACCCAAAATGGGCAGGTCATTTTAGAGAGCTCAGACAAAATGCAGTCCACTGGAGTAGGAACTGGCAACCCACTCCAGTATCTGTGCCATGGAAACCATGTGGATAAGCACAACCAGAAACACAGACAGATGTACCTGGTGTGCTGCATCCATGTGGTCACTGAGAGTCAGACACGACTGAAGAACAACAACAGCAAGACACAGAGAGGGATATGGACTAACCTGAGCTTTGCAGCTGCTTCTGTCTGGTATAGGCCGGGTGGTGACAGACAGGTCACAAGCTTGATGTGTGGAGCAGGGTAGTCAGAATCAATAAGACCACCAGAGTATTAAGAAAACTGAAGCTCTACCAGCAGCTCCCTCAATCTGCATGCACTGTGAGCTGGGGATTGTTTTTTTTCAATAAACTTTATTGAGTTTGCACTAATGTATTCACTTCCGGGGGGACTGTGAGAGCTGCAGTCCCAGTAAGATACAGGACTTTTACCTCCCGGTCATTCTGATCTTTATTACTAGGCAAGTCACCAGAAGGAGGCTAGATGTGATAAGTCAGTGTGTTTAACTGTAGCATAGAGGGTTTTGAAATCTAAAGTGACAGCAGCAGCTATTAAAAAAACAGAATATTGAACATGATAAAACAGTTTTTTTTTATTATATAAATTATACAATTAAGTAAGTGATGTGGAGATTAAGTCAGTGCATTAATTTGGGGAGGGCGGTTGCCCATTTGCCCCATGCACCAGCCACCCCTGATTAAAAGACTGTATAGACCCCCATGATATCCAGGCATTTAATGGGGATAGCAAGGGGGTCTGTATAGACCCCCATGGTATCCAAGAGGTTAATAGGGATACAATGGAATGCAGTATAGACCCACATGGTATCCAAGCAGTTAATTGGGGCACCATGAGGACCTGTACATGGTATGTGGGTAATATGTTAGGTGCTGCAGGGGTCATTTAAGGATCCCATATGGGCTAATTACTTAGGTGCCAACAGGGGTTAATATTTAGATGCAGGGGTTAATCGTTAAATGCTGCTGGGGTCCTTGATAATATAACTAGCAAATGGGAAAATTAGGTGATTGTAATTCTTTATCATAATGCACCAGTTAGGGGTAGGTGTGTGGGAGTAATTTCTTCTATCATGAAAGTTTTATCAGTGGTGTGGGTTCCTCTGCAGTTTAGATGGATTCAGGCCTGGGCCATTGGTTTATCCTCTGTAGTACTGTCTTGAGTCTTGGAGGTGACTTCAGCAATGGGCAGAGTTTTGTGTTCCTCTGCAGGTAAGACGAGACTCTACTTAATTTGTATAGTCCACCAATATTCTAAATTAACAAGTGACAACAATTGCATGTCTAGGGTTGGGTCACTAGATAAAGAATATGATCATAAAGACAGTTTTCAAAACTATATATATATATATATATATATATATATACATATTATTAAAGCATGTACCCACAACTAAATCAAATAGGTACAATAAAACTGGGGTCAAAAACTAAAATGTATGTATCTTTAAAAAGTGGTAGTAATTAATTATACAATTATAAATTGTATTTGTGTTTGCTAGCTAAATTGAGACTGTTTTCTGGTCAGTCTTTCTCTCTCTCTCTCTCTCTCTCTCTCTCTCTGACTGCTGGCTCCTAAACATCTCCACAGCTAAGCTAAGACTGGATCCTAAACATCTCCACAGCTAAACTAAGACTACTTTCTGGTCGGTCTCTCTATCTTTGACTCCTGGCTCCTAAACATCTCCACATCTAAGCTAAGACTGCTCTCTGGTCGGTCTCTCTCTCTCTAACTGCTTGCTCCTAAACAAATCCACAGCTAAGCTAAGACTGCTCTCTGTTTGGTCTCTCTCTCTCTCTCTGACTCCTGGATCCTAAACATCTCCACAGCTAACCTAAGACTGCTCTCTGGTCAGTCTCTCTATCTCTGACTGCTGGATCCTAAATATCTCCACATCTAAGCTAAGACTGCTCTCTGGTCGGTCTCTCTCTCTCTGACTCCAATCCCCACCTGCCCCTGTTTAGTCTTAATTTATTGAGTCACACAAATCTTCTACACCTGACTAATTAGCAGCATCTGCTAACTATTACTAATAACCCTTTATACAATGTTTCCTCCTGCCTTCTTCTTCCTCAAATCCCCATACCTTTTCCTCAGACTCTTCTTAACTTTTTCCCTTCTCTTCTCCATTATAACAATCTCACCTTTCATGCCCTCGACGCCTCTTTTATATTCTATTAGCTACACGCACCCTGATCGCAAATTACCTGCCCACAATCACTACGGGCCAGCCAAAGACGCAACTTAAGACTTACATCTCCATTGATTTTTGCACAGCTCGTCATTACAAGTGCTAAAAAAATAAAATTACACAAATTAATATTCTATTAGAACCATGACTCTAGCTTGCATATTATGTCTGACTCACAACTCAAAGTATCAAGTGTCTGTCAAAAATAAAAGACCGCAAGGGCTTTTTCAAACACTTATTAGAGCTGTAACAGCAATTAAACACTCAATACTGTACTTTAAAAGCATCGGAATGCATGGAAAGACATTGGAATTAATTGCACAACAGTCTCAAAACAAATATGCAATTAAAAAATATTATTTTAACTGTTATATATGTGCAATATCAATCCCAGGACTCAAGGGGTTAATCCATATTATGAAACCCATATCGACTAGAACAGATGCTCTAATGCATTTATAGTATTGGCTCTCATCAATTCTTAGCCTACAATTGCAGTTTACATCTAACATCTATGTTTTACTAACGTCATGATGGCAGACTCATTTACTATTGGCTGTGTCTAAGAAGTAAATTACGTGCTTGCTTAGATATTGCCAGATCATATGTAAGGAACTTGAAAGTATATTTTTTTAAACTTGAACTTTCTAATCTGTCTAAGTAAGGAACTTGAAAATATTTTTTTAAAACTTGTAACATTAGAAACAGTAACATAGTTAATTAACATTTGAACAGAATTTGTCAAAATAATGCAAGGCAAGTGTTTTGTGAGGCTAATCATGCATAAACAGTACTTCCATAAATTATGACTGAATTGTTTATTGATTTGTATTTTTCAATGGTTGACCTTTGTTTGTTGCTGTAGTAATTGTTTTCAATCGCACATATAGTTTCCTCTGTGGAAAAGTGGTTCTTTAAAAAGAGAGGGCAAGAACATAAACTTGTTGCACACTGTGTAAGCAGTGTTCTGTATGTGTTTGCCAATTTAATGTAGTTTAACAGGAAAATATAGTTTTTGTAAATGTAAATTCTCTTGCGTAATAATGACTTTTTTAAGGGAACGGACATTTATGTGTATTTGTTTTCAAGAATTGGTGGTTATATTGTGGCTTTTTATATTTTTGCATTTGCTTTTAAATTTGTTTTGCATGGCTTTTGTTTGTTTAATGAAAAGTTACAATACTTCATAGTAGACAATGTTTTTAGTAAAGATACGTCCATCTTCTAATAAATCCCCTTGACTTTCTTTCTTTTCAATGTAAACTTTAATAGCCTGTGGATTTTTGCACCGTGATAAGGCAACATACAATTGGCCATGTGCAAATACTGGTTGTTCTAAGAAAATACCCACAGATTTGAAAGTTTGTCCTTCTGATTTATTAATGGTCATGGCAAATGCCATAATGATGGGAAATTGTCTTCTATGAAGTATAAAAGGGAGACTACTTTGGCTTGGTGCTAAATCTATTCTTGGTATGAAAACTCTCTCTTCTTTATGGGTACCAGTTAAAATTTCAGTATCTATGAAATGGTCTTGTACCATTGCATAGGCCTTTTTTGGGCTTCATATTTTGCAGTAACATGACAATTGCACCTTTCTTTAGCTGCAAAATATGTGGTGGCATTCCAGAAGGAGTTAGTGAGTTTATGAATTCAGTCGAAAAGTTTGCCTGACTTTCTTTGTCATCAGCAAGTACAGAATCAGCACTGTGATAATTTCTTTGGGGTGCATTAACTTTTTAAAGATTTCATTATTGAGGATTAATGCATCCTTATTTTTACAGGTTAGGATGACTTGGTTGGCAAGCTCTGAATATTCCTGGTTATTTATGCTACCTTCAAATATAGCCGATATAAGATCTTGGTGACAAATCATATGAGGTGGGATATGCACAGTGTGGTCAGGTAAATTTGGTATTTTTTCTGTTCTGCCTTCTCCAATTTTAATAAGCCAATCATTGAAAACAGTTTGGCCTTCTGATCTCATATTTTATTGCAGTTCAAGATGGGTAAAATGTTTCCATAGTGTGCTTGACTTTATACAGGTTTCGATAATGTCAGTTCAATTTCCATGTACAACGACAGGTAATTTTTGTCTAAATTCGCCACCTAACAACATTACCTTTCCACCAAATGGAAAAGTATTACCCATGACTTCACAAAGCAAACAGTCAATACATTGGAGGGCATAGCATGACATCATTGTGGCCTCATCTACAGTGGATATAAAAAGTCTACACACCCCTGTTAAAATATAAGGTTTCTGTACTGTAAAAAAATTAGACAAAGATAAATCTCATTTCAGAACTTTTTCCACCTTTAATGTGACCTATAAACTGTACAACTCAATTGAAAAACAAACTGAAATCTTTTAGGTGGAGGGAAGAGAAAAAAAAAAAAGAAAAATAATGTGGTTGCATAAGTCTGCACACCCTCTTATAACTGGGGATGTAGCTGTGTTCAGAATTAAGCAATCACATTCCAAATCGTGTTAAATAGGAGTCAGCATACACCTGCCATCATTTAAAGTGCCTCCGATTAACCCCAAATAAAGACAGCTGCTCAAGTTGGTCTTTCCTGAAATTTTCTAAGTCGCATCCCACAGCAAAAGCCATGGTCCACAAAGAGCTTCCAAAGCATCAGAGGGATCTCATTGTTAAAAGGTATCAGTCAGGAGAAGGGTACAAAAGAATTTCCAAGGCATTAGATATACCATGGAACACAGTGAAGACCATCATCATCAAGTGGAGAAAATATGGCACAACAGTGACATTACCAAGAACTGGAACTCCCTCCAAAATTAATGAAAAGACGAGAAGAAAACTGGTCTGGGAGGCTACCAAGAGGTCTACAGCAACATTAAAGGAGCTGCAGAAATATCTGGCAAGTACTGGCTGTGTGGTACATGTGACAACAATCTCCTGCAGTCTTCATATGTCTGGGCTATGGGGTAGAGTGGCAAGACGAAAGCCTTTTCTTACGAAGAAAAAATATCCAAGTCAGGGTACATTTTGCAAAAACACATCTGAAGTCTCCCAAAAGCATGTGGGAAAAGGTGTTATGGTCTGATGAAACCAAGCTTGAACTTTTTGGCCATAATTCCAAAAGATATGTTTGTCGCAAAAACAACACTGCACATCACCAAAAGAACACCATACCCACAGTGAAGCATGGTGGTGGCAGCATCATGCTTTGGGGCTGTTTTTCTTCAGCTGGAACTGGAGCCTTAGTGAAGATAGAGGGAATTATGAACAGTTCCAAATACCAGTCAATATTGGCACAAAACCTTCAGGCTTCTGCTAGAAAGCTGAACATGAAGAGGAACGTCATCTTTCAGCATGGCAACGACCCAAAGCATACATCCAAATCAACAAAGGAATGGCTTCACCAGAAGATTAAAGTTTTGGAATGGCCCAGTCAGAGCCCAGACCTGAATCCAATTGAAAATCTGTGGGGTGATCAGAAGAGGGCTGTGCACAGGAGATGCCCTCGCAATGTGACAAATTTGGAGTGTTTTTGCAAAGAAGAGTGGGCAAATCTTGCCAAGTCAAAATGTGCCATGCTGATAGACTCATACCCAAAAAACTGAGTGCTGTAATAAAATCAAAAGGTGCTTTAACAAAGTATTAGTTTAAGGGTGTGCATACTTATGCAACCATATTATTTTATTTTTATAATTTCTTCCTCTACCTAAAAGATTTCAGTTTGTTTTTCAATTGAGTTGTAGAGTTTATAGGTCACATTAAATGTGGGAAAAGTTCTGAAATGATTTATCTTTGTCTAATTTTTTTACAGCACAGAAACCTGACATTTTAACAGGGGTGTGTAGACTTTTTATATCCACTGTATTATAATTAATTTACTTATTTTTTATTTTTTTAATTATTTTTTTTTTTATTCAAACCATGCAGTTATTGTAGTGTGACGATGCTCACTTTGGGCCAATGCATTACTTTCATTTCCATCATGGAAATACACTAAATGTCTTTGTGGCAAATGTACTGCTAATCTATATACTGCATGTGATCTATTATGCATTTCAAATTTTAAAAGGCGCCACATAGCTTCTGGTGCACTTACATAGCGAGCATCTACATGAGATGCCAGTTCATCATGTACTAACTCAGTGCTTTCGGGTTTGTCTGCACTTTTGACGACTACAGTAGCTGCATCATAGCCTTTGTAAATATATTTGCACACATATTTAATGGATTTGATGGAAGATAAGGCTTCTACATTAATGTGTGCATTATACTTCATGAGTAAATGTGGATTGTAGGGTACTACATATCTATTGTCAGCTTTTTTACCATGAATAATGGCACTATCTCCTTCTCTTCTTTTATAAAGTGGATAGCCATCACAATTGGCATATGTTTTGTCTCTATAATCTTTTGGAAAATCTTTGGAACATTTATTATTTTCCATACATGGTGATTGTGGATTAAGCTCGCCACAGGGTCCATGAATCATGCGATGAGTAACAATCTCATATAGTCTACCATATAGTTCTGGATCTGGTAGTTCAGCAACAATGACTGAATCCACTTTATCACAATTATCTAATTTATCTTTTTCTTGAAGTATTATGAGAAGATGTGCATGTGGAAGGCCTCTTTTTTTTAATTCAATGGTATAAACATAAGCAAGACATTTGCCAAATAAATGACTTATAGTGATGTCACGTATTAATTAATTTAATTTAATTTTCAAAACTCTGGCTACTAAATCTGGTCTATCGGAAGGAGTTTGGGCAAGAAGGAAATTTTGTGTAATTTCTGGCCATTGGGGATTACATGTAAATGTAATAAATAAATCGGGTTTGCCAAATTTGGTGACAATAGCCAAAGCATCATTGTATCTTTCTCTCATATTTCGAGGAGATCCTTGAAAAGAAGATGGTAAAATGATGGCTTTGCCAGCTGTCATGTCTCTGCTTGTAGCCACCTCAGCAACATAGTCCATTAGTCAACAATATTGTTCTACATGTAGTTTATCTTGTTGATATTTTATAAAGTTTAAATTATTGGCCTCAACTTGCAAATAGGAATCAATAATCATTGTGTTAGTTTTCCACCACATAAAATTGGATTAAATGTATTTCGAATGGCAATTTGAGCTACTTTAAATTCAAGCATAGAAACATTATTTCGGATTCTGGCTTTAGCATTTGGTTAACTGGGAAGTGTTAATTTTGGTTGCCAACCTGCTTCTCCGTGTGGGAAAAAAATGGGATATTTCATTGGATCTAAATTTGGACTTAAGATACTGATATTAATGAATGGTTGCTCCTCATTTCTGGGATATATTCTAATGTCTCTTTGAAATGGTTGTTCTCCTTCATCATTTTAAAACACCATTGCAACCTCATTTGATGTTGGCAAGTTATAACGACGTTTATCAGTATGTCTATCTCTTTTTAAGCACCATATTGACCTTTGGGATTGGTAATTGATGTCTTTCTGCATGAAATTGTTGTTCATTTTCTACTTCTGCCAATTTTGTATAAGCTTTAGTGTAGGGGTTATTGGCCATAATGTTATCTCGCTCTATAAAAACACTGGGTAAGCATTTTTTTATTTTCTTGCAGCTGCATACGTTGGTCAACAGCTTCCATTGTATCTAGGACATATAGTTGAGCACATTTTCTTTGCTCTCCTTCTTCTGGAGGTAAATGGGAAGTCCAATGGTAAATTTGGCCATGTCCTGGTACATTAGCAGCTAATGTTGCCCCCATAGATGCAAAGGATATGGCACTATTGTAGGATCTTATGTTTGTCTTAAAATTTTGGTAGTTTGGAAAAGTAGGTTCAGTCATAATGTTTTGTAAATAGATTGGGAATTGTTTTCTTTCTGGAAGTTTGACCTTGCCTTTTTGACAGCAACTAATAAATTGGCCATCTCTGGGTCTCTCCTGTTTAAAATGATAAGCCTCACAAAACTGACATTGAGTATTCATGTCCCCACAATTATGAACCTCTACTGCTAAAGACTTGAGTAAAGTACAATTTGCAAAGCATATATCAGTTTCATTTTCAAATTCATCAGGTGAAATGTCATGTGATGTTTCAGGAAGAGGTTCTAAATGCTTTCTTTTTTTGGTGGCTTTTTTTGGTATATCTTATTTGTTCAGGTAAAATGTCACGTGATGTTGCAGGAAGAGGTTGTAAATGCTTTGTTTTTTGCTGGCTTTTTTTGGTATATCTTTTATTTGTTCAGGTAAAATGTCATGTGATGTTTCAGGAACAGGTTCTAAATGCTTTGTTTTTTTTGTAGCTTTTTTTGGTGTATCTGTAATTTTTTCTTGCATTTTTTTTGCGTTCTTTTTCTACTCAAATTTCCTTCTGCTCCGGTGTCTGCTGGTGGGCCCATCTTTTTTGTCGTTCTCTAGCTTGACGTCTTCTCTTTTCTTGTTTGCTGTCGTTATCAGCCATGTTAATCTGTAAAATAAAATAATGTATCATTACTTTAGTTTGAGATGTTAAGTTTGTTTTTTAAATTTTTGATTTGTAACAGTTTATTTCTATATGATTGTAGTTCATTTTAGGCAAACTTTCTATTGTTAAATAAGTGTGTTTTATTTTTTTGCTCTTACTTTCTGTCGTAGGTTGTAATTTTGGCTTACATGCATAGCACACTCAAGGTAATTACATTATAGCTTCTTCTACATGTGGTAGGTGTATAGTGTTAATTGAAATGGATTATTTTTTTTGGTTTGTTAATTTCTTTTTTTGTGGTACTTTTGGCTTATAGGCAAAGAAAAGGGCAAAATGTGTCTTTGTAATTTGTCCCACAAGGGATTGTTGTAATGGTATTTTTATATTTTATTTAAAGGCTTATATGTTGGGGCTGTGAAAAGGTTTGTATTGTTGTTTTTTTCGGTGTTAGTACTATTATTTGTAGTATTCTATTTTATGTGTGTGGTTTGGTTTTATGTTAAATATTGTACATTAGGGCTGGTAATTGAGAATGAAAGATGTTATTTAGTGTGTGTTTTTACACTTTTGTGGACTATGCTGCTTTATGTTTTTTTTTTTTTTTTTTGGCTAGATTGAAGTTTGGGTTTACTATTAAAGATTGTTGTCCGTAAAAGACAAATAACAGGTAGATGACAAATGTGTCAGTAATATTTTGGTAAAGGTAATAATTAGTGGTTGTTATTGTTGTTGGTGTTTATTTTGTTTATGTTGACATGGATGCAGAGCAAACATGTTTATTTTGTTTTCTCTTTTTTTACTTGTCATACTGTACCTTGTTTGAAGTGTGATTTGAAGCAGAATCTTTCTTGGTCCGCTGTTGTAAGTCTTCGTCCGATGCTCTTCACGCAGCTGTAAAAGAAAAAGTAAAATGTTATTTGATTTAAATGTATTTCTAATGAATAGCATATTTAATTTTTTTGCTCTATTCTATCTGTCATGGTGAATTTTTCTGCTATGCTGTTTTTTGTGCAACCGTTTAAAATACTTTAATTGTATGTGTATATTACAGTTATGCTTTTTTTTACTGTAATTATTAATGTTTTTCCTATTTTGTATATGATCGCAATGTTTTTAGCATTATGAAAAAGTAAGAAGAATATTAAATTACTTTTCTATCTGTTTCTGTGATTTTTGGAACAATTCTGTTTTGTGTCCACAATATTTTGCATACTTTATTTGCTTAATTGGTCTTTTTTATGAGGATTAAATGTTGTTGGACATTAAAAATGAATGTTAATTGCCTTTTCTATATGATGGTGGGCTTTTTTGTTTTATCCTGTTTTGTGTTCACCACTTTTTGGTTGCTGCATTTGGCTTGTGGGTGATGGTTGGATGTTATTTTACAGTAAAGAGGAGGAATACTTTTGTTTTATGTATGTTGCTAATGTTTTGGATGCTATCCTGTTTTGTGGCCACCTCTTTCTTTTTTTTTTCTTCTCTGAAACTGTCTTTCTTTGTAAATTGTATACTGTAGGTCTGTGTGAAGTTTGTTGAACTGCGTTGTTTTAGTCTTTATTAAATTTGTATATTTTTTTTCTTTTTTTTACTTTTAATTTTTATGTTGGCGGCCATTAAACATATATATTTACTTTTTTTTTCTACTTCTTATACTATACCTTGAAGTGTTGTTCTTGTCCGAATGACAGAGGGTCCCCTCCTGCCAATCTTAATCCGCCAGTAGTGTTTATTTCTTTTTTTTGATTTTGCAAAGCATGGTCTTTTTTAGCATGTAATGTATTTTTCTATCTTACCTCTTCTTCTTTCTGTTCTTTAAAAGTAATTCTGTTTGACAGTCCACGGTGCAAATTCTTGAGTGACGCTGTTGATGCAGAATCTGTTTGAATAGGGAAAAAAAGGGCAAAGATTCAGCTTCAGGTTACATATGTATTAGTGTCATATTTTTCTTTGCTATGAGTTGCAGTAAATGAATGTCATTTAAATGTACTTGTTTCATTAGTTTGAGTTAACATTAGTTTGTTGTAGGGCCTATACACATAAATGTGCGTGTGACATGTCACTATACATAAATCCCATTTTCATAGTTAAAGTTTTTTATTATTTTTTTTTTTGCTGTCTTGGTAATAAAATATAATATATTAGAGCTTACCTCTCAGTTCTAATTTGCACAATGTAAAGTAGGAAATTAGGAAATAATTATCTTCTCAAGTAACAGCAGCAGTTAACTATCCAGTCACTCCGTTCATCACCTGAGTAGAAATGTAGAATTTTCTGGAAAGTAGGCAGTATTTATAAACTTTGAGGTGCGCTATTTGCATTCCCGTGTACAATTTGCGTTCCATCCGCCATTTTATGCATAGTAGTTGTCAAAATGGTGGTTAATATCAGTGTTGTAGGTGCCGCATAGTATGTGTTACGTACCTCGTAAAGTTGACTGTAGTGTTGTTTCAGTTTTGCAAGTCACTGTAGTTTTGTTGCGTCTGTAGCCTCGTTTTCGTTTTGTTCGGCGACCATTTTTTCTCTCGCTTAGGTGATTTTCGAATGTTTAAACTCCGGTTTTTGGACTTAAATGGACGTGTAACTTCACTTTTCGAGGTGCTGCATGCCCCCCCCACCCTTGCTGTAGGTAAGCTTTTTATGTGTTTGTTGTGTTTATTTATTGTGTTTCTCATGTTTTCATGTGCACCGTTTTCGGACGTTTTTTGCGTGTTCGGAATGGGTCGTAGCACGTCACGTATGTTTTGTGAGGGCCGCAGGCTCGCTGCCGAGCCCGCAAGTGTTAGCAACGGCTCGCATGCTCACAACTATATATGTGATAGTTGAATAATAAGAGTATTGCAGTGAATAGTGATACCTTTTTTATTGGACAAACGTATTCATAATAAAGCGACAAGCTTTTGAGAGATAATGGCTCTCTTTATCAAGTCAAAAAGCGATTATGGCTTTATTATGAATACGTTTGTCCAATAAAAAAGGTATCACTATTCACTGCAATACTCTTATTATTCAACTGGATTACTGGACATTCACGGCTACCTCACTCAAAGGCACAGGGAATTGGTAGTTTGCTCTTCAAAGAGAATTATATACATTACCAATAGAAATACAATACCTACTAAAGGCTGCATGTTAGGCAAATATTCTATTTTTCTACATGAATACATTTATTCAAGAATTAATAAAAAAAATATTTGCAATAGTATGCATCATAGCCAACAATACACTCCAATAATAGGCAGTGTGCAATGGAATTAGACAGACCATGGGCCTCATTCAGTTGGCCAAATTGCAATTACATGAGCCCGTAATGCAGCCCGTAAATGTTACGGATATTCAATTGACTACTTTTAACTACTCGCATTAGATTTGCGATTTACAGGCTCAAAAGCACTGCAGATTGTCAAAAACCGAACTCAGTCCTATCTCCTCCTTTGATGTTTCAAGCCCGCAAATGTTAACAGTTCTCAAAACGTAAAATTTATATTCAATTGCAACAATTAAACAAGCCCGCAATTGCTTTCAAAACCATAAATGGCAAATGTATCAAAAAATGATACGAGTACTAGATAGGACCCGCAAGTGGGTTAAACACCTGTTTGTATAGCTGCAGCAGCAAATAAACACTACTGTACTTAAAAATACTGGGAAAGCAATGAAAGTCATTATAATTAATTGCATAACAGTCTCAAGCTCGCAAATCTGAAATTCATGTTTTCTATCAATCTCGGGAATCAAGGGGTTAATACATAACATGGAACCCACATGGACTAGAAGAGTTGTTTTAATAATTTTTATTGATTTCTACATTGCTGGATTGTGGGTCTGATCATAAATTTTACTTCTAAACACTAATTGATTGTTGTTTTACTGACGTCATGATAATGGGCTCGTTTAGTATTGGCTCTGTCTAAAAAGTAACTTATGGGCTTGCTTAATTGATCATGATCATGCCCTGAAATGCTGCTTATGGGTTCATGGTTTGCGTGTTGGGGCTGTAAGCCAGTAATTAAGGGTTAGTGACAATTGAATATATCTACATGTGTAGAAGAATTTTAACTCACAGCCAGAATGTCGGGTTCCATGTAATTACGGGATTGCATTTGAATGACGCCCATTTTCTGTGTCCCTTTGGCCCTGGAATTCACTGATTGGATAAGCACATAGCCTACGATAAAGGGAGGAGTAATGGCACATGGTGCAAACTCCAGGAAGTGAGGCCTACACAAATAATCAGCAGAAGCAGACGTCCAGACTATTTACTCCTCCTAACACTGACTTAATATATAGTAAGTCATTACATAAATTAATTTCTATAAAAAAGGAGAGAGAGAATAAAGCAAAGAACACTCTATCTAATCTTTGCCCATATTATTAAAACATACACTTTATTAATATCACTTAAAAAAATGTTCTATAACAGCAATTTAAATTGTACATATAAAGCGTTATTGATGTATAACAATTATCTGTTTTGTCAAATACCCATATATTATATCATGATTTTAGGATTATGTATATATCTGGGAGATATTCACTGGGGGGTCGGCACCATATATCACAAGGCACAGAGAGAGTGCTTTAAGTGCAAAAATGAATACATTAATTAAATATAGATTGTGGTGGTTAAATTAATAATTATAAAGTGCTAATTATGTATAAATATAATATAAAGTGCTAATATAGGGTGTCTTGAAATTACGGTGACCAACCTCAGGGGACTAGTCCCAGATCTCTACAATTATTTCAATTATTTCAATTCATATATTTCAATATATATTGCAAAAAAGGTCTATGAATACTGAGTGCAAAAACATTTTCATTGTATAAATACTTTACAAAATATATCTATTTTATCTAGATCTCGGATAGGCTGCCTGATGGATATAATTTAATATTGCTTATAGTCTCTCAAATAGAAACATGCACTCTCTAGACAATATTATTGGTAATTATAGTAAAATACAACAATGTCTTCAAAGTGCAAGGTTGTTTCAATATGTATATACAATTAAATAATAAATGCAACAAGATACTATAAACTAAATTTTTTAAGATATTATGCTGACAGAAAAAGTGTTGCAAAATATATCCCAGTATCAACATACAGTTTGACTCAGTATCAGCATGTAACTTTGTGGCAGATATAATAATATAGTATATATTCAATTTTTCAAAGGTATTTCTATAGTAAGTTTACTGTTGCAAAGTTGCTTTCAATATGAGAATATGACACTTATCTTATTACATTTCTAGTTACAATTCAATTTTAGCATCTGAGTCACTTCATCGGCAGTCCAAGATTAGAAGCACAGTGCTGCTATGGTGATCGCATTATCCGTTGCTCGGCGGGAACTGGCTAGCGTGTGACGTCATTAATCAGCGCTTAGACAGGTGGATGCACGTTTCGCGTAGGCTTCATCGGGACCTCTAAATTAATTTCAACTTACTATTTTTGAGGAAACTCACTGACTCCTATTGATACATAAAAAATACCCATTAATAATATTGTTTTAAATGTAAAAAGTATTTAAGCATATAGGTAAAAGGTAAAAGGATGTGTTAAAAGGGAAATTAACATATTACTCCATACTACTCCAAAATGGGACGGTATAAAAGCCGGAACGTAACGGAACAGGCCGGAAAAGGTGATTTAGAAAATAAATCAATAAAAAAATATCACTGGGATGTGTTAGATATTATTGAGAGCTATCTATAATAACCAAAACCAATTCAATATAATACTTTATTAACCCTTTAAAAACCAAAATATCAAATGGAACAGGCAAAAACAGGCTGGAACGCACACTTTATTAAGGAAATTCATGCTAAAATCATTGGTATGTGTTAAATATAACTAAGAACTATATTTAAGATACAACCCCAATCTAATAGTATGCTTTATTAACCCTTTAACATGCAAGAATATAATATTTTGCGAAAATGACCCAGAACGGAGCCTTTCCAGAGGTTCAGTAAAATCAAATTCACCAAATACACATAACTAGGTGGGATTCATGTCATAACCTACATAAATTCCACAGAAATGAATTTCAAGTACCCATTCAGGGCCAGAATACAATATTTCGCAAAATGACCCGGAACGGCGACTTTCCAGAGGGACAAAAATACCAAATTCACCAGATACAGATGACTAGGTGGGATTTATGTAAGAACATTCATAAATTCCACAGAAATTAATTTCATGTACCCGTTCCGGGTCCAAATGCAATATTTAGCGAAATGACCCTGAACGGCGACTTTTCCTAGGGCCAAATTACCAAATTCACCAAATACACACAACTAGGTGGGATTCATGTAATAACATTCATAAATTAAGTTCACGTACCCGTTCTGGGCCAAAAAACAATATTTAGCAAAATGATCCGGAACGGCCAGGAATGGTGACTTTTCCGGGGGTTAAAAATACCAAATTCACCAGATACATATATCTAGGTGGGTTTCATGTCATTCTTTCTGTATTTTGTTACAGCTTTATGGTCCTTAAGATGTGACACAATTTGAGATGTCTGGACTCTGAAAGCTGACAGATAGTGAGTGTGGGAATATGCTGTCATGGACTTGATACCCCCCCACCCCCCTTCCTTTCCCTCCCATTCTTTTACACGTTTTCATTTTCTTTGGTACAAACCGGATACAGTGGATATAAAAAGTCTACACACCCCTGTTAAAATGAGACAAAGATAAATCATTTCAGAACTTTTTCCACTTTTAATGTGACATATAAACTGTACAACTCAATTCAAAAACAAACTGAAATCTTTTAGGTGGAGGGAAGAAAAAAATAAAATAAAAATAATGTGGTTGCATAAGTCTGCACACCCTCTTATAACTGGGAATGTAGCTGTGTTCAGAATTAAGCAATCACATTCCAAATCGTGTTAAATAGGAGTCAGCATGCACCTGCCATCATTTAAAGTGCCTCTGATTATCCCAAATAAAGTTCAGCTGCTCTAATTGGTCTTGTCTGAAATCTTCTTAGTCGCATCCCACAGCAAAAGCCATGGTCCACAAAGATGTTCCAAAGCATCAGAGGGATTTCATTTTTAAAAGGTATCAGTCAGGAGAAGGGTACAAAAGAATTTCCAAGGCATTAGATATACCATGGAACACAGTGAAGACAGTCATCATCAAGTGGAGAAAATATGGCACAACAGTGACATTACCAAGAACTGGAGCTCCCTCCAAAATTGATGAAAAGACGAGAAGAAAACTGGTCTGGGAGGCTACCAAAAGGCCTACAGCAACATTAAAGGAGCTGCAGGAATATCTGGTAAGTACTGGCTGTGTGGTACATGTGACAACAATCTCTCGTATTCATATGTCTGGGCTTTGGGGTAGACTGGCAAGACAACAGCCTTTTCTTACGAAGAAAAACATCCAAGCCAGGCTACATTTTGCAAAATCACATCAGAAGTCTCCCAAAAGCATGTGGGAAAAGGTGTTATGGTCTGATGAAACCAAGGTTGAACTTTTTGGCCATAATTCCAAAAGATATGTTTGGCGCAAAAACAACACTGCACATCACCAAAAGAACACCATACCCCACAGTGAAGCATGGTGGTGGCAGCATCATGCTTTGGGGCTGTTTTTCTTCAGCTGGAACTGGGGCCTTAGTTAAGATAGAGGGAATTATGAACAGTTTTAAATACCAGTCAATATTAGCACAAAACCTTCAGGCTTCTGCTAGAAAGCTGAACATGAAGAGGAACTTCATATTTTAGCATGACAACGACCCAAAGCATACATCCAAATCAACAAAGGAATGGCTTCACCAGAAGAAGATTAAAGTTTTGGAATGGCCCAGCCAGAGCCCAGACCTGAATCCGATTGAAAATCTGTGGGGTGATCTGAAGAGGGCTGTGCACAGGAGATGCCCTGGCAATCTGACAGATTTGGAGTGTTTTTGCAAAGAAGAGTGGGCAAATCTTGCCAAGTCAAAATGTGCCATGCTGATAGACTCATACTCAAAAAGACTGAGTGCAGTAATAAAATCAAAAGGTGCTTCAACAAAGTAGTAGTTTAAGGGTGTGCATACTTATGCAACCATATTATTTTTATATTTTTTTCTTCCCTCCACCTAAAAGATTTCAGTTTGTTTTTCAATTGAGTTGTACAGTTTATAGGTCACATTAAAGGTGGAAAAAGTTCTGAAATTATTTATCTTTGTCTCATTTTTTTACAGCATAGAAACCTGACATTTTAACAGGGGTGTGTAGACTTTTTATATCCACTCTATATCTTTCTTCATAAACAACTCAATAAATAGAATATAATAAAAAAAAATGGGAAGAGATAAAGAAAATTTCTGTTACATGCCACAATGTATCTCTGTATTGTATTATTTCTATAATGTCTGTTGGTTGTGCTGTATTTTCCTTTTCTCACAATAACTACCATTTAAAAAAAAAAAGAAAGACGTGAAACACTTTACAACCTCAATTTATTTCCTCTGATCTGCTAATCTGCACCTCTGCATACTTGTGCACAGTTGGCTGAACAGAACATTATTTATAAATCCTGGTATTTCTTGCTTTCTATTGGAATCTATAATCAGTGTTACCTCTGACTTGACAAAGAGAGGTCGCTATCAGAAGCTTGTCATAAAAACTATGAGTATTTTTGTCCAATAAAAAAAGGTATCACTATATACTGCAATACTCTGATTATTCATCTAGATTACTGGCACTCACGGCTACATCACTCTTGATATAGGTGTGTGTGTATATATATATATATGATTGTTATTATATTATATATATATGATTATTATATATATATATATATAGCTTAAAGGAAGCCATGTTTGATAATGGCTATGGATTGAAGAGCGAGGCATTTGTGGGCACATTTGCAAGTCCCAGCTCAGCTTCCCAGAGTGCAGTGTAATAACTGTTTTTCTTGGAATTCTGAGCTGGAAGCAGGTTTTTTAACTTGTTTTAGACATTCAAATGTGAATACAGATGTACTATTTATTTACAATATATATATATATATATATATATATAGTTGTCAGTGTTGGTGACGTTTGCAATGTTGGTAACGCAGCTGCGACCTCGCTAACTGTACGGCGCATGACTTAGACTGGATGAGCACTGAAGGCGCTCATCTGCAAAGCCTCTAGAAGCCTGGTGAGCCGTGTACAGCGCAGGACTTAGGCTGCATCTAAAAACCCTAAAAACTAAAATAATAATTTAACAAATATAATAACACACTCACAGACAAAACAGGGGGAGAGCCAGGAAGCCTGGGAGTAAGGTTACAACTGATTTTGAGACATATCTGTGGGTTTTCATCAATCCAAAAAAACTTACGAAAAAAATTAAAAACTTAAACATTTCTGAAACTGCGTGAAAATGAGGCTGAGCAAAGTCAGGCATGCGGGACTCAGAAAATACACGACGGCAAAGACAGTAACACTTACACCAACAACTCCAGGCATGTGGGACTTTGAAAATAAAAAAACAGCAGTCAGCGAGCGCCACACAAACATTCTGCAGACACACAGAGGAGAAAGACACAGGGAAGGGACAGGGGAGAGCTGGTGGAAAGAGACACATGGCATTCCCAAGCACAAAACTTGCAGGTTAACGAAACCTGCAATGAGCGGCCCCTACAGTAGGCGGGAGGAAAGGGTCGCGATAAGCGTCGCGATCGGGAGAGGCTTGCAATGAGCACCCAAGGTGTTCATTGCGAGCCCCGCAATGATAATAAATAGCAAATTGGGCCAAAGGCGCTCAGCGTGGGGCTCGTAATGAGCGCAAGGGTGATCAGTGCAAAGCAGGAAAGTTGAAGTACATGGGGGAAAGGCGAGCCACGCGATGAGCACCGAAGACACTCAGCGTGGGCCTCGCAATGAGTTCTGAAGGTGCTCAGAGGAGCAAAAGCCTCACATTGTGTGGCAAACAGCATTGCCAGCCTAACAATTTTAATCACGTCATTTCCTTCTTTTCCTGTCCCCTACCACCCCAGCTCCTCCACCTTCTCCTTCCACTCTCCATCCAGGCTCCCTTGGCCTCACCATCTCTGTGTGTCTTCTGGCCGCGCCAGGGTATCCCGAATGACATCATGTGTGTGTGACATCTTTCGGGACTCCCTGCACCAGCCAGAAGACGTGCAGGCAGTGCAGAAGCGCAGAGCTGATAAGAACAAAGGAGCACGGAGGGGAGGGCTATAGTTGGCAGGAGGAGAAGGGGTGGGGGGTCCAGAGACATATAAGAAAATACATTTTATAGTAGTGGGCCCAACCCCAAGACCCGGGTCCCGGCGGTAGATTAGTTCATGCATGGGCCCCATTCCAATTCAATTCACATCTGTGCAAAAAGTCTCTCTCATAACTGTGAGAGCTTTTTTTTCCACAAGCTACATATCGATTCAAATCACAATGCCTACAAAACTAATAGTAAATTGGGGCCATGCACCAGGGATGTTACCCCGCAGGCCTGATGCTCTGTGGTCCCCATGTATCCTGCTGAAGAAGACGCTGAGCTCTTAGCAATCATATACAATTCTATAGCCACCTCCCCAAATCAAACCAAATAAAAAAACGTCCCACGACACAGAAATTTTTTAAAATATATAGTACTCGGAAGGGGGTTTAAGACCCCACTGCCAATCAGCCATATGAGCCCAGGGACTCTCAGAATAGGAATCTCATAATAGTTAGGGTTAACTAAGAATAGCATGGCATCTTTAAAAGGAACCCCATGGTATGGGGTTAAATTTTAATTATTTCAGCCACTGAGGTCCTTTAAGGACCTCTGTGACATACTATAATTATTAGGAACTACAGTGCTCCCAATAGGACCTCCATGGCATATACTGTATGTTAGATTTAGATGCCATGGAGGTCATTCCAGTACCTCCATGTCAAATAAGTTGATGAGACTTCCATGGCATAGGGCACAATTTTAGTGTCATGGAGGTCTCTTGAATCAGTTTTAGAGGCATTTGTCTGCCTCTGCAGGTGGCCGTCAGTATGCAAAGGATTGGGGAGCTTACAGGAAAATTTGAATTTTAAAGCTCACTGTAACTTGATAACTCAGCACATTTAAGGCTTTTCACAGATGCAGTTGCGCAGCATTGATATTTAGAGGAATTGGGATAGGTTACATAGCAATTTGCACTGTATGTGCCTGTGTAATACATTGGAACGGGGCCCCATATGTTTTATTACAATACATTGAACACATATATTGATCTCAAGTGCTTAAAAGATCGTCTTAGTTTATGAAACTCATCTCATGTCTGATAAATATGTAAAAAACTAACATTAACCAAGGTCCAGGCAGGGAGATGAACTTTTTTGAAAATCTTAATTTTAACTATTATTAAACTATTAGACTATTTTGAACATGACAGTCCTTCTGGTTTAAAGCATTGAGATAATAAGTCCCTCTATTTCCACTTGTGGATAAATAAAATATAACATAGATATCTCCGACACTCTGAGAAGTAGCTATTGCAGTTCTTTAGTATTCTGGCCGGAACAGGTACTTGAAATTAATTTCTGAGGAATTTATGATTGTTATTACATGAATCCCACTTAGTTATGGGTATATGGGGAATTTGGTGTTTTTGGCCCTCTGAAAAGTCGCCATTCTGGGTCATTTTGCAAAATATAGTATTCTGCCCAGAACGTGTACTTGAAATTATTTTTTGAGGACATTATGCATGTTATGACATGAATCCCATGCAGTTTTGTGTATTTGGTGAATTTGGTATTTTTGACCCTTTGGAATGTCGCTGTTGCGAAAATATAGTATTCTGCCTGAAACGAGTACTTGAAATTAATCTCTGTGGAATTTATCAAGGTAATTACATGAATCCCACCTAGATATGTGAATTTGGTGCATTTTGTATTTTTGGCCCTCTGGAAAGTCACTGTTCCGGGCCAAAATAAATTTTTTCACAAAATGAAACAGAATGGTGACTGGGTATGTGAAATTAATTTCTGTGGAATTTCTGTAGGTTATTAAATGAATCCCACCTAGTTATATGTATTTGGTGAATTTGGTAATACTGACCCTCTGGAAAGTCGCCGTTCTGGGTCATTTTTGCGAAATATTGTATTCTGGCCCTGAACGGGTACTTGAAATTCATGTCTGTGGAATTTATAAAGGTCATTCCATGAATCCCACCTAGTTATGTGTATTTGGTGAATTTGGTAATACTGACTTTCCAAAAAGTCGCTGTTCCGGGTCACTTTTGAATGTTATTACCTGAATCCCACATAGTTATGTGTATTTGGTTAATTTGGTATTTTTGACCTTCTGGAAAGGTGCCGTTCCGGGTCATTTTTGCTAAATATTGTATTCTGGCACGTTAAAGGGTTAATAACGCATACTATCAGATGGGGGTTGGCTCCTAAATATAGTTATCAATTATATTTAACACATACTAATGATTTTAGCATGAATTCTCTTTATAAAGTGTGCGTTTCAGCCTGTTTTTTCATGTTCCGTTTGAAATTTTGTTTTTTGAAGGGTTAATAAATTATTATAAGAATTTATATTTTATTGGAATACTCTCTATCCTGGAAAAATGCAGAAAAACAATAAAAAAAAAAGGAGTATGCTGACTTTTTAACTCAGTTTCAAAGTTACAGTACTTTAAATGTTGTTATTAGTATATAGTGGTCAAGATCAAATAGACTTATACAGTACTGTAATAATAATTATAAACAAATCAACTCTCATTTATCAGCCTATACTGATGATCCTGTAAACAGAGGATACACTGATAATCATAGAGTTGAAAAAAGAATTTGAGATAAAACACAATAAATGTATTAAAAACAAACTGTATCGTGAAAACCCAGGCATTCTATATCTCCCAAAAATATGGAATCTTTTCAGTCAATAAAGCAACTATATATTGATGCAAGAAAAAATCTTTGCATGGTAATAATAGGGATATAATAGAAAAAAATGGTAAAATAAACCACCTAGATGAGAGGATAATAACATGTAGCAAATAAACAATGCGTGCGATTCAGTTCCCTCTCTCCGTGTTTCTTTTATCCCTGTGTAAGAAGTTGAAAAAAAGTTGACAAAAGACCCTTAAGGCCTTGTTAAGGAGATAGGAGCCTGTTCCACAGAAAAAAACTAGGTGCCAAAGGTCTGTTTCGTCCTTTTACAGGTCTTTCTCTGAGGCTATATGGCTTAATAAATTATTATATCGATTGGTTTTGCTTCTTATATATCGTTCTCAATAATATCTAACACATCCCAGTGATATTTTCATTGATTTCTTTTATAAATGGCCTGATCCGACCTGTTCTGTTCCGTTCCGGCTTTTACATCGTCCCCTCCAAACTGATGGTTCTTTGGCTGGAGCAGTAAAACTGCAGATATTTTCAAATATGCATCCTCTGCAACACCACTAATGAAAAGCTGATTTGTATAGGTGCATGGATCCAGAAAACAACAAAGTCTACTCCATTACAGATTTTTTTTTCTAAGCTAATATTAACAATTTCACATCTTCGATCCCTCTGGAGTTTGAAAAATAAGCAAGTAGTGGGACTAGTATGGCCTTGAAACTGTCAGGAGTGCCGGTTCCAGTAGGCCAAGGGATAGGCTAAAGAGGACCCGCTGGCTCTTCCTATCAATCCACGGCCTATAGTGACTCAGACTGAGGAGGCTTTGAGTGAGGCCTAGGAAAGATTGGTCTGCTCCTTTGTGTCATAACTCCGCCCTCTAGTCACTTACATGTGGCTGAGCTTATCTGTAGCGAGTGAGACATTTAAGATCCAACAGAGATGCCACCAATTGTGTTTTCTTGCTGTGAGTCTTTGGTCTGATTTTTGTATACTACATTCCTGCTACTACTGATCCTATCTGGCTGCAGTAACTACTCTACTCAAGTTCCACCATTCACATCCACCCGTATGCGAGTTCCTGCCTTCAGTTTCCAGTCTGCTCCCGAAGAACTTAGTTCCCTGCTGAATCTACTGCATTGCCAGACGTTTCCTGATGATGCAATAGTCATCTATTGTATTGCCAGTCTGCCTATCTATTAACTGACTACTACAGTGCTTGTCTCTATTTCTGCTGTTTGTTTCAGGAAACGTATTCAAGTATTGGACATTTTGAATTAAAGCCATAAACACCAATCTTTGCTTTTCCTGTTTTTCATTTTTGTTCATTACATTCTTAAAGCAATCTCACCCCTCAAGGATCTGAATTTCTGTTAAATAAATTCTACTCAGCCATTAAATGGTATCATTGTTACATAAACTGTTTTCATTTTCCATAGTTAAAGGACCATGTTATGCCCTGGCACGAGGAGATAATTATTTTAATTATGCATTGGTCATTTCTACATTTCCTGTTTAATAATGTATAGTAGTCGTCTATCAAATTATTGATCAACAGAGCTAAACTGAACTAACATACGACAACCCCTCTTACAAAACCTAAACCTCTTTAAAAACACATCTCTCTAAAAGCATATCACCTTCCACCCTAACACACTCTAACCTCTCTCTCCCTCCTATTCCACACACATTACCTTTAGGTTGTAAATCTGCGAGTTTTAATCCCACAAGGTGCTTTGGGAAAGCACTATGGACACTGGATTTGAGGCTCAAAGACAGGGCCCTCCTTGCTTTGCTATGTCTAATTTGTATGTATCTTTTGTCTAGTCTTATCTTATGTACAGCGTTATGGAATATGTCGGCGTGTTATAAATAAAAGATGATAATAATTACATAAAAAAAAGAAAAAAAAAGTGTAAAAAGTAAAACATGTTAATATTTCGTTTGGGTTTCTTTTCTTTGGCCTTCTGTTGTGGATCAACAACTTCCTCCATTTTGAGGGAACATGAAACAATAACAACACACAAAAAAATACTACTAAGCGATTAAAAATGCTTTATATATTTATTAAACAACAATTCACATCACACTCACATTTCAGCACACCCTATGGTCCAAATGCTTTCTACTTGGGAAAGAAGTGCCAGCTTTGACCCCAACTGATAACTCTTAGTTTGATGGGCAGATGGAAATAAATACCACTTAATTGTCCAACAAAAAGGCCATTCACATAAAACAAGTTGGTACATCACATAGATCACAAGCCCTGAAGAAGTTTCTATAGACGAAACACATAGGTGTTGAGTTTCAAAATAGGTATTTTTGTTGGACAAAAATGTTTGATGTGAATCACTTTTTGATAAATATATAAAACACTAGTGACTTGTCCCTCCCCTTTCTCTCTTTGCCCCCTCTCTCCCTCCCCTGTATTTTTTGCTATTTCTCTCTAAATCTGCCGCCTCTCTCTTTCTCCCCTGTCTCTCTTTGCCATTCCCTCTCTATTTGCCCCCTCTCTCCCTCCCCTGTGTCTGTCTCTCTTTGCCCCCTCTCTCCCTCCCCTGTCTCTCTTTGCCCCTTTCACTCTCTATTTGCCCCCTCTCTCCCTCCCCTGTGTCTGTCTCTTTTTGTCCCCTCTCTCCCTCCCCAGTCTCTCTTTGCGCAGCGAGGCCCGTAAAGCGTGATGACAACTCGCAGTACGACAACTTGATATGTAATGTATTTTCATATTATGCTTAGAAGTATTTTTGTGTTTGTTATTCTCTATGTTTCATGGTGCCTCAACTGGAGGAAGTTGTTGATCCACAGCAGAAGGACAAAAAGAAGAAATCCAAAGAAACATAAAAAAATAAAAATGTTTTTGTGTAATAAGGGTTGGTTGTATTTTATAGACAACTAGGATTTGATGTTTGATGTAAAGAAATCATTTTGTTGGTAAGATTTGTGTCTGAAATTGTACCAGCTGCTAGACAAAGCCACTTCCCACTCTCGGCCTTATAGTGGGTGGAGACAAGCATCACCTGATTGAAAGAAGGTTGAAAGCAAGTTTTTAATGCTGAATGTTTGTTTCCTTTTTCAATCAAGGAATTTTATTAATGATCAATGCTTAATTAAAATATCTAGCTCATGTTTTTATAGCATAAAAGTGGTCCTTTAACTCAGGTATATTCTTTACTTTGTTACAGCTTCACTAAAGTAGCAAAGTTTTTAAAATGTTTGCATTATTCTAATATCCCTGTGGAATTATGAAAGGCAATAATGGTTTCCAAGCAAGTGATTAATGTATGCATTATTATTTTACATATCTACTAATGCTAGCACACCATGCTTCACCCCAAGAGATATGAATATAACACTACTACTTTTATAACTTTCTTCTAAAGGGCATTGCAGCTATTACTAGAGGACTAAAGCATAAAGCTATCAAATCAAGATGAATTTATGGTAATAGCTCATGGGCAATTAGGATCTTTCTTTAGGTCTTGCTGGAGCTATAATATATGTATTATGTCAGTTAAAATATGTATTTAAAGTTTCATTCCTGAGGAGAATTATTCAAATTAAAATAAATGGAATCCCTGAAATTTAATTGCACAAACTTATGTTATATAGATAGCAGTAAAAGAGACAATGTATTCCTGAAGCATAGTTAAGAAACAGAAATCTGCTATACTTTATCAATAATGTATTGTGTTTCCATTAAGCAGTGTTCTGATTGTACTTGATGTTACATTTTTTGTTAATGTATAAATATCCAACTATACTTACAATTCCTAAAATCAGTAATCCTGTTTAACAAAGCCTTGGATTGTATTGATGTATTTTATGTCTCTATAATGATATAACTAAATATTTAAATAATATGAATAATGTGTTGAAGTTGTAGAGCTGAACAAGTTATCACAATGAAGATATGTTGGTCATTATAGACTCAAGCTAGCCTGTATTTCAGCAGCTATCAATTATGGTTATTTTCATTCATAAATGCCAACTATTTATGCCTTATATTTTACATGCTACCTAGGGTGATATGTAAACCTGAATAGGAAAAATGGTCAGTTTTCAACGTTTGAAGATACGTTCAGTGAAAATGCTTTCATTGCCACTGTTAGCTGTGAGATTGTTCATTTTCCTCCAAAAAAGTAAGATCTTACTACATGACCATAGTCTATCCAAATTCTGCCCAGGACAAAAAAATGTGGACATATTTTTATAATATATAGTAATGAAAAGCGTATGCTGACCTGCATCAGACTAGGTTATTATTATGTTGTGGTGACAATATTTTTTTAAAATCTGTATTAATTGCACAAGTAATTATTTTTAATTGACATTAATTGCAAAATGAATTACTGTCTGTTACAGGTTGGCCTAGTGTTCCCTTTTGGTGCCTATTTATTAAATAGCTTTAATGGCAAAGTCTGAACATGCCATATGATGGAAGAATTTGATTTCATAGATAATAAATAAAGAAATGGTAATCTTTATAAATTATTGGGTGAATTGTCCTTGTTTAAAAACCCAATGCTTATTTGTTTTAGATATGAGGCATAAAGTTCAAGGGACTTGCCAAATGGGCAAGTGCCCTTACTGAATGTGACTATGGCAAGTGCCCTTATTAAATATGACTAGAGTGAGTATGGTGCTAGAATAAAATAAAATTGATTATACCTAAAGTGGCCTGAATTCCTGGTCTCATCTGGGCATCAAAATATTGACACTGATGTTAGGAGAAAGGAGATTGTCTATGCTAAGCAGTCAGTAATGCTTTAAGCCCTTTGTAATTCCAGTTTACATTTTAGAAACTGGATCTAGTAGCTAATTCTTATGCTTCATAATATTTTTTCCATAAGGACACCCATGGTATTGCTATAACACTAAAGGAGCAAAACAAAATCAATTAAACCTTTAAGGGGGAGGACTATATAATTACCTATTACTTTGACTACCTCCAGCTATGATCACCAATGCCCTTGTCCGAAAGCTTCAACCCTGGATAAGCGGGCACTTCCATGTTGCCAGAAGAATCTCTACTTTTTTCTCTTGATTGAAGACATGGGGTTAATGGGTCCTGCATTTTTAACAAGGCCTGGGGGCTTAATGGCCCATCACAGGCCTAGCTGGGGTCCCAGATATCTCATTGGCCTTTACAGCCCATTCTGGTGATCTAATTGGGCCCTGCTGGCCTTGGTCTACTGTGGATCCTTGAGGTTTTGATGGGCAATGTGGGCATAGTGGGAATCCCTGGGGGGTCTTGATGGTCTTTGCGGACAACTGTGAATTTAAAAGGGAATCCTCTGGCTTTCCACAGCACTGCAGGTTTTAGGGGGGTCCACCGAGTTCCCCCAGGCTCACAGGAGGTAATTGGCTCTTCCTAGGGAAGAGGTCTTGGGCATTTATTAGGAGGGGTCAGTGGTGAGGAGGTCTTGAGGGAAAGGGAGCTGCTTTGGGAGGAGTTCTTGCGAGTGGAGTCTGGGGTGGGGGAGAAGGTGCAGCTGATAAAAAATAATGTTCAATAATGATGCAGTGATGTATTTATTGTTGGTTCTTCTGTTCATTATGTATGTTTAGTCTGATAACAACTGGGCAGTAGAATATGCAAAGATAATATCACTGTGTATAATATTTTTTTTTGCACCATGCAGAGTTGACCAATATTTTTTTGGTTAGCCTCTATGCATGACTTATTGCTTAGATTCAGCTTTCATAAACAAATGAATATCCACCTCTTATAGGTTATTACTTCATTGATCACTGCTATTCCAATGGAAAGGGTATGTTATAAAGCAGAATTATATAGGGTATTGTAAGCTTATTAGCAGTATTATCTAGAGCGATAGAGACTAAAACATAAGTGTAGGTGCTTGATGCATGAGTGATTAATATTCGCATTATTTCTCCTATATCATTTTAGAGTGTTAGTATGCTTATCATTTTGTAGAGAAGGGGATCTGGTTTTATGGTTGAATCTACTAACCTTGCTACCTTGTACCTAACAGTATACATTTTTTAAATGTTGGGGTTTACTAGAATAACGTTGGTACCAAGTAGGTTGTCATGACCCGGATTTGAGGGAGTCACATGTACCTCAATGTTCTCCTTCTAGGTAGTGCATTTTATGTGTTCAAGATTTCAGCACCTAGCAAAAACACCTCCTAGGAGAACTTCAGGACCTTCCAGGTTACAAAATCAGTCGAAAGGTTATTGCTCAAAATGAATAACCCTTTCTATCCCGTTGGTTAGGACACAATAAGAATACATGCACCGTTGTTTAGTACAAAGCAGACTAACTTGTTTATTGTTGCTTGCATTTTTTTTTTTGCAATGTAGAAAACTCCAAAAGACTCCACACCCTATCACCAAGCTTACCGACCCCCATCCCTCTTTTCTAGATCTGATTTCACAGAGACCATAAACTAACTCCCCCCTTTATGACTTTCTGAGGCCAGGGAGAATGCATGTCTGGCCGCTCTCAGTAGTCATATATCCACATAAATTCTTGTAGAAACGTAACTCTTTGTCCCATATGTGATTGAAGTAACTTCATATAATATTAGCATATCCTAGAGCCTACTTCTAGCATCAATATGCTATTTAAACTATATACAATGAATCCAAATCACCTTATTACACCAAATCACTATTCTAAACATTATAGCATTGCTTATAAATAGTACTTTGAGAAAGGACTTAACAGCGCATAACAGCGTCATGTACTAACCACAACCTGAACACTAAGCATTGTATAAACAATTGGTATTAGGCATGAATATTCACAGGTCATGTTCTTTGGGGATCATGGGGTAGTGGAAAAATATAAATGATTGCTGGTAAATTTAAAACTATGAGGAGAACAATTCAATGAGGTTAATTGATTGGTCATGTGTGGTAAATGAGGTAATCTGTGATACAGTAGTGAGTTCGTGCCTAGGTAATGCATTTTCAAGGCCAAATTTGCTGTGAGTGGATTTTAAAATTACTAAAGTTGTTCAAATAAAAATAAACAAACATGAAGGTGCAAGAATATACAGTGCCTTGCAAAATTATTCACCCCCTTGACTTTTTACTTATTTTGTTACCTTACAGCCGTAAGTTCAATGTTTCGATAATCTGAATTTAATGTGATGGATCAGAACACAAAAGTCTAAGGGTTAGGTTATAAAAAAATATCCAAATCTTTGATGATCCCCAGGAGCACCAGCAAATCAATCATAACCAAATGGAAAGAACATGGCACAACGCAAACCTGCCAAGAGACGGCCGCCCACCAAAACTCACGGTAAGGAGGGCATTAATCAGAGAGGCAGCATAGAGACCTAAGGTAACCCTGGAGGAGATCCATAACAGAGAGTGGAGGATCTGTACAAAGGACGACAATAAGCCATACGCTCCATAGAGTTGGGCTTTATGGCAGAGTGGCGAGGAGAAAGCCATTACTTTCAGCAAAAAACAAAATGGCGTGTTTTGAGTTTGCGAAAATGCAAGTGGGAGACTCCCAAAATGTATGGAGGAAGGTGCTCTGGTCTGATGAGACTAAAATTTAACTTTTCGGCCATCAAAGAAAATGCTATGTCTGGCGCAAACCCAACACATAATCTAAAGACAAACATGGTGGTAGCAGCATCATGCTGTGTAAATGTTTTTCAGCAGCCGGGACTGGGAAACTGCGCAGATTGGAGGGAAAGATCGTTGGTGCTAAATACAGGGATATTCTTGAGGTTCACCTTCCAGCAGGACAATGACTCCAAACACAATCCTAAAGCAACACTTGAGTGGTTTAAGGGGAAACATGTAAAAGTGTTGGAATGCCCATGTCAAAGCCCAGACCTCAATCCAAAAGAAAAATTTGTGGCAGACTTAAAAATTGCTGTTCACAGGCGCAAACCATACAACTTGAAGGAGCTGGAGCAGTTTTGCAAGGAGGAATGGGCAAAAATCCCAGTGGCAAGATGTGGCAAGCTCATTGAAACTTATCCAAAGGGACTTGGGGCTGTGATTGCCGCAAAAGGTGGCTCTACAAAGTTTTGACTTTAGGGGTGAATAGTTATGGACATTGACTTTTTCTGTTATTTTTTCCTATTTGTTGTCTGCTTCACAATAAAAAAAAAACATCTTCAAAGTTGTGGGCATGTTCTGTAAATTAAATGATGCAAATCCTGAAACAATCCATGTTAATTCCAGGTTGTGTGGCAACAAAACACGAAAAATGCCAAAGGGGTGAATACTTTTGCAAGGCACTGTAAATAGGGTGAGTTGATCATTGATGACGTTTAGGACTGGGTGGTATGAGGGGGTCTGTGCATGGAGTCAGGTTAGTGAAGGTGATGAGACAATATCTGTCGGAGTAATGTGCAAGAAGTAGCTGAGGCATATACAGCAAGAAAGAGGATAAAAGGAAGTTATACAACTGCACAGATCATTGAAAAATTTAACAGAAGGAGATTGACAAATAATTCCTTAGAATTTTAGCTTTATAAAGACACAATCTTATCTAGTAAAAAATAATACTGCAGATCTTTGCCAGAACAATTGAGAAATGTGTTGGTGACATGACAGGAAACAGTAAGGAAAAGCAGATAACTGCATTAAAAGATACTTTGGTGTTTGACCTTGTGCTTGATAAGAGCTTGAATGCAAATGATGTTTAATGTTTGGCTTCTGTTCTAAGACACTGTGCTTGGAAGGAAAAGGAAAATGAACATTTTTGTTTAAAATCCTTGCACGGCACATCAAAAGGGAAAGATGGACAGGGTGTAAAAGGCCATTCTCCATCTTAAGTTTCAGTTGTGGAAAGTGAAGACAATTAAGACAGGCTTACAATTAAAGCATTTTTGTCTGAAACAGGAGAAAACATCTGTCAACAAATATATTTTTTCCAAATTGGAAACCCTTTGCTGCAAAACTTGCAATTTTATTAAGGGAAAATTCAGATTACAAAGTTTTGCTACTTACAACATATAGAATAGTAACTATCAACACATGTAAAACTGTCAGTGTTAATGGGGTAATGTGTTCAAATCTATCCATAAAAACAAGAATTACATTTTTTTGACAGATTTAAACACAGCAATCTGATCTTATGTTTTGTTCTCACACAACCTTTACATCATGCAACTTTAATATGCAATTATGTTTTCTTCCATGGTGCTGCCAGGTGTGTCTGTGTCCTAGTAAAACTCTGTTTAGTGCAGCTGAGAGCACTGGTAGATATAACTCCCACATTCCCATTGTGCCAGCAGACACAAAAGAATGTACAAGCATTCCTTAGTTAATGAATCTTATATTGTGCTACTAATTCAAGCAAAGCCTTGTACTTAAATGGAAGTTGTGCATTTTTGTCTTTTTTCCACTAACAGCCTTATTAAATTGCAATTCGCCAAATTCTAAAGGGCTCTATATAAGCTCATAGCATATTTTTTTATAGAAGTTTTTAGTTCGTGAATTCCTTGCTTTTGGATAGAAGTTCATGAACTAAAATCTTCTGTAGAGCCCTTTAGAAATTGCCGAATTGCAATTTAATAAGGCTGTAAGGCTTCATCATGTAGAGAGATGGCAAAGGTGAAACAAGTGCCTCTCCTATGGAAGTTTGTCATTTCAGCTCCAATCAGTTCTCTTTTTTTATAAATATTATTTAGGTCGCAGGATAGAAACAGATATAAACAGCCTTATTAAATTGTGATTCGGCCAGAAGTGTTTAGTTAGTGAACTTCTATCCAAAAACAAGGTCTTCACTAACTAAAAACTTCTGTAAAAATGTGCTCTGTGCTTATATAAAGCCCTTTCAATTGGCCGAATCACAATTTAATACGGCTGATAAACTGTAAATGCATGGGTAAGAGACAACTAGAGATTTTGTAATGCTTGTACAATCACACAAAGACTCTGCAAGTGAGGGAAAATGGCAACCAATGCACATACGTATTTTCCAATTATCTTATCATTTAAACAAAATAATAATAACAATGTTTATTATTATTTGTATTATTAATAATAATAATATAATAATAAGGTGAAACAACTTGCATATTAACTCTCAACCTCTTAATTTAGAGGCAATTACTCCTATACAGTATTTTACCCATTTCACTACATGATACAGCAAGAGTAAATAATTCAATAAAACATTAACATGCATAACATCAAGCACTCCATTCTTAATTCTATCTTCTTGTGGGAGGGCTTCAAGGGCTATAAATGCACAAAATAAAAATGGGGATAGTAAGCCATTTCTTTATAAGTTTTAAAAAGGCAATTAGCTTTCCCACATGATTTTCAAGACTCTGTATGATGGTGAACTGCAGTTTTGGTGACTTCGATGTCTCTTAAAAGGATATTTTTCATTTGACTATTCATTTTGTAATTTTAGAACTATTGCATAATTAGTTTAAAACCAACACCTACAATTATACATAGGTATGGCATGCACAACAAAATTACTACAGTAGGTAGTAATCGAAAACATGACTTTAAGTGCAATACAGTGGATATAAAAAGTCTACACGCCCCTGTTAAATTTGTCAGGTTTCTGTGCTGTAAAAAAAATGAGACAAAGATAAATAATTTCAGAACTTTTTCCACCTTTAATGTGACCGATACACTGTACAACTCAATTTAAAAACAAACTGAAATCTTTTAGGTGGAGGGAAGAAAAAAAATAAAAAAAATAATGTGGTTGCCTAAGTCTGCACACCCACTTATAACTGGGGATGTAGCTGTGTTCAGAATTAGGCAATCACATTCCAAATCATGTTAAATAGGAGTCAGCATACACCTGCCATCATTTAAAGTGCCTCTGATTAACCCCAAATAAAGTTCAGCTGCTCTAGTTGGTCTTTCCTGAAATTTTCTTAGTTGCATCCCACTGCAAAAGCCATGGACCACAGAGAGCTTCCAAAGCATCAGAGGGATCTCATTGTTAAACGGTATCAGTCAGGAGAAGGGTACAAAAGAATTTCCAAGGCATTAGATATACCATGAAGATAGTCATCATCAAGTGGAGAAAATATGGCACAACAATGACATTACCAAGAACTGGAGCTCCCTCCAAAATTGATGAAAAGACGAGAAGAAAACTGGTCTGGGAGGCTACCAAGAGGCCAACAGCAACATTAAAGGAGCTGCAGGAATATCTGGCAAGTACTGGCTGTGTGGTACATGTGACAACAATCTCCCGTATTCTTCATATGTCTGGGCTATGGGGTAGAGTGGCAAGACAAAAGCCTTTTCTTACGAAGACAAAAACATCCAAGCCAGGCTACATTTTGCAAAAACACATCTGAAGTCGCCCAAAAGCATGTGGGAAAAGGTGTTATGGTCTGATGAAACCAAGGTTGAACTTTTTGGCCATAATTCCAAAAGATATGTTTGGCTCAAAAACAACACTGCACATCACCAAAATAACACCATACCCACAGTGAAGCATGGTGGTGGCAGCATCATGCTTTAGGGCTGTTTTTCTTCAGCTGGAACTGCAGCCTTAGTTAAGATAGAGGGAATTATGAACAGTTCCAAATACCAGTCAATATTGGCACAAAACCTTCAGGCTTCTGCTAGAAAGCTGAACATGAACAGGAACGTCATCTTTCAGCATGACCATGACCCAAAGCATACATCCAAATCAACAAAGGAATGGCTTCACCAGAAGAAGATTAAAGGTTTGGAATGGCCCAGCCAGAGCTCAAACCTGAATCCGATTGAAAATCTGTGGGGTGATCTGAAGAGGGCTGTGCCCAGGAGATGCCCTCGTAATCTGACAGATTTGAAGTGTTTTTGCAAAGAAGAGTGGGCAAATCTTGCCAAGTCAAAATGTACCATGCTGATAGACTCATACCCAAAAAGACTGAGTGTTGTAATAAAATGAAAAGGTGCTTCAAAAAGTATTAGTTTAAGGGTGTGCATACTTATGCAACCATATTATTTTATTTTTATATTTTTTTCTTCCCTCTACCTAAAAGATTTCAGTTTGTTTTTCAATTGAGTTGTACAGTTTATAGGTCAGATTAAAGGTGGAAAAAGTTCTGAAATTATTTATCTTTGTCTAATTTTTTTACAGCACAGAAACCTGACATTTTAACAGGGTGTGTAGACTTTTTATATCCACTGTATAACATTTTGGCACACTGTTACTGATTGTGTTATTTATATAGTGTATACTTTTATTTATATTGTAGCATATTGTTAATTTATCATTTAATTTATAAACATTTTATGATAGCTATACATTTTTAGTACCGTATATACCCGAGTATAAGCCGAGTTTTTCAGCCCTTTTTTTAAGGCAAAAAAGGGCCCCCTCGGCTTATACTCGAGTCACTCCCCCCCGTGTCTCTCTAACCCCCCCGTGTCTCTAACCCCCCGTGTGTCTCTAACCCCCCCGTGTGTCTCTCTAACCCCCCGTGTGTCTCTCTAACCCCCCGTGTGTCTCTCTACCCCCCGTGTCTCTTTCCCTCCCCCCTCCTCAACCTCAACCCCCCTCCTCCACCTAAACCCCCCCTAAATACCTCCCCCCTCTCCCCTCACTTACCTGCTTGTGCTCCGGCCTCCGCTCCTTGACCCGGCGCGCATGTGTGACGTCACATGCGCGCCACGTCATTAGCATATACCGGGTTTAGGTGGAGGAGGGGGGTTGAGGGTGGTTTAGGTTGAGGAGGGGGGTTGAGGAGAGGGGTTTGGGTTGAGGGGGATTGAGGGGGGAGGTTTAGGGGGGTTGAGGTTGAGGAGGTGGGTTGGGGTTGAGGGGGGTTGAGGTTGAGGAGGGGGGTTGAGTTTGAGGAGAGAGGTTGAGGATGGGGGGTTGAGGATGAGGATGGGGGGGTTGAGGAGGGGGTTGAGGAGGAAGGTTGAGGTGGAGGTTGAGGATGGGGGGTTGAAGAGGGAGGTTGAGGAGGGAGGTTGAGGATGGAGGATGAGGAGGGAGGTTGAGGATGAGGAGGGAGGTTGAGGATGAGGAGGAGGGGTTGAGTAGGGGGGTTGAGGAGTGAGGTTGAGGATGGGGGGTCGAGGAGGGGGTTGAGGATGAGGATGGGGGGTTGAGGAGGAAGGATGAGGATGGGGGCTTGAGGAGGGGGTTGAGGATGGGGGGTTGAGGAGGGAGGTTGAGGAAGGGGTTGAGGATGGGGGGTTGAGGAGGGAGGTTGAGGATGAGGAGGAGGGGGGTTGAGGTTGAGGAGGGGGGTTGAGGATGGGGGGTTGAGGAGAGAGGATGATGATGGGGGGGTTGAGGAGGGGGGTTGAGGATGGGGGGTTGAGGAGGGAGGATGAGGAGGGAGGTTGAGGAGGGGGTTGAGGATGAGGAGGGAGGTTGAGGAGGGGGTTGAGCATGAGGAGGGAGGTTGAGGATGAGGAGGGAGGATGAGGAGGGAGGTTGAGGAGGAAGGTTGAGGATGAGGAGGGAGGTTGAGGATGAGGAGGGAGGTTGAGGATGAGGAGGGGGGTTGAGGATGAGGAGGGAGGTTAAGGATGAGGAGGGAGGTTGAGGAGTGGGGTTGAGGAGGGGGATAAGGGAGGGGGGAAGAGACATAGGGAAGGGAGAGGTTGGAAGAGACACAGGGAAGAAAGAGGGGAGAAGAGACACAGGGAAGGGAGAGGGGAGAAGAGACACGGAGAGAGAGGGGGACACAGAGGGCACAAGAGGGACACAGGGGGCAACACATTTCCCACCCTCGGCTTACTCGAGTCACCCAGTATTTTGTGGTAAAATGGGTGCCTCGGCTTATACTCGGGTCGGCTTATACTCGAGTATATACAGTAACTTTCACTAATAATTTATATACTTTTAGCTCTTGTTTGTGATCAAGAGCTTTAGATATATTCCAATACAAGTAATATGTATTTTTTTATATATATAATTGCTTGAAGCTAGTTGGAAAATGAATTAACAGTAAACATTAGGATTATACTGATAAATTAATTCAGTGTGTAACTTTATGTTTAAAATCAAGTCTGCCATCTTGTGGCCATGAAGAACTATGCCTTGAATAGATAAAACTACAGTTCATTAGTCTTTTATCATTATTATTAATATTATCTTTATTTGTAACGCTCCAATATATTTCGTTAAGTACATGGCAAAAACAAAATTAACACCTTACAAAGAATGGAGGGCCCTGTTTTTGAGCTTAAAATCAAATGTACATAGAGCTTGTTTCCAAAGCAGAGAAACAAGATTGAAAACTCGCAAATTTAAATTCTAACAGATTTTCTAGTCTTTTGCTACATTGTGAGAGATGCACTAACATTCATTAAGAATGTGGAGAATCAATGTCTTGGACAAAAATTAAATGATCATAATATTTTTTTCCAACTGATCTACTCTGCACTGGGTGCCATTAATTTATTTTGTGTACAAATGGTAGAAAATATCAGTTTGACTATTATTAAACTGTGCATTATGTTTCCATATGTTCGATATTTTGAGAGAACAAAAATTGTCAATGCTTTTTATGATCATAGGGGTTGAAAAGTCAATAATTATTGTAGGAAAAACACAAAGTTAAAAAAAGATCACTGTGCAGAACACAATGACATGTTGTCATGCTTATGTACTTATACATGCAGTGAATGTGGAAATAATCAGATTTGAAAACTTAAACCGACATGAAAGTCTTATGTTTTTAGAATTTGGTAACATATTGGTATTTTTTTGTGTGTATTTGTGGTGTCTCCTTTTTGGAGCCCCTGGGCAATGAAGTGGAGGAGCCTCTGCGAGTGCGTACGCAAGATATGCACGGACCTATTTTTGCCTTTTTTGTACTTGTAAATTCCCTTTCCTGTGGCAACTGTCTTTTTTTCGGTGGTTACCCCCTAGTAGCCAGTCTATGAACTGCAACATTTACTTATTTTTTTTAGCAAGAACCATTTTTTTAAGAAGTGGCACCACTCACATGGAAGCTCCACTTGGCGGCTACTAGTTGGCCTAATGTGTAATCCAGCCATGGGTGTCCCATGTATTGATTTCAAGATTGGCACTAAAAATAGTATTGTTCTGCTTAATACATATTATAGTAATCTTGACAGTGAATTATTTTCTGGCACAATGCAGGACTCACAGCAGTAGTACAACTAAAAGTATCCTCAGTCTACTAGCTTCTCTGCAAAGACAAGGCCTATATTCAATCTCTCATCATTACACAAGTGTTGCATAAACTTCCTTATCTCATCTTTCAGTGGTTCTTGAAGGCAGAAGACAACTGTTCCTATACATCAACATCAAACCTAGCTCAATGTGTGTACTTTTTTCCATGCTTATGCTTATGGCTCTAAATGTCTAAACCCTCTAAATGTCTATATAGAATATAGAACATTGTTGTCTACCGAATTCCAGTCATTTCTGACTCTCCGTGACCCCATTGACCACAGCACACCAGGCACATCTTGTGTCTGGTTGTGCTTATACATAAGGTTTTCATGGCAAAGATACTGGAGTGAGTTGACAGTTTCTTCTCCAGTTGACTGCAATTTGTCTGACCTGTTTGCTATGACCTGCCCATCTTGGATGACCCTACATGGTATAGCTCACAGCTTCATTGAGGTACACGAGCCCCTTCACCACGGCATGGTAGTGATCCAGAATAGGGGATGCCATACGTGTTCTCAATTCCCATGTTAAATTTAATTTTTCTTTCGTTTATAATAGATAATTTGTAGAAGAATGGTCACACCTTGAGATAATTACTTTTATAATTTTGAGTAGAATACATAAATGGTGGTAATAGCTATAAAAAAGTTATAGATTTTACCTAACAATCCATTATGAATATTCAGAAAAAGAAAACCAATTGGATATTGGATATTCTAAAGAAGTAACAGCCATTTGTAAATAAAAAAACTAACTTATACAAGACACTGAGGATAGATAATTATATAAAACCAAAAAGAGGCAGGCAAAACGAGTTATCAGATGTATAGGGCCCACACAGAACAGAAAATTGCACAATCATTACAAAAAAAATCATAGAACTTTCTCTTTGTATATTTTTGAAAGCTCATTGCGAATCTCTCCCCTTGTCTACTTTCTCCTTTGTGTCTCATTCCCCCCCTCTTCTCCCTCCCCTCCTTATGTCTCATTTCCCATCCTCTCCCTCCATTGTGTCTCATTCCCCCTCCCTCCCTTGTATCTCATTTCCCCCTCCTCTCCCTCCCTTGTGTACCTGTTCCTTTCCCCCTCCTCTCCCTCCCTTTTGTCTTCTTTCCCCCCTCCTCTACCTTCCTTGTGTCTCTTTTTGCCGCTCCTCTCCCTCCCTTGTGTCTCCTTTTGTCCCTCTTCTCCCTCCCTTGTGTCTCAATTCCCCCCTCTCTCCCCTGTGTCTCCTTCCCCCTCTCCTGTGCCTCCTTACCCCCTCTCCCTCCCCTGTGTCTCCTTCCCCCCTCTTCCTCCCCTGTGTCTTCCTTTCCCCCTCTCCCTCTCCTGTGTCTCCTTCCCCCTCTCTCCCCTGTGTCTCCTTCCTATCCCTCCCCTGTGTCTCCTTTCCCCCTCCCTCTCCTGTAGCTCCTTTTCCCCCTCTCCCTCTCCTGTTCCTCCTTTCCCCCTCTCGCTGCCCCTTGTGTCTCCTTTCCCCCTCTCCACCCCTCGTGTCTCATTTCCCCTCTCTCCCCCTTGCGTCTCCTTTACCCTCTCCCCCCGTGTCTCCTTTCCCCTCCCCCCCTCGGGTCTGCTTTTCCCCTCTCCTGTCCCCCCCCCCCCCCGACACCCTTGTGTCTCCGTTCCCCGTACTCACTGTCTTTTCCTCTCCTCTGCGGCAACCCGTCATCCGTCCAGAACAATTTTGTGGTTCAAGCCGCGCAGCTTGATCCAGAAAGTAGTTCCGGCCAGAGGACGGGAGCCGCAGAGGAGAGGAGAAGACGGTGAGCACAGGCTGCAAGCTACAGGCAGGGTTTGGAACCAGGTACGGCCCGTAATCGCGAGGGCAGGGGGAGCTTGTGGGTGAAGGGGAAGCATCAGTGGGGGCTGGGGGAGCCGTGAGCTCATTGCAGCATGCCTGCAGCATGCCTAAGTCCCGCGGGCCTCAATGCAGCATGCCTAAGTCACGCAGGCCTCGCGATGAGCACCTGCGGAGCTCATTGCAGCCTGTCCTATGGAGTCAATTGCTTGCCCCGCTTCACGAGGCTCGCAGTTGCGGCCCTCGAACAACTCCGCAAACGTGACCAATTAATTATATATATATGACTAGCGACTTGCCCGTCAAAAATGACGGGACAATAACATTTTGCTGCAGCATACAATGTGTGTTTGGAGTGCTGTGGAGCTGCTGTGTGTCAGTAATGTTTGCAGTGTGTAGTGTAAATAGTGTGCGTGCGCAAGCCAAATCCGTTAGGGTAGCTGTGTACTTCCGGATTGTGTAAGTTAGTGTTGTAAAATGGTGCCTAATGTGTGTTACGCGTCTGTGGGTGATTTGGCGTCCTTGTTCTTGGACCGCGTCCGTCTTTTTCGGAAAATCCGTAGGTGTTTGGTGCTGTTTTGTGTCTTTAGAGTCCTGGAGCCTCGTTTTGTTTTTTTTCGGCGGGCATTTTTCCTCTCGCTTAGGGGATTTTCGGGTGTCTAAACTGTCGTATTTCGAGTCAAATTGAGGTGTACTTTTTGAGGTCCTCGGTGCACCCCCTTGCTGTGGGTAAGCTTTTTGTGTGTTTATTGTGTGTATTTATGATGTTTTTCATGTTTTCATGTGCGCGTTCCGCGTCTCGTATTATTTTTACGTAAGTCCGTAAATTTTGCGAGGTCCGCAGTTGCTGGTAAGGCCCATGCTTCGCGAGAGCCACAGGCTTGCTACGCGAGCCTGCAGCGTTAGCAACGACCCGCCTGCTCACAACTATATATGTGCCAGTGACTTCAGCCCTGCATGATTCCAAGCTCCATGATGGCACACACAGAGCTGGCCACCCTCCTGATAAACACAGGTAGGAGGAGAGAAGCAGCTCTGTTTCATGGAAAACTTAAAAGCTGAGCTTTTTTTTTTAACTACATACTCCCTATGCCCAGCAAACAAACATATGTGATTTACTTGTAAATACAATACAGTGGACCTTTAAATATAACCTGTATGTATTCATAATAGTTATCCATCACACAAATAATACAAGAATATTCTGTAAAACACTAGGAAAAAATCACCTTGAAACTATCCAAATGAGGTTAATTGTTAGGTCCGGCATCATCCAGACTTTGTCTAAACCTTGCTGCGTTCTTGTGGAAATCTTACAACACCTATGTGTTTTAGAAAAGTCTTGAAAATGTAATGGACCTCAATGATGTGTTGTGTCAGTCAAGGTTATCCAGACATATCTGTCAGCCACTGCCCCTCTAAGCTTCCTAAATATTTTCATTTCAATTCATTTTTCTCACCTATCTATCTCCGCCTCTGCCGTCCCCTTCTTCATTTGCCTTCAGTCTTTCCCAGCATCAGAGTCTTCTCTATGGAATCCTGTCCTCTCATTATGTGGCCAAAATATTTGAGCTTTATTCTCATGATCAGTGAACACTTTGTCTTGATTTCCTGTAGTATTGATTGATTTGATCTTCTTGCAGTACAAGAGACTCTAAGTAGTTTTCTCCAGCACCACAATTCAAAGACATCAATTTTACAGTGCTCAGACTTCTTTTTGATCCAGCTCTCAAAACTTTATGTTTCTAGATCTAACTATGCAGACCTTTGTTGATAGTGTAATATCTTTACTTTTTAATAGCTTGTCCAGACTTGTCATAGACTTGTCACTTCTGAGAAGCAAACATCTTTTAATTTCATGGCTGCAGTCACCATCTGCAGAGATCTTAGAGCACAGGAAAACAAATCTGTCACTGCCTCCACTTCTTCCCTATCTATTTGCTGTTTGTCATGTTCTTCGTGTTTTTAACATTGAACATCAGGCAACTTTGGTACACTCATCTCTCACCCTCAATAGGCCCATTAGTTCCTCAGAGTAGTATCATCCTCGTATCTGAGATTGTTGATATTACTCCCAGCAATATTAATTCTGGCTTTGGATTAGTCCAGCTGTGACAGGGCGCCCCCTTCTGACTGGGTCTGCGTCCTGCTCTTTTACGTTTTTAGGGAGGAAAACACAGTAGGCTTGTCAGAGGCTTAATTGACTGCTGTTTATTTGTCAGCGCCAGTAAAAAGAAAACAGTGCTTATACTCAGCAATAAAACAAAATACTACGTAAACAGACTTACTATGACCTGGAACGCCCTGTCTATCCCTGAGGTCGCTACTCGGCCTGCAGGTAAAATAAACACTCCCCCACTGTCTCGTCTGGAAGGAGTAGCTTTCGCACAATAGCGCCACCTAGTGGCCAGGATACAGTCAGACTCTTTAAAAAACGTTGTATTGCCTCCTTGTGGCCTGGATACAGAGAACCTCTTCTTTCAGTTATATTGCCACCTTGTGGCCAGGATACACATCATCTCCTTTTCAGTTATATTGCCACCTTGTGGCCAGGATACACATCATCTCCTCTTTAGTTATATTGCCACCTTGTGGCCAGGATACACATCATCTCCTCTTTAGTTATATTGCCACCTCGTGGCCAGGATACACAACATCTCATCTTTAGTTATATTGCCACCGTGTGGCCAGGATACACATCATCTCCTCTTTAGTTATATTGCCACCTTGTGGCCAGGATACACATCATCTCCTCTTTAGTTATATTGCCACCTTGTGGCCAGGTTACACCTACTCTCTAGTACATCTGGAAGTCTCTTCCACGGTACTCTTTACACCTTCGTGGATGAAGCATAGGACCCGCCCGTCTCTCCCGTATGCTTCACCCCAGGGACCCTTGAATATATATATAACACCAACTTGTAGTCACTTTACTCTTCAAAACTCAGCCTCTTCCCTGGGGCATAATAAGTCTTTGTACATTCCTTCTGAGGCCTCTGTCAGCTACACACACGCTAGGCCTTTAAGGCAACTCTGCCTGGGGATTCTCACTAATCCCTTCACACTTCTCTCTTCACACTCAGCCTGTTCCCTGGGGCATAATACGTCTGGGCACCTTCACTGAGCGGCCTCTGTCAGCTACACACACGCTAGGCCTTTAAGGCAACTCTGCCAGGGGATTCTCACTAGTCCCTTCACTTACTTGGTGTCCTGAGGCTGTATTCACTCTTCCAGCTCACACGTCCCGTGACTGCAAACAGCTCACACGACTTGCTGTTGTCCCAGTAAATGAGGTGATCTCTTACAGGCTTCTTCACAAAACTTCACTGTAACTCCACACAGGATCACCTTCCAGCTCCACTCTGTGGCTTGCTCTGACGGCAGCACACAACCTGCCCAGAGCCTAGCCAGCCACACCCCCTTTCCATGTCTGCTTTCAGGCTTTTAAAGGGAAGTTGCACAAATTAGGAGTTCTTCAGAAGTTTTAACTCCATCACTCCTGTCAAGAACTCCATACTCCACTTGCTTGTTATATCATCTAAGGGCCAAACAGTCACACACCCTCCCCCTCAGCTCAACAACATGGTGTTGGGCGACATGCCGAGAGGCCGGACATCCGGTAGGGTCGCTCACCGCTCAAGAACTCTTCGGCCAGCCAACCATTCCTCCTCCGTGCCGTCCGCATTGAGGTAGAAGGCTGCGATAGTGGTCACCTGCAAATCCATCTTCTCTCTACCTTGTCGCCTTTATCAGGAAGGAGTGAATCCCCAACTTTGTAGAGCTGTCCTTGTATAGCATCATGGTGGACTCTGTAGTCACATGTCTGGGTACAGATATACCAATACCCGTTGCCCTCACTTCGAGCCCGTCATCATTTCCAATCTCTTCATTATCTTCACCTCCCAGGAGATTTTCTTCAGTCTCCGTGTTTCCCTCGTCATCCTCAACTTCAAAGCCATCTTCATTGTCCAACTTAAACATGGCCTGGCGCTTCTGCCGCTCTTCAGTACCACGATGTTTCATTGCTTCCTGTAGCTTTGCTTTAAGAAGTTGCAGCTTTTCACCTGACTTTTTCTGAATTATCTCATCAGTTGTTTCAGCAGACACAATGACAGATACCACATCTGCCTTTAACCCCTCCTTTCCATCTGCCGTTGTCTCTTTACGGACGATATTTAGATTAACTTTCCTCTCAATCACAGGCTTGGCTTTATGCTGTGTTGGTAAAAGACATTTAGATGTCTCCTCAACAGCCTGAGAATCCAATAGAGGCACAGGGATTTCCTGCTGGATCTCATAAGTAGGATCTTCATCTTCACTTACAGGCTTCGGAATGGACTCTGGCCTATCCACATGGTCCTCCGAATCCACTGTGTGCCAAGCCGTTTGTGGCTCATCAGTACTCTTGGCTGGCTCACTTCTTCCATCTTTAGTTTCTTCTAATACCTCACCCGTACAAGCCTGTGATGCTTGGATAGAATTATTTGCATCCACTTTACATTCTTCTGCTGGAGCAGAGTCACTTGTTTTGATTTCTTTTGTATCACTAATGTCAATCTTACTTTCCAAACTGCATGGCTGATACTTTGTTGATTTAATAAGCTGCATGGCTTTCCCTTCGCAAGATGGCCTTGGCTGATGCTTGAAGAAATCATGAATGCTTTCTGCAGTCACTTCCTTTGCTAATGGAGCACTTTGTGCAGTCACTTCCTCTGCTGCCTTTTCCATCAAATATGTAAATTCTTATTCATTACCATCAGCAGGGATGATTTCAGGGAGTTTTTCGTCAAGTGATGGCACATTTACTGTTGTGCAAATAATTTCAAAGTCCTCAGTATTCGTTTCAATAATATCTACTACATTTTGTACCGTTTCTGTTTTTTTAAGAGTACTCTCCAATAGCTGTGGAGCTGGGCTTATTAAACATTCCTCAACTAAACTCTTGGACTCATGCTTGCAAATGCGCAGGCCAACCATGTCTTCTGTGTCTCTCACCTGTGCATCATCAGGATTTTCTATTTTTCCAAAACGCATACAGGGTCTTGCAATGAGATGGTGACTGGTTCTAAAATATTTTCTTTAACTTCAACTTCCAGGTGTTCAGTCAAATCTGGAATGGCTTTGGTATTGTTGAGGGTGTCTATAACTGCCTCTACAGACAGCTTTGCACTTTCTGCAACTGCTTGAAGGATATGATCAACATGCTTCTGTTGTTCTTCCACACTCTTGGCACTGTCACTTTCCTCTGGCACAGGTGTAGCTTCATCGGTTGTTGCAGGTGACTCTTTTAATTGAGAAACTGTGCTAAATTTAACCGCTTCAACAATTATTTCAGTTTCAAGTTTATCTTTGTTCTTAGACAATTGAAGTTCCTTTGCTTGCTCTGCCACTGTCGCACTAATCCAGGATGGAGATCTTTCTTCAAGACTGGTAACAGCTCTCTCCCCCTCGATCACAGTCACAGTGACAGCATGAATTAGTTCTTCAGTGCATTTCTCAGGTACTGTTCTTTGCTCTTTTGATGAATCCTTAACAGAGGCTTCCATAGATCTTTGAGCATCAAACTTTTCTTGCTCAGCCGCATCAAACTCAACCAGCGGGACTACGGCTGGTTCTTCAGAGTCATCATCAAATCCTTCTGACTGTGCAGCTTGTCCAGCCTCATTTAGAGGAGTCTGCTCCATTTTACCATCAAATTTTTTCTTCTTACACCCAGGAATTATTTTTTTCAAGGACACCCACGATTCATCTTTCTCCTCTTGGCTGTTGCTTATCTGTATCTTAGAGGTCTTGTTGTGTTCCTTCTGTTTTGCTTCAGGAACAGTCTTTTCTAAGGTGTTCACAATGGACACTGGCATAGCAACACTTTCAAGCGGGTCTCCATTAGAAGCCTCTTTGTCACTATCTTCACTGTCTAATGACAACAGTCATATTCGCTGGGGCTTCTGTCGAAATTGAGAAATGTTCTCCTTTTTATCACTGTGCAACTGCTCCCACACCACTGATTCGTTCAGCTTAGGCTTTGGGGGACATCTCCTCTGTTGCCAAATAGGCATCAATTTCTCATTCCGGTAGGACCCTCGGTAGTCCTCAAACGCAGGCTTCCTCCGCCATTCAGGGATGTACTCTGGCATCATTTTAACTTGGGCTTGTCTTTGGAGCCTAAATAAAACGCTGTTTCTCCTCCTCTAAGGCCATTCTATCCGCACCAGCAGGCCCTTTTGTTCTCTCAGCAACCTCTTTGGGGCTCTCAGCAACCTCTTTGGGGCTCTCAGCAATCTCTTTGGGGCTGTCTGCGTTCTCACGTGCTCGTTCAGCAGTCTCTTTGGCTGGATCGGCCGCCTCTTTGGCTGGATCGGCCGCCTCTTTGGCTGGATCGGCCGTCTCTGCGGGCACTCTCTCCGTCTCTGCGGGCACTCTCTCCGACTCTGCGGGCACTCTCTCCGACTCTGCGGGCACTCTCTCCGACTCTGCGGGCACACTCTCTGACTCTGCGGGCACACTCTCCGACTCTGCGGGCACTCTCTCCGCGTTTCCATCAAGGACAGGTTTGGCTTGCCTTCCCTTAACAGGGACTTTGTACCTTAAGCTCGGGCAGTGATAAGCCTGTCTGTTAAAAAAAAAATCCCAGGAGGGCAGTCTCTGTACTCTCTTTACTCCTATTCGGTCAAGGATCTCCTCTTTCAGGGTGCAATAATTGGTTGCCATTTCTTCAGGCAAAACCCCATACGCTTCCTGTGCTTCACCACACAGATAGGGACCCAGGACTGTGGCCCAGTGTTGTTTAGGCCAACCTTCCCTGGTAGCAATCTTCTCAAAATTCAGGAGGTAGGTTTCAACATCATCCTGAGCTGTAATTTTCTTTAGAAAGCAATTAGGGTTCATAGTCCTGCTTGATTTTGAAACCACAATGTTCTCTGTAGATCTCAATTGCTGCAGCTGCACTTTCTGTGCTTCTAAAAACTCTCTCATTTGGACCCTGTCCTCTTCCATTTGTCTCTGCCATTTCTCTGTGGCCTCTCTAAATCTTGCAGCTACCTCTCCAAAACCTTTATCTTCCTCTTTTGCGGCTTGGATGCTATTCTCTGCAATCATTTCTCTTTTTTCTGACTGGCTCTGACCCTGCTTAGCAGCCAGCACTCTGTTCATCTCTGCCTGCTGCTTGTTCATTACCCGCTGTGCTTCTATGAAAGCTTTTTAGGCCTCCTCCATATTTATGCTGTACTTTGGGCTGTCTTCTTCACAGACACTTTTCGATCCCACTTCTGACACCAGTGTGACAGGGCGCCCCCTTCTGACGGGGTCTGCGTCCTGCTCTTTTACGTTTTTAGGGAGGAAAACACAGTAGGCTTGTCAGAGGCTTAATTGACTGCTGTTTATTTGTCAGCGCCAGTAAAAAGAAAACAGTGCTTATACTCAGCAATAAAACAAAATACTACATAAACAGACTTACTATGACCTGGAACGCCCTGTCTATCCCTGAGGTCGCTACTCGGCCTGCAGGTAAAATAAACCCTCCCCCACTGTCTCGTCTGGAAGGAGTAGCTTTCGCACAATAGCGCCACCTAGTGTCCAGGATACAGTCAGTCTCTTAAAAAGGTTGTATTGCCTCCTTGTGGCCTGGATACAGAGAACCTCTTCTTTCAGTTATATTGCCACCTTGTGGCCAGGATACACATCATCTCCTTTTCAGTTATATTGCCACCTTGTGGCCAGGATACACATCATCTCCTCTTTAGTTATATTGCCACCTTGTGGCCAGGATACACATCATCTCCTCTTTAGTTATATTGCCACCTTGTGGCCAGGATACACATCATCTCCTCTTTAGTTATATTGCCACCGTGTGGCCAGGATACACATCATCTCCTCTTTAGTTATATTGCCACCTTGTGGCCAGGTTACACCTACTCTCTAGTACATCTGGAAGTCTCTTCCACGGTACTCTTTACACCTTGGTGGATGAAGCATAGGGCCCGCCCATCTCTCCCGTATGCTTCACTCCAGGGACCCTTGAATATATAACAACACCAACTTGTAGTCACTTTACTCTTCAAAACTCAAACTGGGGCATAATAATTCTTGGTACATTCCTTCTGACGGCAGCACACAACTCGCCCAGAGCCTAGCCAGCCACACCGCCTTTCCATGTCTGCTTTCAGGCTTTTAAAGGGAAGTTGCACAAATTAGGAGTTCTTCAGAATTTTTTACTCCGTCACTCCTGTCAAGAACTCCATACTCCACTTGCTTGTTAAATCATCTAAGGGCCAAACGGTCACACAGCCTTAAGCATGATATATTCGCCGTATAATTTGAATAATTAAGGTGACATTATACAACCTTGTTGAACTCCTTTCATGATCCTGAATAATGTGGTTGTTCCATGTTCGGTTATGACTGTAGCTTCTTGGTCCACATACAGATTCAGGAGGTGAATGAGATGGTCTGGCACCCCATCTCATAAAGAACTCACCATATTTTGTTGTTATCCAGAGGCTTTAGAATAGTCTAGAATTTATATATATATAATATATATATATATATATATATATATATACTGTATTAGTATTGTGATATATTAACCGCACTGGAGGTAAGGCTCCACAAGTAATGTTGCAGAGTAATAGTTACATAATAATTAAGGTTGAAAAAAGATCTCCTCTGATCTGCAATATGCAGATTAATTATTAATGATTTATTGATCCAGAGGAAGGCAAGCAGAAAAAAAATCCAACTGAAACTTTGCCAGATAATAGTGATCGGATTCCTCCCTGGATCAAAAATGTGAAGTACTAACTGGCCTTCTCACTAAACAATTTAGTTATTTCATCTGCTTACCCACCCCTGTGTCCTGATCTAAGGGTGAAGGTTATATGGCTAAAAGTAAAATCCCTGAAACTTCTCTGGGTACACGTAGACCTTCACTTAGACACCTGGGGCCTCATTCTATTAACGGCCGTAGGAGATGCGTGGCCGCAAGGACCGGCCGCAGGCTATTTGCCTATTCTATTCCCTTGCGGCCGAAGGCTCCGGCAGGCTAGCAACCGTTGCCCTGTTATCCCTTGCGGCCGCGCGCGCCGCAGGAAAGCCTTTGATCAAGAGTTTCGGCCGCAAGAAAGCCACGGTTGCTATTCAAATGTTACGTGAATGGCCGTAATTATCTAAAACCGAGTCGCAGCTTACTTGCACCAAAAAGGTCCCTCTAGCACCCAATTAAGCACATAATAAAGCCATCCTGCACTTTGATGAGATGATAAGGTGATTGGAGGTGTTAGCATTCATAGCACAACATTCCCCTACACTCAAATCTGAAAATCATTTTTAGTTTAATTCATGTAAAATGTCCGTGGACAAAGTCCTGAGGGCTTGGAGCACCTCAGATCAGCAAAGGCTGCAGGATTAGCATCCGTCAAGTCCGTAAATGGGTAAAATAGACCCACGGGTTGTAAAGGGCTTACTTACAAGTCGTAGCATAGAAAAGAAATCGTGTACTTTTATTAAAAGTGAAAGTGATGTTTGGTTTTAGAATTAATAGCTCAACATTCCCCTACTCTCAAATCCGCAAATAAAGATATTTAACTTCATGTTTAATCTTTGTGTTTTATCTATCATGCAAGCTCGCACGGGCTTGAATAAGGAGCTACGGGCTTGAATAAACGAGCTACGGGCTTGATCATTGAAGTCCGTGGGACTTAGACGGATTTTAAAATCAAAGTACAATTTGGCGATGTGCAAGCTTGAGAATGTTTTGCTATTAAACCTCATGCCCCCCCCCCCATTATGTTCCCCATCATTTACAGTGCTTTTCAGTGCTGGATTCAATATATATTGACTTCTACAATGCTTTGTTTGCGGCCCTCAACCTCCGAACCCGTACGGGTTTTAACAAGGACGAGCCCGCGGGACTACGGGACGGAAAATAAACCGTAAATGATATATCGGATTTGGGCGATGTGCAAGCTTGAGAGGGTGTTGCTATTAATCCTCATGTCCCCCATTATGATGCCTAGCATTTACGGAGCTTTACAGTGCCATCTTCAATTTATATTTGCATTTACAGTTTTCTGACTTTGCGGCCGGAAAACAAGATTTACGGGCGCAGGAAAAACGCTTGCGGCCGTTTGCATGATGTGCGGCCGGCCATAAGGGGTATATCCTTGCGGCGCCGTCCATTTGAATAGCAGGGTAGCAGTAGCTCTACACGGGGCCAGAAGATGGCCACAAGGAATCGCAGCTTTGCGGACATTTTACGGCCGTTAATAGAATGAGACCCCTGGAATGGTCTTTTGTCTGCAAAGATCGTACAGGTCTCTCTTGAACAAGACTTTCAAGACTTTTAAGATTTTCTTAAATTTCACTGGGAACAGATAGGGTGTTAGCTCAGTACTGGATGTTTCCTTCCCTCCCTACCATGAATGTAATTGAGCAAAACATTGAATAGAATAAACTACGGCTCAACTAAACTCTACTTTAGATGTTGCAACTCTTAGAAATAACTTAAAAAAATAAAGATTATTGCATATTTTGCAATAAGAAGTACCAGTCATTTTGCATATTTTGCTAATTTCACAGTTCTACAATAAAAATATAAACTTTATTTTGAATTCACATTTCTAATTTTTCTAAACTAGGCTATTTTATTTCTCTTCTGATAAAGCAGTTAACAAGTAATATCAAACAATGTTGTTCCTGGCTATTTTTACAATAATCCTTACTCATATTATCAGCCTTATTAAATTGCGATTTGACCAATTGAATAGGGCTCTATATAAGCACAGATCATATTTTATTTACAGAAGTTTCTAGTTAGTGAAGACCTTGCTTTTGGAAACAAGTACACTAACTAAAACCTTCTGTAAAATAAATATGCTCAGTGCTTATATAGAGCCCTATTCAATTGGCCGAATTGTAATTTAATAAGGCTGTATATTCCTAGAAAATACAACATACAATTTTCTTGCATTACTAGTTTTATCCACTAGATGGACTCCTTCCATAAAAAATGATTAGCATGATGTTTGTCTATGATAACATTCAATACTGCATTATATGCAACATATAATAATAATATTAAAAATAATACAAATAATAAAAATAATCATAATACAATGTTTTCTTAGAATATTATATTTTGAAGATTGGAAAAGCTATGTATGTTTGGTAATACAGATGCAAAATAATAGTATTGCAGTAAATATTTGTACAGTTTTGCTATACAAATGCACACGTTTTGGAGAAATGCAACAGTTTTTCAAGGCAAATATTTGAAATTAAGACCAAATATACAGTACCAAATATACAGTATTTAACCCTGTCAGAGCCAGGGGGTTGACCCATTTTACTGACACAGTAAGCCAAGCACAATTTAAAAATTCTGCTATTCATTTGTTCAGGGATGATTAATGTGAGAACATCATTTGTACACATAAACTATATTAAAAAAAATGTCAGCGCAACCTTCTGCTTCTCAGATTTATGTTCCTTACGTATACTGTATATCCTGTTTAAAAAATAACATTTAATACACAAGGTAAATCTTATTTTTGTAATTAGCATATATATAATGGAATATTATACTAATTCTGTGTGTGATTAAGGATGCCAAAAGGGGGCAAAGAGGTAGCCAAAGGGGGTATTTAATCCCCAAACCCCTCTGTAACAATACCCATAAAATATTATTACCCATATGGGTGATGGATAACAGCTCATTCCATTTACTTCAAATAATAACTACACTTTTAATAAATAATAATATTTAACCCCCTCCCCTCCAGCTAACTTTGGGGAGCAGATAGTCCCTGGATATTTTACTAAAAATATAAATTTGCCCTTATACTAGGCCACCTGCCCTTTTTATATAAATAAAGACCTTACTCCTTCTCGAGGATCCCACAATAATCCCTGGTGTTTAGTGGGGAGGCACATGGTGCCTCCATGATACAGCTTCCCCTTCTTACCATTTCCAGACACTGTAGGTACAGATCCATGTCTAAGGGGTCACATGACATCAGTGATGACATCAGCAACTTATGTGTGACATCATGTGACCCCTTCAGACCGTGCTTCTCCCTAGATACTAGGGATTATATTGGGACCCTCTGGAAATGGTTAGATATTTAATTACATAAATATGTAGGTGATCTAGTATTTATAACAATACATTGCCCATTGGGGCAACTGACTGATGTATTTTTATTGGGGAGGTTAAATATTAATATTTGTTAAATGGACTATTGCTATTATAAGAAAAGGGAATAGTGGCTTCCCTCCACCTCCCTACCATATCACCAATGAAGCTGATTTCCTCCCCAGCAAGGGAGATAATCAGCTAATGGAGTGCATGATGTTACTATGCTCACCCTGACAGCCCAGTCAGCCAGCCACATTAAATTAATATTTTTGTATATATTATTTTATAAGAATAATTGGCAAAATGTTTTTAAAACTTTTTATACAAAATTAGGCCTCCATGTAAATTAAGTGCTCTACCTTATACACAATCAGGAACAAATATTGTGCTGGGACAGAGGCACACAGCACAGGTGAAGTTCCAAAATTTGATCTATTTAATATAGTGTTGCAACCTAGAATTACATTTTACTTATAAACTACAATTGTAAGGGGGAAAACAAATATCAGGACCAAAAGAAGCCACCATGATTGCAAGCCCATCTTCCTCATGAAGGGACCAAAAAGTATCAAAGACCTGCAACTTAATATATACCTTCTCAAATAAAATAGACAAAATGGGATTGTTGCAATATAAGGGCCACATTCAGTTCCAGGCCTGTAACTCGATCGCAGACAGCCGATTGTCTGCAAGTGAGTTGCAGGCTACAGTTCCCCTCCGTTTGTGAGGCTATTCTATTGCTCAAGGTCGCAAGTTGCGGTCTTGAAGCCAGCACCGTAAGCCATGCACTGGTTCGGAGCAGATGATGGCGGAAACATGATCAATTAAGCAAGCCCATAACCTCCCATTTGAAATCAGCCAATAGGACATGAGACTGTCTGAATTACGGCAGTAAAACATGGAGCTTACCCATATGCAATCAGACTTGCAAGACATAGAAAATAAAGAATTATAAAAATGAATGCCAGTACTGTTCTAGTCCATATGGGTGGCCACATATGTATTAACTCATTGAAACTTGAGATAATTTTAACCCCCGAAATGACACATAAAATGAAAGTTTATTTCCTGCCGATTTGCGAGCTTGAGACTGTGGTACAATTAATTCTAATGTATTTCATTGCTTTCCCTGTTTTTTACAGTGCAGTAGTGAGTTTACTAGGGCTCATTAGTTAACTGACATAGGAATGGGACACAAGTGTGATGTATGTGCCAAAACCCCAACTATTGAAAACACACAGACACAGTGAGAATGGTATAACAATACTTTATTTCATACACCGGGCACAATCAGAAATGGACAAGACTGTGCATTAATATCATTGGTATGGTGTGGGTGGATCCCCAGGAGAGCAAGTGGCTATTGGGGAAAAGGGCATACCTAAAGGGGGCAATGTCATAGTCTAGAATAAGCATGATGCATAGCACCTACCAGGGTTACATGTGGTCACTACACCACTGCAACCGGAATCTGATGAAAAAAAGGATCATCAGAAATCACTCCATTTAATTGAAGAAACCATTAAATGTCTATATCTACTCAATGAAACAGATGCTTAAACCTCTGGACTATGTTTGTGCCTTCTCAACAGCACTAATCAGTGACAATCTATTGGTCCAAATGTTAACATAATCTAGTCTGGCTACAGAGTTTTTGATTTTGGCCTATGTGATGGTGATATTTTGTATACAGATGGCTACCTACCATCACATGGTCCATGATCCTCTTCTCTGGGGGTCTGTTTAACATTTCACCAATTGATGGTGACTGAGGATTGCTGTTGAGAAGAGATGCAGCAGTCCCTATCTTTTTTTAAGGCCTTATTTTGTCAGTGTTATGTTTTTGTTTTGTTTTTTTTCTTTTGTTTTAGGTACAATTCAGGTCCATGAGGGCATCTCCTACATCTGCAAGCCTTGTGAAGGAAATGTATGAGGTTAAGGGTTTTCACAGTGCCTCTCAAGTAGACATTCCTTCAATGACAGCCCCCTTAACATGTAGGTACCACAATTTTAAAGCTATCATATAGCCAGATATCTAAGGCATGATTGCTGTTAGCTTAAATGTAGACTAATACCGCTATGGAGGAGGACTTGTCTCACAATGGCATGTTAATGACATCCAGCATTAATAATTGCGCTAGTGAAGCATGTGATCCTGACCTCAATATCAGTGTGAGAACAGATCCTTGGGTCTGATGTAAGTAACATTGAATCTGACTGATGACCTTTCTGTCCTATCCATTTTAATTAGTATTTTCCCCTATTGCTGATATCATGGTTATCCTTAAACATGTGCTAACACCTGTATAGCTGATGGATTTGATATCAATGTTGATGGACAATACCATATGGAGAAGTTGATAGTACGCCTTGACCACTGACACTGGTCACAGTTAAGCATTTATTGTGAGATGACACATCATTATTAATGGTCATGGCAAGTGAGTTCTCCTGAGAACTAGCTAATAGTTAGTAATGCTTGCAGTTACAGTATTTAGCACTGTAATGCACATGCATGTTGATTATTTTTTTAAATTATTAAATTATTATTTCCTGCTCCTCCTTTTTTTTGTTAACCACTTTTTTTCAGATTTTTGTTTTGTCACCACACTGTATGTTTTAATCATCTGTTTCACTGAGCAGATCTAGACAAGTTGTAAATGCTATGCACATTAATGGTTTCTTCAATTACGTGGAGTGATTTCTGATGATCCCTTTTCTCACCAGATTCCAGTTGCAGTGGTGTAGTGACCACATGTGACCCTGGTAGGTGTTATTCATCATGCTTATTCTAGACTATGACATTACCCCCTTTAGGTATCCCCATTTTCCCACAAGCATCTTGCTCTCCCGGGATCTGCCCACACCCATGATATTAATTCAGTCTTGTCCATTTCTGATTGTGCTATGTGTATGAAATAAAACTTTATTATACCGTTCTCACTGTGTCAGTGTGTTGTCAATGGTTGGGGTTATGGGACATACACATACATCAAATTTGTGTTACATTCCTACATCTGTAAACCAATGAGCCCTAGTTACTATGCAATAGATTAATACATGACATAACAATAATAATAATAATAATAATAATAATAATAGTAATTATAGCATTAGATGTCATATAAAAATATATATCATATATAATAATAGTAAAGGGTTAATACACATGCAAAGCCCAATTTGTAATCAACATTCCCCTGAGGCCTGATAGCAATATGACAGGTGATAATGTAAATTGATTAATAGCAAAACTTAATGGGAGGTCACCAAAGGGAATGTGTATATACATTGGCACATGGCCACCAGCAATGGCAAGGGAATTTCCAGGATGGGTGTAGCTGAGTTGGAGGCTAGATGGCTGTTTTTCCACTTGCCTCTGCACAGCCTCCATGTTTTTTTTTTGTGGTGCTGCTGCCTCCAACCGCCTTCCACGTAACTTGTTTGGAACTCGCAAAAAGACGCCAATTGAATAACAAATAACTTGCGGCCTCACTTACGGGCTACAGTAACATGCGATAGCTCAGTTGAATGAGGCTCAAAATTGACAACAATAGAAAGTTACATATTAACACTTTTAAAACAAATGACTAGTTTGTTATAGGGGAAAAACACTATATCGCTGGACTATAAGAACAATAGGACAACACAATTATAATACTAAATGTAAATTATAATCTTTATTTAGCCCCTTAGGTGCCATGCTACCTAATTTAATAAACTGTAAAAATAGTACTCATAAAAAGTGAAAAAAAGGGTGATAAAAATTATACTAACAAAATATAGCAGCTATCTGGGAAGGAGCGTGTACATCTAATATACACAATGCATTTTCAGGAGTGTAATGTTGGTTCATGTCACTTTTTTTTCTTTGCTTTTCTTTTTCCATGATATATGAGAAACATCAGGAATCCAGTATTAGAAGACACATTAGATGCAGACATTCTGTTTATACCTTGTTTTACAGGTAATATTTATATTATTTGGCACGAATATATTCAATTTTGTGATTATAATTTCTTCCACTAATATTCATAGATCTATATATTTTATATAGTACTCTTGATAGTTTTTCCACTCATTTTTCTTCACATTTTACTGTTTTTATGGCTTACTTTACACTATATGGGCCTCATTCTATTATCGGCCGCAGCCGTTGCGGGGCCGTAAGGACCGGCCGCAAGCTATTCTGCCATTCTATTCCCTTACGGCCGGGGATTCCGGCAGGCTTGCGGCCGGTGCCTTGCTATCTCTTGCGGCCGCTCGCGCCGGAGGAAAGCCTTTGATCTAAAACGGCCGCAAGAGATTTGCAATTCAATTGCTCCGGGAACCCTCTCTGCAAGGCTAAAAACGAGCCGCAGCTTACTTGCAGGAAAGAGGTCCCGCTAGCACCAATTAAGCACATAAAATAGCTCAAATAAAGCCATCCTGCACTTTTAGAAGACTATAAAGGGATTTTAGGTGTTAGAAAAAATAGCACATAATTATCCTGTACTAAAATCCGTAAAATATTTAATTTTTAATATCCGTAAAATATCCATGTAAAAAGTCCAGAGTGCTTGGAGCACCTCAGACACACCCACGCCGCAGCCGGAAAATAAACAGTTAATTTGAACTCGGGTTTGGGCAGATGTGCAAGCTTGAGAGGGGGTTCCTTTTAATCCTCATGTCCCCCAATATGATCCCTAGCATTTACAGAGCTGTACAGTGCAGGCTTGAATTTAGTTTTCAGTTTTTATATTTCTGAGATTACGGCCGGTTCCAAGATATGCGGCCGGCCGTAAAAGGAGATCCTTGCGGGGCCGTATAATAGAATCGCGAGTTAACTGAACCCTCGCAAGGAATCGCAGCCTTACGGCCGATTTACGGCCGATAATAGAATGAGTCCCTAAGTATTTTTTATACAACACCAAACTAGATTGTATTTTGTACATTATATTATACTAGCGAATTGCCCGTCAAAAAATGACGGCAATGAAATTGTAAGGTAGCTAATGCTGTTTAGTGTGTAATAATGAAATATATAATACATTAATAAATGAATATACTTTACCTATTTTAAAGCATTGTGTGGAAGAGCTGTGAATGTGTTTTGATGTTGCTGCAGCATTAGTGGTGTGGATCTGCTGTGTAAGCGTGCTGAATGTGTGCAGTGTAACACTGTGCGTGCGCGAGACCAAACCGTTAGCGTAGTCGTGTACTTCCGCATTGGCGAGAAATGGCGAGTAATGTGTGTTATACGTTTGTATCGGAATATCCGTAGGTGTTTTGTGGTGTTTTGCGAGTTTCTTGTGGTGTTTTGCGAGTTTAGAGTGCTGTAGCCTCGTTTTCGTTTTGTTCGGCGGCCATTTTTTCTCTCGCTTCGTTTTTTTTTTTAGTCTCTAAACTGTTTTATTTAAAGTAAAATCGAGGTGTAAGTTGTATTTTTGAGGTGCTGGGTGCTCCCTCTTGGTGTAGGTAAGTTTTTTATGTATGTGGTGTGTGTATGTATTGTGTTTGACATTTTGTAATGTTCGCGAGTTGCGTCCGAGTGTTGCGAGTCCGTAATGTGTGTGAACGTGTGTCGTATGTTGTTTGCGAGTGTCGTAATTTGTGTGTCGTACTGTTTGGGTTGCGCCGTGAAGTTTGCGAGGGTCGCAGTTGCTGGCAAGGAGCGCCTTCGGCGCTCCATGCCAGCAACTGCGGCCCTCGCTTTGCGAGGTCCTCAGGTGCTGGCATGGAGCGCCTACGGCGCTCCATGCCAGCAACTGAGGCCCTCGCTTCGCGAGGGTCCTCAGTTGCTGGCATGGAGCGCCTTCGGCGCTCCATGCCAGCAACTGAGACCCTCGGGCAGTGCCCTCGCTTCGCGAGGGCCTCGGCTCGCTGCGCGAGCCGCGGCCCTCGCTACGCGAGGGCCGCGACTCGCATAGCGAGCCCGCGGCCCTCGCTACGCGAGGGCCGCGGGCTCGCTACGCGAGCCCGCAGCGTTAGCAACAACTCGTACGCTCACAACTATATATGTGATTCACCTGACAAAGTAACTGTGCATTCTTACAATCACCATCATTTTCCATTTCAGACTGTATTAAGCCAGCAGTATGTTTTGCCAGTGGTTTTGGAACTTAAAAAGTGAGAAAGAAGTTAACGTTTATCTACTTAAACTGCATACTGTTTTGAATAGTATATGTCCAACAATCAAACATATGAGCTTTACCTGTAAGTGCACTACAGTGGTCCTTTAAATACAACTAGCTCCCTCTCCGCTATCTACTTTACTCCTTACCCTTTATCCATATTACTTCTGCTCAAATTCCAATAAATCCCATTTCCTTTCAATATCCTAAATACTAATTTTTCCTCCCATTCTTCCACATTATATTTACAGCAGACAGTCCATGAAAATACACTTACAACACCCCACATCCAAGTGTCATCTCTTCATCTGTTACCCTTTTAGTTCTTCGAACCCTTCATCCTGTCACTATGCTGTACCACTGATCCCAACAACATTTTATAGAACAATATACCCTACAATGATTCTCCTCTGTTGAGCCCTTGGCACACCCTGGCAGGCCTTCAAGCCAGCTGTACCACTTCAGCAACAAACTGAAATTCTGTTCTCTACTTTTTTATTTTCTGCCTTTTTCTGAAAATTGTCTGGCTTTACCAGCTCTCTGTACACCTTTTGGGGTCTGCAAAGAAAAGTTGCCTATCTCCCAGATTTAAACAATGGACACTGTGACATTTGTAATACATGATATATGCTGATGCTAATGTTGTTAGTATCATGTGACACATGCTCATGATAGTAGGCCAAGAAAACATCCTATCCATTTTGAAAACATTTGTAATTATAATTACCTTTAAAAATAGAATCAACTGAAAACTTCCAGAAACAATTTAAAGTCCCAATGTGATTTAAAAAATCTTTCAGCACAGGACCATCATGGAAATGCAGAGAGCAGTACAAAGTTCCTCTGCCCAATCCATATATCTTTTGGTATTCATTATCTAAATTATACATCAAATAAAGAAAGTAGGAAAACAGTGCAAGAAACAGAAAAGGACAAACTAAAAAAGCAAATAATTCCTAAGTAAATTGAACCAAAGCAATCAATATAAAAGTAAAATATAATCAATAGAAACATTTTTAAATGATATGATAAAACTTAAGTAATAAAATTTGAAGAATGAAAATATAATAAACAAAAATAAAATAATCAAATAAAAAAATAATAGTAAATAAGGAAAACAAGTAGCCAGAAAAAGTCTTATTCCTGTTTTTTTCCCCACTATTTTTGTTTTAGAACAATTTTTTTTTTTAGCAAGAACAGTAATGGCTATATTAGATAAGGATTCAATAAGAGATGGCATTCTAGTGTTACTATACAGAAAGGACAACGTACAACCATTCAATTGAGCAAAATTGAGATCCAGGAGCCCATAAGTGAGGTTGCAAGCTAATATGCTATTCATTTGGCGTCTATTTGCGGGCTCGGAACGGCTTCAGAGTTAAGGCCTTGAAAAAATGGCGCCAATCAAACTCGTAACTTACAGCCTCCAAAAGCCTTTTGATCTGTCACTTTCTCAAGGTTAAAATCGCAAATCGCTATTCAATTGCTCAATTTCCCCAAGCCCGCAAATGTATTCACACCCGTAAACAGCAAATGAAGGAGAAAATCCAACAAGTGCTAGAGAGGACCCACAAAGGTATTAAACACCTATTCGTAGCACTGTAAATGCAAATATTAAATCAATCCTGTACTGTAAATAATGTAAATAATGGGGAAAGCGATGAAAGACATTAGCATTAATTGCACAACAATCTCAAGCCCACAAATCGGCAGGAAATTCAATGTATTTTTTATGTTTCATTTCAGGGTTAAATCGATCTCGGGTATCAATGAGTAAATACATATCAGACCATCCACATGCACTAGAACAGTATTGGCAATAAATTCCATAATTCTTTATTTTGAGGGTTTGCGAGTCTGATCACATATCGGTCCCCGAACCTAATTGAATGACATGTAACCTCCATGTTTTACTGCCGTAATTCTGACAGTCTCATTTCTCAGGGATCATGTTCCCGCCCTCAACTGCTCTGAACCAGTGCATGGTTTACGGTTTTGTCTTTGGGCCCGCAACTTGCGGCCTTGAGCAATTAAAAAGCCTTGCAATCGGAGAGGAACAGGAGCCGGCAACACACTTGCAGACATTCGGCTGTCTGCGATTGAGTTACGGGCTTCCAGTTGAATATGACCCATGAATTGTAGAACTCCTGATATTCAAAACAATTTGAAAAACTTAACTTTTATTGGAAGCGAATAACAAAAAGACCCAATCAAACAGTACTACAGGAAATCAAGATAAACTGTTCATTGGAAGGTTTGATCAGGACAGTAAAGATGAAATATTTTGGCCATATCATTAGAAAACAGGATTACCTAGAGAAGACTGATGCTGGGAAAGATTGAAGGCACATGAAGAAGAGGACAGCAGATGTGGAGATGGATAGATGAGGTAATTGAATCAACATGAGGGAGATCAGACGGGTAGGAAAGGGCAGGTGTTCTTGGCATGCAGGGCCATAGAGTTTCGAGGAGTCGGATACGACTGAACAATAAACAACAACAAGAGTACATATAACAACCACTAGTCAGATTAAAAACTTGGAAGGGACAAAAATTCTAAACCAGGTCAATGATATAAAAAACTGGCAAGCATGTTGGTATGTCTGATGAACTCTCTGAACCAAATTAAAAACAAATAGACAGTGGGAGGTAAATTGATGTAATTAAAAAATACATCACAGATTTCACCTCAATATGAATGATTGGTCTGGCAAGGATATGATATAGCCACAAATGTAGCTATGCAGAGTAATAATACAATTATAAGAGTTTATGGGAAAGTGGATAGTAGGGATAGGAAAGGGGGGAAAGAGAGATGTAGTAAGCAAATATCATCAATAAGCAACCAGTAACCCCTAAACAAAAGACACATTGCCTGTGAACCATCAACATTTCCCAGTGAGCCCGGGTGAAGGTTGGCCCAAAACCTAGTTATTATCTATTACTATGAAACAAAAATACTCATTGGTTAGTTATATTGGTGAGAAGTAGAAACTCAAAAAGCAAGTTAATACTATTAATAAAGTTTGTTTAGTAAAAGAGCATACTTAGGGAAATGTAACTTTATTTATTGCTCCTCTGTGGTTGTGGAAAGCAGACGCAGATATTTTAAGTTTGTGCATTTTAAGAACAGATTAAAGACTCAGTTCAAGGTACAACTGCCCCCTTCTTTATCGCTACCTTGATGTGGTGAAGGTGCTTGTCTACTTCAATGAAGCTGTGAGCTATACCATGTAGAGTCACTCAAGATGGACAGGTCATAGCAAGTCAGACAAACTACGGGCCACTGGAGAAGGAACTGGCAACCCACTCCAATAACTTTGCTAAGATAACTTTATGGACAAGCACAAGCAGGGTCACAATGATATGGCACCGGAAGATGAGCCCCTCAGGTCAGATTATTGAGGAAGAGCAGAGGGCAAATACGAGTAGCACTACATCCACCTGTGGATGTGTCTGGAGGGGAAGGAAAGTTTGCTGCTGCAAAGAATAATTAAACATTGGAACCTGCAATGTTGAACTATGAACCAAGGTAAATGTGGTCAAACATGAGATAACAAGATTAAACATTAATATCCTGGGAATTAGTGTACTGAAATGGACTGGAATCGGACATTTTACATCAGACAACCACCAGATCTTCTACTGTGATCAAGAATTATGCAGAAGAAATGCATATGCAGTGGATGTAAAGAATAGATTTAAGGGACTAGACATGAAAGACAGAATGCCTAAAGAACTTTGGACTGAAGTTTACAACATTATTCAGGAAATAGCAACAAAGCTATCTGAAAAGGGTTTGAAAGTAGCCCAGGAAAGAAGGAAAGTGAAAGGTAGCGGAGACAGGAAAAGATTTGTCCCACTGAATGCAGAATTCCAGAGGATAGCAAGAAGAGACAAGGAGGCATTCTACAATGAGCGATGTAAAAAGATTGAAGAAGTTAGCAGAATGGGAAAGTCAAGAATTCTCTTCAAGAATTTGGTGATCTAAAAGTCACTTTTCATGCCAAAGTCGGTGTGATAAAATACAAAAAATGGTAGGGTCTTAACAGAAGAAGATCCGATAAAGAAGAGATGGCAGGAATACACTGAAGATCTACACATGAAGGATCTTAACAGCAGTGATGATCTCAATTGTTTGTCCAAGGAGCTGGAACCAGACATCTTGGAGATGGGCCCTTGGATTTTTGGATGATAACAAGGCTGCAGAAGTTGATGAAATCACAGCTGACCTATTTAAAATCCTACAAGATGATGCTGTGAAAGTGTTGATTACCTTATGCCAACAAATTTGTAAAACTCAGCAGTGGCCAATAGACTGGAAAAGGTCAGTCTACGTCCCAAAAAAAGTCAGTGCCAAAGAATGCTCCAATTTTCGCACAATTGCACTAATTTTACATGCCAGCAAGGTAATGTTTAAGATCCTACAAGCTCAACTCCAACAATATATGGCCTGATGTGTAAGCCAAGTTCCACAGAGGAAGAGGCACAAGAGATCAAATTGCCATAGAAAGCAACATTTACTTCTGCTTCATAAACTATTCTAAGTCTTTGACTGCGTGGATCACAACAAAATGTGCCAAGTTCTTAAAGAGATGGGAGTAACAGATTATCTCATCCTCCTCCTGAGTGACTGGTAGATGTGCCTGGCATGCTGCCATAAGGTCCTGGAGAGTCGGACACAATTGAACGACTAAACAACAATTTTGTTGTGAGCTTTTGTGCTAGGGGATAGGATGGTAGAAAGGCTGGATGAGTTTTTAAACTAGTAGGTGGTAGGTAGGGACTAGATGAATGTAATGGGATAGAAAGTGTAAAGAGGATAAGGGATGAATTAAAAAAGTACTCATGGGGACGAGATGTGGGAGGGTTAAATAGTCAATAGGGAGGTATTACTAAGTAACTCAAGTACAGAGGCAGGCACTTCAAAACTATGAACTCATAACATAAGGTGTATGCTTGCTAATGCCAGAAGCTTGCCAGGAAAAATAGGTGAGTTAGAATTATTAGCAGTTAATGAAAAATGGGATTTAATAGGCATTACTGAAACCTGGTGGGTTGAAACTCATGACTGAACTGGTAATCTGGATGGTTTGTCAGCAGAGCAGCAAATTCCAAAAGAATATTGGTTGGAGTATGTTATAAACCCCCAAATATAATTGGCAAGGTAATGCAAGGAAATGCAATAATTGTTAGAGATGGCAATGCAGCTAAGCATGGGCGAGTTTTAATAATGGGGGATTTTAACTACCCTGAAATAAACTGGATAAATGAGACCAGCAGTTCGGCGAAGGGTAGCAGGTTCTTGAGTACACTCAGGGATCATTATCTGGCCCAGGTTATACAATAACCTACTAGAAATGATGCTATCTTGGATTTAGTTATCAGAAATAATATTGATATGGTATCAAATATTGAAACAGGGCAACCTTTGGGAAACAGTGATCACATCACAGTCTCATTTGAGATTAAATTAAAAAAACAAAACTGTAAGGGGCCAACAAGAACTCTTCATTTTTTAAAGGGCAGATTTTAACGGTCTAAGGGCAGCAGTACAAAGTATAGACTGGGACAGAGAACTGATGGGTAAATATACTGAACATAACTAGACAACATTTAAATCCTTACTAAATATACATACTTATCACCATATAATATATGGTGAGAATAAAAGTAAAATTAATAAATCACATCAAATGTGGCTTAACAATGATTTAAAGATCAAGATACAGAGTAAAAAAAACTGTCATTTAAATTATATAAACAAAAGGGTGCAGAGACTACTTTACGTAAGTACAAGGAAATCAAAAAGGCTTGCAAAATGAGTTGCACAAGAGAGTAAGACAAACCCTTAAATAGTTTTCATTAAATATATTAATGGGAAGAAAGCCAGGAAGGAAGCTATAGGAACATTACAATGTGAAACAGGCATCTGATAATTAGTGACCAGGAAAAGGCAGATGAGCTAAATAGGTTATTTTCTTCTGTATACACAAGGGAGGTACCAGTGGTTGGGACACTGCAACAAAATAGGGCTACACTACCTTCACCTAATAATTGGTTAACACAGAAAGAAATCCAAAAGAGGTTGGAAAAAATAAATGTTAACAAAGCTCCAGGTCCTGATGGAATACTTCCAAGGGTACTGAGGGATTGCCAAACCATAATTTGTAAAAGTCAAACCATAATTACATTTTTCAAGATTCACTAAACACAGGGTTGCTACTAGATAAAAGCAGAGGTGATACCTATTTTTTAAAAGGGAGCAAGAGCAAATCCGAGGAATTATAGACCAGTGAGCTTCACTTCTGTAGTGGGAAAGCTTTTAAAATGGTTGATAAGGGATAATATACAAGATTATGTCTATTTGAACAGGATTATAAGTAGGAGTCAACATGGATTTATGAGGGATAGGTCATGGCAAAAAAATCTAATTAGTTTATATGAAGAGGTTAGTAGGAACCTGGATCAAGGCAACTCAGTGGATGTAGTTTTTTTTTGATTTTGCAAAGGCTTTTGAAACAGTGCCACATGGGAGACTATTGTGCAAACTAAGGGATACAGGAATTGCAGTAAATATCTGCTTATGCATCGAGTGCTGGCTAAAAGATAGAAAGCAAAGGGTTTAATGGAACATAATCTGATAGGACCAATGTGGTAAGTGGGGTTCCTCAAGGTTCAGTATTACGTCCTCTCCTTTCTAAAATATTTATTAATGACGTATAAGTGGGACTGAAAAGTATTGTCTACATTTTTGCTGATGACACAAAGTTGTGCAAGGTAATTAAATCAGATAATGATGTACTTTCCCTCCAAAGGGATTTACATAAATAAGAGGAATGGGCATCTAAATGGCAGATGAGATTTAATACAAATAAATGTAAAGTTATGCATCTGAGAAAGAAAAATAGCCATGTAATTTATAATGTTAATGGAGCAAATGTAGGTGTATCAGATATTGAAAGGGATTTGGGAGTGCTTGTGGACAACCACCTAGGTAACAGTGCTCAAAGCCAAGCAGCAGCTGCAAAGGCACATAACATATTAGCATGTATTAGGAAGGGAAGCAAAAATAATTCTGCCACTATACAAATCCCTATTATGCCCTCATTTGCAATATGGAGTACAATTTTGTGAACCACTTCATAAAAAGGACATTTTAGAGCTGGAAAAAGTACAAAGAAGGGCAACAAAACTAATAAGGTAAATGGAGGGCCTAAGTTATGAAGACTAACCAAATTAAACCTTATATTAAACCTTATAAGATACATCCAGAGTCAATATAAGGCTTTGTCAAATGAACTTTTTGTGCCAAGAGGTTTTCAAATGACAAGAGGTCATCCTTTTAGGTTAGAAGTAAAAATAAAGAAAAGGGTTCATTGATCCAGGGAGGAATCCGATCGCCAGTATCTGGGGTCAGGAAGAAATAATTTAAAAAATTCCCTTTTGAGACAACTGGCAAAGATTCACTTTTTTTTCTGTTTGCCTTCCTCTGGATCAATTAACAACTAATGCGCATATAGCAGATCAGAGGAGATCTTAAAAGTTTGAACTTGATGGACTAAAAGTCTTTTTTCAACCTCAATTACTATGTAACTATGTAACACCGACAAAAATGGAGCTGAGTTCTAAGCTGGACAGTTACATCATGTTCTGTGTTTTTCAGCAGCTCACATCACCTAACATACTGAAGCATTGTAGCAATAAAAGTCAAGTGACACATATATTTGAAGTTCTCTTGAAATATCTAAGTTTAGGTGATAACGTGCACTGGAGAGGTGTCATCTTACTAATGATAATGCTTTCTTGCTCTCTTCTTAGTGAATACATAAATAAGATGTTAGCTATGTTTTAAGACTTCTCTTGCATGCCTCGTGAATACTAAGGGGAAATGATTATATTCATCTTTAAATTAAAGACTGAATTATTAATGCATTTTAATATTTAAATTTGAATGCATGCTGCTGAGAAACACAAACATTATATTGAGCAACAACATTGTATCTGCAATTTGCATGAAAATAGGAAAGTTAATTATAGTTTATTCTAGGGTAAAATTTGTATGATCTGCAAACGGATGTTGTGTCTAACCTGACATTAATGTCATTTATGTGTTTACTGGTGTAATTCTATTCTCTGTAGTGGTGGTACAAAGTGGTGAAGCATGTTTTGGTTGTGTTAGAACGAAGGAAATCTGTTCACTGAATATACTGTGAAGAGACATTAAACATACCATATATACTCGAGTATAAGACGAGGGAGAGGGGGAAGAGACAAAGGGGAGACAGAGGGGAGGGCACAAAAAAGGGGCACACAAGAGAGGGACACAGAGGGCACAAGAGGGACACAGGGGGCAGCACATTTCCCTCCCTCAGCTTATACTCGAGTCACTAAGTTTTCCTGGTATTTTGTGGTAATATAGGTGCCTCGGCTTATACTCGGGTCGGCTTATACTCGAATATATACGGTACTTATAATAATAAAAATACAAAATATAATCCTTAGATTTGCAAGTTTTACATTTTACGTGGTGCTTTGGGGAAAGCACTACAGACACCGGATTCTAAGCTCAAAGACAGGGCCCTCCATCCTTTGCAATGTATTAATATTGTTTTTGCCTTGAACGTACCCATGTATAGCGCTATGGAATATGTTGGTGCATTATAAATAAACAATAATCATAATAATAATACATAATATAATAGAAAAACCTAAAGCCCAATGATAAATAATAATACATAGTAATACATTATAATTTATAATACAATAAAACATATAATTTTTATTTGTATTCAATATCAGGCATTTGGCATCAAGCCATTTTTTTATAGTAAAATATAGATTTTTATAATGTCACAGCAGATGGTAAATATAAAAATCACATGGCAGCCATTCATTTGTATTTATCACTTAATCACTGAGGTATAGACTTCACTACAGCTTCGACATAGCAAAGTGTATGGGAGATTTACTGCCCTAAGTCCATCTTAGAAGTGGAGAGCAGCACAGTTAATTTGCCTTACTCTACATTGACCCCTAGTGCATCTGATACTGGAGAATATCTGCATTCCTATATTATTTTATGGGCATATATACTTAGAACTGACTTCTCTAGGAAATCTCCATCACAACGTCCTTTAGTATATATGACTCCAGGTCCTTTGGCCCAGCTTTCTGTTTTTTATTTTATATTCTTATTATTAATTAAATACCTAGCATGAAAATTACAAATATCAGTTAACAGCTAGATTATGGCAATGTTTAACAGAGTATAAGATCTGTTTTGTTCTGTAATTAATAACTGCATTTTCTACTAATTAGAATCAGCTATGCAGGTGAAGGTATGAGGTTCATTAGATAATTTTTGTTTTTACTTTTTCCAGATGCTTTTTGATGGTGCAGAGCACATATGGTGACTTCATGATCCCTTTAAGTACTTTAATAACAATAATTAACTACATCATTTTAATTGTATTTAAATGACTCTGTACAGAAACACACCAAGATAGTTAAGTATGTAACAAACTGTCTACTATAGCAGCTCTATTATCATAAACGCATTGTTAGAGAAAGTATCACATTTAACAGCTACTGCTTATCTTTAAAAACTGACATTGTTATACCTCCTGACCAGCACATTACAGCGCAGGTACATACCAGGGAAAGTGTTATCTGCTTCTGAGTATGTGCTGGCGAGTGGGAATGGTATCATATAGTAAAAGCTAAACTCACCACAGTTGCCCCATTCCCCACTGCTGACTGGAAAACAATGAAAGAATATGCCCTCTCAGGATCTTTTATGTTATGTAGCCGCACACAGTCTCAACACTGGGGTTGAATGTTGCGCCACAGCACCACCTGGTGGTGAAAAAAATAACCTTGGGCACGCCTCTCATATCTCAAGGCCTCTTCTGTCGGTGCACCTTATGAGCCACATCGGAGGGGGGAATATTGTTTTGCCTGCCACCAGGTGGTGCTGTGGCACAGCATTCAATTGAAGTGTTCTGACTGTGTGCCTCTACATAACAGAAAAGGACCCCCTCTCACACTTCATGCTAGCAAAAGTCCAACATGGAAATCCTTAGACACAAGCCCTGATTAAAGATTTCTCAAAAATAATTATATGCTCGTGGCTTACAAAGCTGCTACTTCAAAAACAAGTCACTTAAGGCTCAATATGCATGTATGGATGGGTTGCTTTCTATCAATCTTCAGGTTCTATATTAAGGTATCTCAATGTGATAGGCAGCTTAAAAAGATTTATCAGAAAGGTGATGTTGTTCTCAAATCAGAGGTCCAAGCATGGGGAGTAAGTTTGAGTCAGTTTGTTTTAGGTTATAGAATGTGTGCCAAGGGCCAGTCAACAGGAAAATGTAAAATTTGTTATAAGGATCAACACTGTATAACCTGGGTGAAGGAAACTTTAAATATATTTTAAACATATTTTTTTAGCCCAAAAAATGTCATGTTTGAAAGATAATAAACTTTTTTTCAAGTACCAAGATTTTTCTTATTGTTTCTGGATATGAAAAGAACCAGCTTTGTATAGATGGACTATAGACATTGCTAATCCCTGTATATTTATTATTTATTTCTTAAGGAAAACAGAATGCACATATTTTATTATGATGAGTAACTTGTGTATATTACAAAAGTATTCAATGTGCAAACTGCTTTTGGAACAATGTCAGCTCAATCTTGCTAAATTGAATTAGGGTAAATCAAGGCACTGAACCAGCTGATACATTTAGCTGTAAGGAACAATCAGACATTTCCTCCAGTGACTGTACCTGATAAAGCTAAGCATTTCTCCATAGAAATAATGCAGAATGGTACCCGCTAGTAAACACACAACACTAGCACTAGCATCCTCCCTTTCCCCTATCGATCTTTATAAAATATGCAGGGGGTTTAGGACCCCTCTGCCCATGAACCCCTATCCTCTTTGAGCCCAGGGATCCCAGTGATTCCCAAGATTACCCCAATGCCCACTATAAACCTGGGTGGAATCCCAGGATTCCCTCTTCCCATGCTCTGGGTGGGAGACCCCAAATATTCCCTCTTTCACACGCTATGAGCAGGGAACCCCCATTTTTCTATAACAATAGGAGTAATTATACACTGCCATGGCACCTAACATTAACCCCCAAAACAACCATGATATATCTAAGTATAATTATGGGGGTCTCTATAAACCCCTATGTGATATAAAAAAAAAAATCTCCCTGCCAAAGTGAACTACTCTTAAAATCCCCCACGGCACCTATGGAAAGTTTGTAAATGGACGATTGTTTAAACCTTTGCAGCACTCATTTTTCATTTAAAGAAAAAATATTTGCAAATGCATAGCAAAAGCATCTATTTGTTGATGGGCTGACTTTACAAATAAGGGATAATAACACTCAACTTACTCCGTATGTGGCAGCATTTTTAATGTGTACACTTTTCACCTACAGTCCATTTTGTATGCAATTATACCTGATGTTGCTAAGCAGCAGCAAATCTCAGATATTAATGACCTTAAATGCCTTCACCATTTGATTAGAGGAAACAGATGAATCAAAACAATATACTTTATTTGATATATATGTACATATATAAGCTTCTATAGAACAAACATTCTGTAAATAGTGAAAGCCATGTCCTTTTACCTTGGATATTATATAGTTAATGTTTTTGAAGCAGAGTCTTTTTTAATGTAAATATTCCTGAATATTTAAAGGCATCATTAATGTATATTCCTTTTGAATGTACTTTAAAAACATATAAATACTGATACAAATACAATAGCTATCTCATTATTGAAGTTGTATGTTATATCATATATTAAATCTTTACATTAGATGCAAAACATATCTTTTAGACATGTTCAAAAACGTTTCCATTAATAACTTTAATTCTACCTTTTTGTGTGATTTCCTTTTGTATTTGTTTTACATTTACCTGGTATTTTCTTAAAGGACCATTGGAGTACCATTTTTACAATTTAACCTATGGAGAGCAAAGCTTGAAAATGTGCAAAATGTTTCTGAAAAGCAAAAAATATGTTTGCTCTTAACAGATGTCTAAAAGAGCTCCGAGACTGGATGAGAAACATCTGGCCTGCAGACAGACACATCTCTGTCTGATGAATGTCCTAGTTACCTGAATGAGTTCCTAATCACCATCCTGTGTTCTGAGATCTGCAGGTGAAAATGTGTTTGTATGTTTTTTATTTTAAAGGGATACCTACGTTTCCTGGATTATGAATGCATCTGATAGAGGAGAATCAGTAATGTATATTAAAAACAAAAATCATGAGAAAGTACCAAAATAAACATTTAAACGCTTACCTTAAAGTTAGCAAAATGTCTTGAAATTTCTGTCTGTTGAAAATCAGTGTTAACACCATCTCCAAACCCAAGCTAAATTAGCATATTGAAAATTTGTTTTGGACAATCAAGAGGAAGCAGAGGCTGAAATATTTTGTATCAAAATCCTGGGTTGCTGTCTGTGCTGCAAAGCAACCTGGGATATGTAGTCTGGAACATGTTAGAATGCACTATGTATTTTCATATGAGTCTCTCTGTGCAGCACATTCACACTAGATTACAACCCTGCAGTTTCCTGCATCAATTGCAGTTGATATTTTTTCTCTGTCTGTCAGTTTGTGGGGAATTTCAGCTGTGACCCCACCAACCATGTGACTGGCAGCACTTCCTCTAGAGGTAACAACCTGTACCCGATACACTTTATGTAAGCTTCATAGGGGTGTGCAAATCCAGATAGCAGTACCCAGCATATAAATATGTAAGCACATTCCAATTTTCCATATAATACATATTTTTCTACTAATCAGTATTTGTTTTTTTAGGAAACATTTGAAACCCAAGAAACATTCATATCCATTTAAGAGATTAAAGTAACTTCTGGGAGAAAAACAATATATCAATTAATTATTTTATAAAAAATATATCCTTTAAATAGCAGTTATTCTTTATTTTTCTTTGTAGCAGTGTATGTCTTTCAGACTAATAATATGATTTCTATCACCCTTGGCACTGTAGGAGATGGAAGCTTCCACTGAATTTTAAGTCTCCTCCCAAGAGTAGAAACAGATTGGCAGATGTAAAAGATGTGGTTATAACTGCAGCATATTTGCACATAATACATACAGGTATTAAAATAAATATGATAGGTATTAAATAAAGGTCATTTATTATTTTACAAGTTCTTCAAAAGAGTATATTTGAAATGAAGGCATCAGGGTTTAATGCTTAAGGTTATCCATGTTTTCAAGTAAGATTTTCTTTTTCATTTACAATTAAAGAGATATTAAACGGGATTTGGGAGTGCTTGTGGACAACCCCCTACGTAACAGTTCTCAATGCCAAGCAGCATCAACAAAGGCAAATAAAATATTAGCATGTATTAAGAAGGGTATAGAAGCCAGGGAAGCAAATATAATTCTGCCACTATACAAATCCCTAGTATGCCCTCATATGAAATATGGGGTACAATTTTGGGCACCAATTCATTAAAATGATATTTTAGAACTGGAAAAAGTACAGAGAAGGGCAACAAAGCTAATAAAGGGAATGGAGGGCTAAGTTATGAAGAAAGACTGACCAAACTAAACGTATTTTATCTAGAAAAAAGGCGTCTAAGAGGAGATATGATTACCTTATATAAATACATCCAGGGTCAGTATAAAGATTTGTCAAGGGAGCTTTTTGTGCCAAGAGGTTTTCAACAAGAGGACATCCTTTGATATTAGTAGTAAAAAGATTCCACCTTAAAGAAAGAAAAGGGTTCTTCACAGTAAGGGTGGTTAATCTGTGGAATTCTCTACCAAAGGAGGTGGTGACAGCGGATTCGATAGATAATTTTAAAAAGGGATTAGATATATTTTTAATTAGAAAGGGCATTCAGGGTTATCCTGGTTAATTAGAGAGAGAGTATTGATCCAGGGAGAAATTTGATCACCAGTATCTGGGGTCAGGAAGGAATTCTATTTTTTTCCCTTTTGAGACAATTGGCAAAGTTTCAGTGTTTTTTGTTTTTGATTGCCTTCTTCTGGATCAATTAACAACTAATCTGCATATTGCAGATCAGAGGAGATCTAAGACTAAAAGTCTTTTTTCAACCTCAATTACTATGTAACTATGTAACAATGATCTGTTGCAATGCTCTGCTGATTTGGCAAATACATAAAGAGACTGACATCTAGTTATTGGATTATATCATATAACCTAGAGGGTACTGTTAGTTTCAATAAATGCAAGGGCTGACAAAATGTCCTTCTGAACCATGCATATTACTGAGCAAATTTTGACTTTTCAAGCAGATATAATACATAATTGGAAAGCATTTACTAAGAGGACACCCATTAATCTGCAATCTATTGTGGCAAATCAAGCATTCTCTTGCTTACATGCTATTTAGTAAATTTCATGTAGTATAACTAGCTCCACTATGCAGTAATGTGCGATGTAGCATTTTGTATACACCTGTTTTCACATCAAGAAGCGCATTCGTGTTTCAAGAATTAAGCATGTGCAGTTTAACATTTGTTTCCATCGGCGAAGGCGCAATTGCATGTAAAAAAATACAATGCTAATTCCGGATGTGTTTAGATTTCGCGTAGGCGACATCAAAGGCACAATATTGGCGGACAAGGAATCAGTGGTTGGCATTATTATCATTAATGCCAAATAATAACTCTAAACCTGACTCTAAAATGATAACATTCCAGTGCATTTTCATCAGCTCCTAACATTATTAACTTTAATTTGTAATGGACGTTTGACTTCCGTTTTATGAAATAATTAAAACGAAAAATAAATAGACATTACTTTTACACAGTCTGTTGATAAAATATAGCTTAAAGGGCAATTTATCTCACTATAAGTGCTCTTCATGGTGTGAAAGAGCACAAGATTCTATGTTAAAAAGATCTACTGCTTTTTTTAAAAAAATAATAATACTAATAACAGCTAAGAATCTATGATCTTGGGTCTGATTAAAAACACACTCCTCACTGTTCCATGATTAACAACACTGCCGACACTGAGCGGTGAAAGCTCTGTGAGCACAAAGGTTTATAGTTTTTCCCTGAACTTCAGGAATGCAGCAGGAGATGTTACCCCACAACTGTACTCTTTAGCTGATACCAGCAGTATCACAATCTGCACAATTGAATTTGAGAAAGGTTAACTCACTTTCTGCTTCTGCTCTCTGCATGGAGCTGTTGCTGTGGATCTGTCTGGGGGCACTGCCAGTGACTCATGTAAACAGACACTTAATTTAAGTTTTTTTTCTGTGAAAAAGGCACCTATTTCAAAAATGCTAAACGTATTTCAACATGTTTTTAGGATAACTTTACAGTGATGTGCTGTAGGAGAACTTTACAGTGATGTGCTCCAAGTTGTGCTGAATTAACTGGCGCTTTAATGTTTGTGCATACTCTCCAACATAGCTTGTAATGCTAAATGCCTTCAATGTGGAAGGCATGTAGGATTCAATCTATAGTTGGAACGGGTGATGGTCTTGTGACCTTTCATACAGTTATGCTCTGCAAGTGGAACCAGCATGGCATTGTGATATCAAATACCCTTATCCTGACCACAATGTCATATAAGGAGAAGTGAAAGACGTCTGTGAAAGAGGTTAGCCCCTCAATAATATGAGGGTTTGCAATCTCTTGAGTATCTCATGAGTACCATAAATATGGTGATTCCCTGAAAGCCTCAAGTCTCTAGTGGTGTTCCCTCATTCAAAGAGGTATCTCCTAAATATTATGATCAAGTGAGTTAATAAAGAAAACTTTTTAAAATTTCAGTTACTTTTTTCCCCATTCTAGGCACAGTTTTTTTTATCAAAACTACATATATTGATCAACAATGAATAAAATTAGAAAGTGTAAGGTCATAAAAAAAAAAAAAACATATGAATAGTATAGGTACCTCATAGACAAATAAAGGGAACTGTGTTAAAAATCGTCTCACCATGAGGGTGAAAAAGAAAACACAGCAAGAAAGGGTTAATGCTCTGAGTTTTCTATTGCATTTAACCATGATACTAAGTTGTATTTATGTTGAACTCCATTTAAAACTCTATTTAATACCAATGAAGATAAATAACGAACTGGCACACTACAAATATCAGTGAGAGGAATTTACTAAGGCCCTCATTCAATTATGATTTGGCCAATTGAATAGGGCTCTAAATAAGCACATAACATATTTTTTTTAAAGAAGTTTTTAGTTAGTAAATATCTATCCAAAAGCAAGGTTTTCACTAACTAAAAACTTCTTTAAAAAAAATATGTTATGTGCGTATTTAGAGCCCTATTCAATTGGCCAAATCGCAATTGAATGAGGGCCTAAGTATCTCAAGTGGCTTATATGTGCATCCCTGAATTTACTATGCTTAATTTTCTATGGGGAAAAAGTTGGCTCATTTGCCTCATTTCAGCCACTTGTGATGCTAAGTAAATTCCTCCCAGTATGACAAAACATTGACTTCTACTATAGGGTTAACATTAAACTTTGAAAAAGATCTGTAAAACAGCTTTGACACAATTTAAAAAATATTAATAAAAAATATAGACATGATTTATTCTGGTAGATTCAGCAAAGTGCAAAAGCGTGTAGGCACATTTAAATGTAATGATTTTCTTTAAAACATTAGGAATAATATATATCTAAAAAGCTGAGTGCAGCTGTTATCGTTTATTAGTTCAATGCTTACAGCACTTGTATTATTTTTCTCAAGTCTTACATAAAATAGGCAGAGAATTTCAATGATTATACAAATGCAGTCATTCTTTCCATATCTCCAGGGAACATCCATTTATGTTCCATTGATTACTGACTCACTCGCTGGCCTTACCTCTGTGGATTGCACAAATGGGGACAATTAGCTGCGTGATGAATCCTTCAGCTTGATATAACAGAAAGCTCTGAACTGCTCAGAGGTGGCAATGTAGAAGGATAGGTCAACACATTCACTGGGATCTCTATTCAAAACACAAAAACACATGAAATTATAACTTCACAAGTAGATTAAATTGCCCCAGTTTTCACTAATATATGACTTTTTCCCCCTAAAGCATATTAATTATCTGATTATATTATATTACTTAAATGTAGAAATACTTATGTACCAATATAAGGTAAATTAACCAAAGCTATTGTTATGTAAGTAAATTTATCTCCAGATATAAGTAAAAAAGTATACACATATACTTAAATATAGAAAATAAATGTTACTAAGGCACAGAAACCTGGTACATTTTGCTCTCGATTTCTCAGACTCTATTATAACACGTACTGCATTATATTAAGGTAATAATAAGGTGCTAGATAAGGTGACAGATTTATTTTATAGCAACAGTGCAGGAGAATGTACAAAATGATGTATAAAATAAAAAGTATATACAAAATATACAGTAAATAAATTGTACATTTGTGTTCTCATTTGAACGTCTAAAACAAGATAAAAAAAAATGTTTCCTGCTCAGAATTCTGAGCAATAAGAAGTGTACCTAATAACTATATTATAAGGACAACAACGTCAGAGGTGCTCATCAGAGAACTAACTAACCTTAATAGGTTAGTTCTATGGACATGATAACCCACTCTGAGAGTGACCTCTTTTAGCTCACTTGTGTCCTTTACAGGGAGAAATATCGTGTAGTATATTAGTCTGGTCCCACTCACTAGAGTGGTCCAGCCCAGAAATACCAGGCAATTCTACCATGAACAGGAGAAACAGCAAACTCCAGACGCGTTTCGGCTTCTATGGTGCAGCTGAACTCCCTAAGGCACAGCGAGCAAGGGGTCCACAGGATCTTTCTCCCTGTGAAGGGCACAAGTGGCTAAAAGAGGTTGCTCTCAGAGTGGGTTATCATGTCCATAGAACTAACCTATTAAGGTTAATTCGTTCTCTGATGAGCACCTCTGATTTTGTTGTTTTGTTTATGCAAATTACCCTTAGCGTTTAGTCTCCCTAAGGGTGATAGGGGACTCCAGACGTGGACCCCTTGGTGACTGTGCCTTGAGGATTTAACATTTAAAATTCTTTACACTGGAACTGTTTTTCATGCATTTAAAAGAGCATGTTTTTAACATTACAAAAGTTGTTTTGTGCATGAAACCATATTAAGAAAAACTTAATTCAAACTAACAGGAAATGCAGTGAACATACTTTAGTCTGTAGATATCATTGGCTGACAGAGGACAAGCCCTCAAGAGCAGTTAGAAATCTGTATCAGTTGGAAACAAACTGTGACACCCTCTTACACCATCACTGACATATCAGGCACCTCTATTCATAATCCAGATTGATAAATTAGTTATTTTGTTGATGATGTCCTAATATTTTTGATGAGGCCTCTTACACTATTTTCTCCCTAACCTGTTCTCATTGTTGAGCAAATTTAGCATAATATCTGGATTCAAATTTACATGGATAAAAAGGAAGCACCAAACATTACTCTGCCCAACTCAATGGTTAAGTTCTTGGAAATAAACTTCTCATTTAAATTTTTCAAGTTCAATATAAAGTATTTAGGGGTTCATCTGACAGCTAAAACCTCCAATCTTTATCAAGTTAACTTCGCTCTGTAAATTAAACAATGCACAAAAGATTTACATATTTGTCACCAATACAGAATATCCTGAATATGAAGGATATATGCTTGTAATAAAAATTCCTACTGAAGATACTGTATTTAGTCCGCACCCTCTCAAACCCAACTAGTAGGCACTTTGGGATTGCCCAACCCTGGAAGGACATTTATGATCTCATTTTTGATATCATGGGTTGTAGACACCCAGGTATCCCATAGCTGCTCTACTGCAGTTGACTGCCTCTCACCAACCAATCTCCATACAATACCTGATTTCACAAACGATTGTAGCACCAAGGTGTGTCCTCGCTAAATTCTGGAAAGGACCCACCTCAACCATTTATCACATTAAAAGGAAAATGTGTTATTTACATGACATTTTTTTTATGCAGGCCTAGAGGACTTTTATTTTTTTTTAAAAAGCATTGTATTGGTTACTCCTTACCCTGTCTATAAATCCAAAGAGAAACATCCACCTAAATTCAGTATTGTTCCAAACAGTCAGGCAAATTAGAAGACTTATTAGCCTTCATTACATTTACTCTAATCCCCTACCTTAGCTTTTACCCAAAGATGAGTGATTAACCCCCTTTCCTCTCCCCTACACCCTCTCCCTTTTTTCAGTTATATCTACCTCTTTAGTTGATATTAATATTAAAACTTAAAATTGTTGTACAGTTCTAGCTACATCTTATTATATTAAACTGTTTCAAGGGCCAGTAAATTCAGCATGCCTTGGAGCACACCAATGTAAAGTTCTCCTAAAAACACATTGAAATACTTGTTGCAATTTTTAAATATGTTCCTTTTTTCACAGAAAAAAAATGGGAATTAAGTGTATGTTTATGTGTCACTGGCAGTGTCCCCAGACAGACCCACAGCAACAGTTCCGTGCAGAGAGCAAAAGCAGAAAGTGAGATAACCCTTCCCAAATTCCTCTGTGCAGAGAAATGACTGCTGGGATCAGCTAAGGAGTACAGTTGTGGGTAAACATCTCCTGCTGCATTTCTGAAGTTCAGAGAAAAATAATATTATCAAAACTATTTGACCTGGATTATTTTTTCATTGTAATATTTAATATAAATTAAACTGTATATTTGATTTTTTCCATTGATATGCTTAATTGATGCATTAAAATATGTTTGCTTACCTTCGGAAATTGTGTATGAAAATTGTATATGAAAAAAATCTATAAAAATTAAGTTATAAAAACTTTATCAAGGGTAAGTTTAAATTAAGTATAATATATAAATACATTTTGCTTTTGTTTCTCCTGAGAGGATTACACACCAGGGAGAAATGGGAGACATCTTGAATGCTGATAATGTTTCTGTTGAAATCTATTCAAAGACTACCACTATAAATAGCCCCTTGAAAATCATACTAAAATGAAGAGCAAGACATGGTGGCTGACTCTCCTTATCTAACTGCCAGACAACTAGCAGTCCAAGATGGAAGAGTCCATGGCAAAAATTGGGCGGACAAATCGGCGGACAAGTAAAATTTTAAGCTACTTTTCATCTTTTTCATAATTATTCTCTGTCTTTATACATCATGCACATCAGTTATTTTTTTCTATCTGATAATGATTTTTTACAATCCTATTTGGGTTGTAGTACTTATTAATATTCTAAGGGTAATACAATGTTTGTGACTCTTCCATCACTCACGAAATATTGATTCTGTCTCCAACTGCTGAACATTTGATTGATTAATATTTCTTGAGAGATAACTAACATTTTGTTTGTTCTGTATTCTTTATAACCTTTTATCTCATTTGCAATTATCATCCACAATCTGAATTTGTTTACACAGAAGATTTGCAGAAGGCGCTCATCGCTAGGCCAGTAAAGTAGAAGGGGGGAGAGGCTCACAATGAGCGCCTACCATCAAGTAGAGGGGAAGTGAGGTAAAGGGGGGAGAGGCTCGCAATCAGCGCCGAACGCGCTCATTGAGAAGCTTGCAATGGGAGCCGAAGGCAGGTTAGAGGGGGGAAGGCCTCGCAAGGTGTAACAAACAGCATAAAATAATATTTATATATAAATCTGTTTTCTAGACTTTTGTTAATCTAATAAACGCACAACATATCTTTTACATAGTTCATTATAACACAGGTAATACTTACAACTGAAATTATACTTCATAGTCCAATCTTCTTCCTTTGCTAAATGTAGTGTATTTAATGTAATCTATTTTCTGATTAAAATATATGTTAATCTATATAAAATTATTGTTACATATTTACACTTTTTTAATTATTAGAAAAATGGGTAGCTACTTTATATTTTGTGTATTTACTACCACACTTGACAATCCTCGTGTTAGGTTTTAAAATTAACCTATATACAGTATGAATTAATGTGCTTTATTACATAGAACAGTATTTGATTTTCTTCTAGATTTTCTGCGCATGATCCAATAGATCAGTCATTGGAATAAATTAAACATTGTTCTCCTGTGCTTGGAAAAACAGGATGCAAAACTTTCTGTCTTGTCTTGTGACTGTGGACTTGAGCATTTATTTCTGCTTAATAAACTACTAACATTAACAGTTGCTTGAAATAATCAACAAAATCAACATATATTTTAGCTGAACTTAGATATTCCATATTAATATTCAATATTATTTTTTTTTATAGTTTACCAGCATCTTAGCTCGATTTACTTTCTGGAGTAAAGAATGACTTTCTGGAGTAAAGAATGAGGTCAGCATCAACATATGTTCACTACCTGTTCTTCATATTTGTATTCGCAACCTGATTTAATAGTAGCCCCAGTGGGGTAGCTAGACCGTGCCACCCGTTTCTGTGGGCATAATGAAGAAAATAAATTATATATATATATATATATATATATATATATATATATATATATATATATATATATATATATATATATAAAGTGAACCTTTTACAATCTGCTTTCTCTTTATCCCTTCGCACCATTCCTACCTCCTCTCTCTCACACTCTGCTTTCTTCATCACTTCCCTGTCACCATTACTCCTTCCTCTCCCCCTTCTCTCACTCTTCCCCCAGATAGGTAGAGGAGAGAGTAGGGGACCGGGCAGAGGAGGACACAGAGGGGCTGACAGGCAGAGGAAAGAGCAGGGGACCTGGGAGGCATAGAAGGGACCAGGGGGGTGGGCAGAGCAGGACACAGGGGGCCTGGGGGCACAGGGGAGAGTAGGGGGCTGGGAAGGTGGCCTGGAGGAAGGGAGGAGTTCCATTGTGAACCCCCCACCATACAAAGTACAGTAACAAAAGAATACATTTATGTGCACATTTCAACATCTAAAAACATTTTTTTTTATTTATTTGATGATTGGAATATCAATAAAAACAGTCTTTGCACTGCCCTATGGGAACTGGGAGGGGACATGCAAATGAGTTCACAATGCATTTTTACTCTTTATACACAGCTCTTTTTAGCATGTCCCTCTCTGCCTTTATATCACAGCACATTATCACATATATAGTTGTCAGTGTTGGGAACGCTTACAATGTTAGTCACACTTTGCTAGCCTCGAGGCACACGGGACTTAGGCTGCAATGAGCGCCAAAGGTGCTCATTCCCTGCAAGCCTCGCGAATTGAGGCGAGCAATTGAGGCACGCAGGACTTTGGCTGCAATAAACACTGAAGGCACTCATTGCACTGCAAGAATCACAAAGCGAGGCAAGCAGTTGAAGCACGCAGTTCGTTCTAACAGATAACTAGAAAACACCCAAAACCACCAAAATAATTATAAAAAAATAATAACACTCACACACAGCACAGGGGGAGAGACAGGAAGCCTAGGAGTGAAGTTGCAAACTAATTCGAGACATATTTGTATTTTTACGCTGCTTGAAAATCAGGGAAAAATGGTGGACGAAAAACCTAAAAATTATGAAACAGGATGAAAACGAGGCTCACCAACACCAGGCACGCAGAACTTAGAAAATACACAACGGTGCAAACAGTAACACTTACACTAACAACGCCAGGCACGTAGGACTTTGAAAATAAAACCAACGAGGACCAAAAGCATCACATTGTATGCCAACTAGCATTGCCAGCCTTATAATTTCATTCCTGTCATTTTTGGACGGGCACTTTCCTAGTAAAGTTATAACAGAAGGCATATGCTAAGAGGAGCCATGCATACAGTGTTATTGGTTTAAAGAGTAAAAATATATTGTTGAATCAATTGCATGTCCCCACCCATTTTCCAAGAGTGCAGCTCAAAAACTGTGTTTCATTAGACCCTGAGTAGGAAATATGATTTTTTACTTATTTTTAGACATCCAAATCTGCACACAAATGTACTATTTCTTTTCCTTTTTTTATTTTCACATTTTGAAGCCTAACTGGTTCACTTGTTCATTCACCATCTATATAAATATCAAATAGAGCCTCTTCAGAAGTGTATTGATAAAACTCCCCTCAAGACTACAGTTGCTTTGTGGTAAGGGGGCATACTTATACTGTAAAATTGGTCCTGTAGCCCCCAGGGCACCAGAGAGGGATTAAAGGTTTAGGTATTACCAGGAGAAAAGCAAAAGTCTTCCAGTTATCCTTTCTTCAGGAACTGTATGTATAACATGCTGGTGATCTAGATCTATTCTAAAAGTGGTCCTATACCTAGCAGTAGCCAAGAGAAAAAGCTTTGCCATATCCAAGAACAGGAGCCTAGCAGTAGCCAAGAGTTTAGCAGCATCTACAGCATGCCCAATGTATCTGTGATGTAGGTCTCCAACCCAAACACAAGTTCCAGGAGAAATAATTCTCTGGATCTTTAGTTGAGACAATTTAAGACAAATTAAGTGATGTGATCAATTACATTTAGGGGTGACTTTCACCAATATTCACAAATTTTACCAAGGCCTGCTTCACTTAGGCTGTGGGGACAATTTTTACCACATGAAAAAGACACTAACAGCCTTATTAAATTGTGATTCGCCCAATTGAATAGGGCTCTATATAAGCACAGAGCCTATTTTTTACAGAAGTTTTTAGTTAGACTAACTAAAAACTTCTGTAAAAAAATAGGCTCTGTGCTTATATAGAGCCCTATTCAATTGGGCGAATCGCAATTTAATAAGGCTGAAAAGCCCTCAGTGATCTGTTTGACAGACCCTGTGAAGCTTAGAGAAATCTGGATGATAGTGTATAAAGGCAAACATATGTATATATATATTAATTTAATTTGTGAAACAGGATTTCATGTTATACTTCATTATAAATGAATTTGGTGTGACCTCTACTCTCTCAGCAGGACTTAAGGGTTAGCCGATGAATGGTCCACTCCAGGAATTCAATTTTAATCATGTTCATTAATCAGGTTCATAATACTACATAAAGTAATTTTAGTAACCTGACACTAATTGAAATAATATAAACATGCACTACAGTGTGTAATCATAGGATCGCCATGATAAAAAGTAACACAATTAAAAACACTAATAAACCAAAATATAGTCAACCCCTGAAATAGCTGTTATATAACAAACGTAATCCACAGTATCAAATCCTATATAATGACTACAGGCTATTATAACCCTGACCATCTTTAGATATTTCTGTATTGAACAGATATGGACATATTCTCTGATAAATCCATGTAGATTCTGGTAATTGAATAACATAAAAGAAGAACTGAAACTAATTTGAAAAACTAAAGTTGAATTTGCAAAGGCGTTGTAGCGGAACCCATCACTGTTTTACCCTGTTTTATGATTATTCTTGGTTAAAATATGATCCTACAATATGTATGCTGGTTGATGCTCTGCAGAATATTAGCCAGACTTTTGCAGACCTAGGCTAATAGATAATCCTATTACAGAGATTCAAGAGATAAGAAAGTTGTAAAGGATCCTTGCATTTTCCAAAGTGTTTTAATTCTCTGATAAGAACAAAGAGGTGTAATTGAATCAGTGTCTGATTGTATCAAAGTGGCCAGGGAGGTGTGACCCCCCTATTGTTCTCTTTGTGTGTATTGTGTGTAGCCAAATATGGGCATGTGTATTGCCTGTGGCCAAAGAGATGTATATATAGTTCTGCAATAACAAAATAAAGTCAGTATTCATTTGACTCCCAAATTGTGTGTCGTCCAATATGGGAGGTCGGGGATGGTGAAACTGTAGTGCCTCGTGGGTAGTTTATCGTATACCAGCGGAGATTTTGGACTGCGTGTCCCAGCTCCGTTACATTTGTTGGCAAGTGGCGGGATTGTTCCCACGGTCAGAAGGACAGCTACAGGAGACACCATTCCGTGGAGTACAAATTGAGGGCAACGCTAGTATCCGTACAGCGCCCCTGGCTACATCAGGATGGAACCGGCTAGTTTTCAGACAGCATTCCATCATAAGGAGGAGGAGGCGGCCGCAGACTACAGGGAAACAGACAGAAAGGAACTCATGGTTACAGTACCTCGTATTACCCCACAGAATGAGTTTGGAAGAGAACTCCAAAGCAGACTGGCCTTTTTCCCAGATACGCTTCCCATGAAAACCTTGGAATGGTTAATGACAGATGTCCACAAATCCATAATGGAAAAGCAGCGGGCACGGGAGCGGTCCATCTGGGGAGCTGCTAACCCACCTCCCACCATTAAACCCCCCCCAGCACTGCGTCCGGGTGGTGGGAACTACCAAACCCCTCCACGGTACATCAGGTGCCACACGTGTAACCAGCAGGGTCACATGCAGAGAGACTGTCTCAGAAACCGCTCCACGTGGAATACTCCAACTAATTCCACCTCCCAGCGGCAGTGTGTACCCCAGGGGGCCGAAGGTGTCGTCCTTCCCCCCCAGCAGCAGTGTGTACCCCAGGGAGCCGAAGGTGTCGTCCTTCCTCCCCAGCGGCAGTGTGTACCCCAGGGAGCTGAAGGTGTCGTCCTTCCTCCCCAGCGGCAGTGTGTACCCCAGGGAGCTGAAGGTGTCGGCCTTCCCCCCCAGCGGCAGTGTGTACCCCAGGGAGCTGAAGGTGTCGTCCTTCCTCCCCAGCGGCAGTGTGTTCCCCAGGGAGCCGAAGGTGTCGTCCTTCCTCCCCAGCGGCAGTGTGAACCCCAGGGGGCAGAAGGTGTCGTCCTTTCCCCCCAGCGGCAGTGTGAACCCCAGGGGGCAGAAGGTGTCGTCCTTCCCCCTCAGCGGCAGTGTGTACCCCAGGGGGCTGAATGTGTCGTCCTTCCCCCCCAGCGGCAGTGTGTACCCCAGGGAGCTGAAGGTGTCGTCCTTCCTCCCCAGCGGCAGTGTGTTCCCCAGGGAGCCGAAGGTGTAGTCCTTCCTCCCCAGCGGCAGTGTGAACCCCAGGGGGCAGAAGGTGTCGTCCTTTCCCCCCAGCGGCAGTGTGAACCCCAGGGGGCAGAAGGTGTCGTCCTTCCCCCTCAGCGGCAGTGTGTACCCCAGGGAGCTGAAGGTGTCGTCCTTCCTTCCCAGCGGCAGTGTGTACCCCAGGGAGCTGAAGGTGTCGTCCTTCCCCCTCAGCGGCAGTGTGTACCCCAGGGAGCTGAAGGTGTCGTCCTTCCTTCCCAGCGGCAGTGTGTACCCCAGGGAGCTGAAGGTGTCGGCCTTCCCCCCCCAGCGGCAGTGTGAACCACAGGGGGCAGAAGGTGTCGTCCTTCCTCCCCAGCGGCAGTGTGAACCCCAGGGGGCAGAAGGTGTCGTCCTTTCCCCCCAGCGGCAGTGTGAACCCCAGGGGGCAGAAGGTGTCGTCCTTCCCCCTCAGCGGCAGTGTGAACCCCAGGGGGCAGAAGGTGTCGTCCTTCCCCCCCAGCGGCAGTGTGTACCTCAGGGAGCAGAAGGTGTCGACCTTCCTCCACAGCGGCAGTGGGTACCCCAGGGGGCCAAAGGTGTCGTCCTTCCCCCCCAGCGGCAGTGTGAAACACAGGGGGCAGAAGGTGTCGTCCTTCCCCCCCAGCGACAGTTTACCCTAACCAGGGGAGACACCAATCTCCCAGACGGCGCAGATGGGACCGTGGTCTCTGCGCCCACAGCTTGTCCAGATCCCCAACTACCGTCACTGGGACAACCGGAGGAGGGGGTAAGTACAAATTCCCCTCCCCAGCTAACTTCTAATGTGGCCCCAGGGTTAACAGAGGAAATGTTAACCCCCACTGACCCCCACGTTTCCCTGGCTACTGAGCCGAAATATGTCCCAAGTACCCCAGCAGAAGAGCTGACAGCGGGGCAGAGTGCAGTCGGCCTCTGCCCTCCCTTTGTCCCTTGTACAGAGCAGGATGTCCTGCAGGTTATACCAGCAGAAGAGCTGGCATCAGGGCAGAGTGCCGCTGGCCTCTGCCCCTCAAGTCCCCTCAGCGTGTTGCCCCCTCACCACAGCAAAATATCCAGGTACCTGGTTAGACTTCCCCCCAAAGGAGAGATGTGTGACGAAGTGCCCTTCGCCACTTTGGCTTGGAGAGGACTGTTTGCCAGCCTCCTGCCCTGCGACTATGGCCCTGGTACATATCGCCCTTTGGAAACCAGTGTTCGGCCATACCAGAGTGTAAGTCACTCATTCTGGCCCTTTACATACAGGGGGGTCATTCTGTACTTGCCCTGTATGAACCATGATACCCCAGATAACTGTGCCATGAAGCCCATTCATATAATGAAAGACTATGGGAAAGACTTTAGCTACATGGCAATTGAACTGTGTGAAGAAGATCTGAGCGCTATTCGGTGGTTTTGTGCGCTCAGATCCCAGCTATCTGGGGATATGGGAAATGTGAGTAAATGTGAATTGCAGTAATGCTGATGGGTTGTCAAACTAGAGAATTGACCAACAAATACTTTTGTCCGGACATCCCCAGGCCGATCCGTTGGGATCAGACCGTGTATGCCGGCTTATGGTCACGGGGGAGGTGTGTAGCGGAACCCATCACTGTTTTACCCTGTTTTATGATTATTCTTGGTTAAAATATGATCCTACAATATGTATGCTGGTTGATGCTCTGCAGAATATTAGCCAGACTTTTGCAGACCTAGGCTAATAGATAATCCTATTACAGAGATTCAAGAGATAAGAAAGTTGTAAAGGATCCTTGCATTTTCCAAAGTGTTTTAATTCTCTGATAAGAACAAAGAGGTGTAATTGAATCAGTGTCTGATTGTATCAAAGTGGCCAGGGAGGTGTGACCCCCCTATTGTTCTCTTTGTGTGTATTGTGTGTAGCCAAATATGGGCATGTGTATTGCCTGTGGCCAAGGAGATGTATATATAGTTTTGCAATAACAAAATAAAGTCAGTATTCATTTGACTCCCAAATTGTGTGTCGTCCAATATGGGAGGTCGGGGATGGTGAAACTGTAGTGCCTCGTGGGTAGTTTATCGTATACCAGCGGAGATTTTGGACTGCGTGTCCCAGCTCCGTTACAGGCGTAATACAAATTCACCACTGCTTCAAAATATTTTTTAAATAAGATACGTTTAATGAACAAGTGAAGAAATCTCACAAGAGAAGTGAACAAATTCCAGATCACTGCAAACATTCATACAAATAATGTAATAATAAAGGGCATCTGTAGTGCACATACAATAGGGGTTAATTTGTTTATTTAATAAACTGGTTCAAAAATAATCAAGGTAACTTTTAAAACTTAAATTTGAAGTTTTGTTCTTTGACTTCTGCTTTCCTCAACCCCTATGAGGTCCAGGGGTGTGGAGGAGTATCCTGATAGGAGTCTTTATATATTGAGGTGATAATAGGCTTTAATCTGCCAACTTCCTTGCAGTGGCTATTACAGGCAAATCTACATCAACTTGAAAAAAATTAGGACCGACTTCTGGGTGTATAATTGTTCAACCCTGGACACCTAATAGACAGCCTCATTCAATTGCTTTGATTTTGAGATCCGTGCTCGCAAGTGGAGGTCACAAGTTACTTTGCTATTCCATTGCTTCCGTTTGCGGGCTCCGATCGAGTTACGTGCTGCAAGCTACGATTTCTATCGATTTGTCAAATCACAAGTTACTTCCCTCAATGCAATTGATCTTTCACGGCTGCAAGAGTTGCGATCCCTAAAATCGCAAATCGATTTTCAATTGCTCCGATTTTCCCCCACTAACTTCTCCATCAAGCCTGCAAATGGCAAAAATCGGACCACAAGTTACTGTTAACAAGGAGGTCTCACAAAGGGCTTACTGACAAATCGGAGCACTTTAAATGCAAATATAAATTCAGCACTGTAACTGGTGGGGAACACAATGGGTGACATTAGAATTAAAAGCACAACATTCTCAAGCTCGCACATCGCCAAAATATAATACTTTATTTCATGTTTAATTTCCGTACAAAATTGTACGGGCTTCAACCTCCAAGCCCGTAGGACTTTGGAATCCAACCTCCATATTTCATTGAAGTCCTATGGGCTTGAATAATAAGTTACGGGCTTGGAGGTCATCCAAGCCCGTATGGCTTTGGACAGAAATGAAACATGAAATAAAGTATTATATTTTGGCCATGTGCGTGATTGAGAATGTTGTACCCATCATTTACAGTGCTGTATTAAATTTATATAAGTGCTCTGAGTTTTCGGGATTGAGCCACAAGATATGGGCTTGAATCCACGATTATGTTCAAACCCGCAAATGCTACTGCCAATAGCATGGTTTCCGATTCTTTCAACCGGTGCCTAACTTTTGGGCCCGGCCAATTGAATAGCAGAGTAAAAGTAGAACAACGGGAGCACGCAGCTCGATCGCAGCCATTTGCCTGTTTGCGATCGAGTTACGGCCCAGAATTGAATGAGGCTGACAGTGTTGAAAGAAGCGAATCTGCTGTAAGCTACAATGATACTTTTGTTTGTTATTTTTAAAAGTAATATTGAATTTACATTTTTCAAATACAGATTCTGTTGCTGGTTAGGTTTTAAATAGACAAATTAAACCTTATTGTTTGACCACTATAGTGGTAGAGCTGTGTTGGCTGTTTGTCTTTCAACAAATCTATGGCATTATTCACTTTGGAAAAAAATAATGATTTTGGGATATCTATGCAGAACAGGAGACCTGTTGTCCCATATAATTATACAGCACTCCGTGACTTCTACGGTGACATACAAATGTGTTGTGCAATGTTTCAAAGCAATTGTATTTAAATTAGAGTAATACCATACACTAGTAAGGAAACCAACAACTGTTCATATTGTTCCAGTACTTTATCTTGCTTATCAATAACATGTATACCACTTACTTCTCAAGTGTCATCCTGCAGTTTCTCTTTCTCACTTCTCTGAGGACACAGCAAGGAATGCTGCTGAAATGGCTGCAGTTTATCAGTATAAATCTCTGATTATCGGCTTCATTCTCCTGCAATGCACACATTTTACATAGTTACATAGCATTTAAGGTTGAAAAAAGTCTTTCAGTCCATCAAGTTCAATCTTTTAAGATCTCCTCTGATCTGCAATATGCGGATTAAATATTAATTAATTAGTTGTTAATTAATTATTAGTCAATTATTTCATTTTTTTTATTATTAATTAATCCAAAGGAAGGCAAACAAAAAAACAAGCGAGACTTAGCCAATCGTCTCAAAGGCAAAAAGAAAATTAAAAAGAAAATTAATTCCTTCCTGACCCCAGATACTGGCGATCGGATTTCTCCCTGGATCAATACTGTCTCTCTAATTATCCATGATAACCCTGAATTCCCTTTTTAATTAGAAATAAATCCAGTCCCCTTTTAAAGTTATCTATCGAATTTGCTGTAACCACCACCTCTGATAGAGAATTCAACAGATTAACCACCCTTAAATACATCTAAAATAATTTTACATATTCACTTCATATGGCGGTTTCTTTCACAGTTACAGGTTGTCTCTTTTTCTATAACTGTGTTGTAGGTCAGCAATCAAGACTAATTTCTGAGAGCTGTATTGGAACAGTCCCTTGATGCCTGCTTTACCCTGATACAAAAGCCTTGCTCTTGACCCATGCATGATCCATTTAGGCTAAGTGATGGAATAACTGACACGACAACTGGAGTTGGGAGAAACAACGGATACAGATTCTGTTGCTAGTTAGGTTTTAAATAGACATTTATTTTGAAACAATGTAAACAACAACCATAACTTATTTAAATGACTAATTTAGTCCTTTCCTTCCGGGGGAGGAGCCCGGCCACGAACAGTGAACTCACGCTTTGAGCCCTGCCCAAAGCCCCAATGCTTATCTTTAAGCACGCCCTGTGAGGTGGGGCCAACGCCCCCTTAGGCCAGTGGGCCGGGCAACTCACTTCCCGCCGCCAAGTCATAAATTAACATTACACAACATACAATAGCCACTTCTCCGAATTCTTTAACCAAAATATATATTATTTCAATATTTCTTATTTATATTATATATATATTTTTTTAAAAAGAATACTCCATATACATCTGTTAACAACAAAATACAGGGTGGGTGGGTGGGATTCCAGTCGGAAGACCGCGCTGCTGTGCTCAACGGCGCGAAACGGGCTTCCGACACGCCCCCCGACGCACCTGATTGGCTGATAGCCTCACAGGCTTTGCTGGGTCACGCGACGCTACGGGCTGACTTAGGGAGCCTGTGCAGGAGTCAATCCGAATCCCTAGAAAAGTCAATTGTTCCGTAGGGCCCTCCGTCTTGTCATGGGCCAGCGGTACCCCGAACTCTGTACAGATTTCGGTGAACACGTCCAGCATGAAACGGCAAGCGTCGTTTCCTGCTGGGCCAACGAAAAGGAAATCATCCAGGTAATGGGTAATACTCTTGTACCCCGCCTCGATGCTCACGACCCATTGTAAAAATTTGCTGAAGGCCTCGAAGTACCCACATAATATCGAGCATCCCATGGGTAAACACAGATCAACGAAGTAACTTCCATCTACGAAGCACCCCAGCAACCGATGGCTTGACGGGTGTACGGGGAGCAATCTGAATGCTGCCTCGATGTCCACTTTTGCCATAAGGGCCCCATGGCCCTCCCTCCTCCCCAGGTCAACCGCCCGGTCAAATGACTCATAAGACACAGTAGCCTGGTCTTTTGAGATGCCATCGTTTACCGAACGACCTCTGGGGTAGGAAAGATGCTGAATCAACCTAAATTTACCCTTCTCCTTCTTGGGGACCACCCCAAATGAAGACATGACTAAACCCAGGACGGGCGGGGCCACAAATGGCCCTGCCATCCTCCCCAATTTTACCTTATTAAGCACCTTAGCTTGAGCTACCCCTGGGAAATCCCTGGCCGACTTCAGGTTTGGAACAAGAAAACCTTGAATGTCGACCCCGCATGGAATCCGGAATCCTTCTCGGAAACCGTCCTCCAACAGGCGTGCCGCTTCGGCGGTGCCTGCCAATTTAGCGTAGCGTTTTAGCCACGGCAGCATGGCGGGGAGGCGTATGGGCGTCCTGCCCCTTTGCAGGAGGTTCACCCCTGCCTCCCTCTTTTGGTCTACCGCATCTAGACAGGGGGTGTTCCCCTCCACAATTCGAGCATGCGTGCTTAAACCTGCAGTTAGGGGCCCATCTACAGACCCCCTCGTTATACGCAAAACAGGTCTTAAGGCCTGCTCCTGAGGCGTGGGTGGGGCCCTTAGCTCCACCGGCCCCGCTCCGAAAGGGCGTCGTGACTCTCATGGGTGTCATGATGTTTAGCCAATACGCCACCGCTTTGTCACTCCACGCCATGCTTGGCCTTGAGGCCAAGTATTGACGGAATTCCTCATCGTACCGCCACCAGGCTGTACCCCCATAGACCTTGTGAGCATTCCGAATTTCGTCTATGTAAACGAATAATCCCGAACTCTGTTCGGGGTGCCGCTCACACAGTACGCAAGCCCAGATTGGAAATGCTTGCAGCCATGTATCAAACGTCCTAGGTAGCCTAGCAAAAGATTTCCGCCGCTCTTCCCCCTCCCTGGGGCCCCTCTCGGCCAAATCTGTTTGCCTAGACATAGGGAGAAGGGAAAACAACTCTATAAATTCCCTCCTCCAGATCTTTTCCTTAACCTCCTGGGTAAGGTGTGCACCTAAGTTATCCAACGAGCATAAGACTATCGGTCTCATGGCTGCGTCGGTAACGCCTGCATTGGTACTACCTATTGCTGCAATCGCATTGCCTACCGGCGCCACTGCCGCTGCTGGCTGGGACCATGCACCCTTCGCTAGCCCCTCTATCCAAGCTCCCATTTCGTGCTCGCTAACCGCGATGTTGTGCGCAGCTAGTAGAGTCTTCAATGATCCTGGAGCCATCAGAATTGACTAGGACACCAGCCACCGCAGGCTGTTCCTGTTCAATGTGCTGAGCTCCAAGCTTCAGAAGGCATGGGAGGTCCCAGCCTGTCCTGCACCCACCTGACCCCTTGGCTTAGGGCACGGGTCCTAACTTGAGCCAGCAAAGCCTCTAAGCCTTCTGGATCCATACTAAGACTACCAGGGGGACAGACAGGGGGGACAACAAGCAACAGCACCAGGCACACACAGACACAGGGACACACACAGACAAAACACACACACAGCGCAGACAAAACACACAAAGACACAAAACGGAGGAAGAAAACAAAACAAGCAAGAATAGCCTCAACAAGTATATCCCCTTATGTGCTGGTAAGCTGGGGTGGAATCTCAGTATTTAAACCTTCCTACTTTAGTTTTGGCTGCAGGACCTCAGACCTCCGTCCATTCCAGTCGGGAGACCGCGCTGCTGTGCTCAACGGCGCGAAACGGGCTTCGGACACGCCCCCCGACGCACCTGATTGGCTGATAGCCTCACAGGCTCCGCTGGGTCACGCGACGCTACGGGCTGACCCAGGGAGCCTGTGCAGCCTCCGCGTCATTCAAGAGAATTACTGTTAAAACTGTCTGTTTAGTGCACCTCCTATTTCCAATATGCCTATTATAGAGGTACACTTATGTTTTTGGAACATTATGCCCTATTAGGTAATGTTAATGCTCATGCCATGTAAAAAAGAGAGATATTTGTTAATGTTTAGATGTTCAGTCATGTCCGACTCTCTGTGACCCTATAGACCGCAGCATGCCAGGCACAATCGAAATGTATCTGGCTGTGCTTATCCATAAGGTTTTCTTTGCAAAGATACTGGAGTGGGTTGGCAGTTCCTTCTTCAGAGGACTGCAATGTGTCTGACCTCTCTGCTATGACCTCTCTGCTATGACTTCCAGCTTCATTGAGGTACACAAGCCCCTTCCCCATGATATGGCAGAGATCTAAAAGGAGCATAGAAATATACATAAATAAAATTCTCCATACACACACATTATGTAGAATTTATACTACAAGATACAATCATTCACTTAGGCCTACTTAGAGAAAAGCAGAGGGGGGAAGAGAAAAAGTTGGCTATGATCAGGAATGGAGAAACATAGATTTCTCTTAAATATGGAATTTTCCTTTGAATGAATGACATTCGGGAGACTAAGAGGAACAAGGGGATTTTGTGTAAAAACTTTGCACCAGGCAGAGGAGGTTGAAATTAGCTAAACTGATTTGGCAACCTGAAAACCAAATTAATAATTATTATTATTATCGTTTATTTGTAACGCGCCAACATATTCTGTAGCGCTATACATAAGTTAAGCTACAGGCAATGACAAGTTCAAGATTCACATATTGCAATGAAGGGCCCTGTCTTTGAGCTTGGAATCCAGTGTCCATAGCGCTTTCCCTAAAGCACTGCGCAGGATTGAAACTCGCAGACTAACAATCTAAAGGTTGAAGTGTGTATGTGGTGCAGTAGGGAGAGAGTAGTGCTGTGCATGTTAGGGAGGAAGGTTATAGGCTTCTTTAAATAGGTGCGTTTTTATTGATGTTTTGAAGGATTTAAGGCAGGAGGATAGTCTGGTGAAGCGAGGCAAGGAGTTCCAGAGAATAGAGGCAGCACGAGAAAAGTCCTGGAGGCGGGAGTGAGAGGAGGTGACAAGAGTGATAGAAAGAAGAAGGTCATTAGCAGAACGAAGAGGGTGTGTGGGGGAGTATTTGGCGATGAGAGCAGAGATGTACGGGGGTGCGATATTGTTGACGGCTTTGTAAATTAGGGTCAAGATTTTAAATTTTATTCTGGAGGCTAAAGGAAGCCAGTGAAGTGATTGACAGAGAGGTGATGCCGACACTGAACGTTGTGTACAGTAGATGAGTCTGGCGGAGGCATTCATTATGGATTGAAGTGGGGAGAGAGTGTGACACACTCAGAACTGCATTCAGAACACCTCAGTAGTGCAAATTCACTCTGGTTTTAAGGCCTACTTCATCTGTGACACACTCAGAACTGCATTCAGAACACCTCAGCAGTGCAAATTTACTCTGGTTTTAAGGCCTACTTCATCTGTGACACACTCAGAACTGCATTCAGAACACCTCAGCAGGTATGGAGAAGATTCTGGAAACTGTGCCATCCCTGGAGCCAATATGCTTATTAATATCACTACTGTATGCATGTTATTATATCTTGGCAGATAGAAATATTCTGACTTTTTGTTTTCAATTTTTAACTGTTTCCTATACCCTGCTCTGCTGTCCCCACCTCCCCCCCCCCATCCTTCCCCCATTTATGGCTGGCATAATTACCTCAAATCTCCTCCCCCCTCCTCAAATACCTTTATTCTATGGTCTCTCTCTCATTCCTTCCTAACTCTCCTATCTTCCTGTACTGTCTGGCCCCAATCCATTCTCTCTCTCTCTTTCTTTCAGTGCAAATTTACTCTGGTTTTAAGGCCTACTTCATCTGTGACACACTCAGAACTGCATTCAGAACACCTCAGCAGTGCAAATTTACTCTGGTTTTAAGGCCTACTTCATCTGTGACACACTCAGAACTGCCCTCCCTCCCTTCCCCTTCCCCACCCACCCCAACTCAGATTAAATTTATAGAGCCATAGAAAACACCTGACTTCCTACTTGCAGATATATCATCTCAACACTAGGGGTCAGCCAACATACTACTCTGTCACCTCAGATCCCTCCCCTCTCCCTCTAAAATAAAACTCTTTCTATCTTTCACTTACTTCCTTGCCCTTGCTATTCCTTATTTGTTACTCTTCCCCAGTTCTCTGCCCTTTAATTCCCTTTAGATTGTAAGTAGCGAGTTTCTAGTCTTGTAGGGTGCTTTGGGATAAAGCACTTTCTGCTAAGATTCTAAGCTCAAAACAGGGCTCTTCAACTTTTTTAATTTTGTTAAACGTGTATTTCCCTTGTTCTTATCCCCTGTACAGCGCTACGGAATATGTTGGCGCAATACAAATAAAAGATAATAATAATAATATTAGAATCTTAATAGTGTCTTGGAGAAGGCAAGATTTTGTTAGTGACTGTATGTGGGGGATGAAAGAAAGGGCAGAATGCAGTAGAATTGATAGTTGGAAATTAACATTTAAAAAAGTAATAGTGAGTATCACTGAGCATGGCACATTGGCCTAGACTGTTTCAGAAACTGTGTTTCCTTAAAGGTAGACTGTTTCTTTTTGTTTGTTTGTTTGTTTGTTTTGCGGAATGAAGCTATTCACATATTAATTGCTCTTCTGCCATATAACCAGTTTCCTACTGAACCACACTTGTACTTCTTTCATGCACCCTCTCACACTTAACAAGAAATTTGTACGTTCTGAATGATTTCTCAGATGTTTGTATCCAACATTTATTATAATAATAGCAACTTGCCCGTCAAACAATGACGGCAATAATATTTGAAGCCTGACAATGCTGTTTGCCACACAATGGGAGCCTCTCCCCCTCTACTTTACTGGCCTCGTGATGAGAGCCTTCGGCGCTCATTGCGAGGCACTCCCCTCTCTACTTGACGGGATGCGCTCATTGTGAGCCTCTCACCCCCCTCTACTTTACTGGCCTTGCAATGAGTGCCTTTGGCGCTCATCACGGGCCTCGCAATGAGCGCCTTTCGTGCTCATTGAGAGTCTCTCCCTCTGTCTACTTCCTCCCTTGTGTCTCATTTCCCCCTCCTCTCCCTCCCTTGAGTCTCCTTTCCCCCTCCTCTCCCTCCCTTGTGTCTCCTTTCTCCTTCCCCCCTGTGTCTCTTCCCGCTCTCACTCCCGTGTCTCTTTACCATCTCTCCCTCCCCTGTGTCTCTTGCCCCTCCTCTCCCTCCCCTGAGTCTCTTCCCCCCTCTGCCCTCCCTGTGTCTCTTCCCCCTTCACTGTGTCTCTTCCCTCCACCTCTCCCCTCGACTGTGTCTCTTCCCCCCTCCCTCGTGTCTCTTCCCGCCCTGTGTCTCTTCCCCCCTCCCCTGTGTCTCTCCCCCTCCTCTCCCTCCCTGTGTCTTTCCCCCCTCCCCTGTGTCTCTTCCCTCTCCCTCCCCTGTGTCTCTCCCCCTCCTCTCCCTCCCCTGTGTATCAACCCCCCCTCTCCCACCCCTGTGTGTCCACCCCCCTCCTCTCCCACCCGTGTGTCTCCCCCTCACCTGTGTCTCTTCCCCTCTCCTCTCCCTCGCCTGTGTCTATTCCCCCCTCCTCTCCCTCCCCTGTGTCTCTCCCCCTCCTCTCACTCCCCTGAGTGTCTGCCCCCCCCCTCCTCTCACTCCTCTGTGTCTCTCCCCACTCCTCTTTGTCTCCTCCCTCCTGTGTGTCTCCCCTCCTTCCATGTGTGTCTCTTCCTCCCTTCTCTCACTCGCATCTGTTTTCCTCTTCTGGCGCATGCACGCGCCCGGCCACAATGCTCACGTGCGGCTTTGCCGCACAATGCGCATGAGCAGGAGTTGCGGCAATCGTAGTTCTAAAACTGCGATTTTTCGCAAGCGTGAAGACGAATCTCAGTTTGACAACTATTATATGTGATAAATAGCAGATTAAAGAAACCAGTCATAGGAAATAAATCTTGCAGTATTGTTACTATTTACTACAAAACACCATTTTTAGTTTCCGCGTGTCTCCATCATTCTAAAAGTTATAGCTAAATCCGTAGCATATATCTCCACACAGTTGTGTGTTTATGCATGAGATCAAATGCTGGCACTAAGAACTAGAACCATTATACAGGTATACCCTGGTTTGTGCTACCCTGCTGATTCACGATATCACTCTTTCCGGTCACAGTCCCTGGAAAGCGATAAATAGTGCTTAAAATCACATTGTAGGCATTTAAATCCCTGCTTAGCTTGTTTTTTTTATAAAATGCCCCGTTTAGCCTGGAATATTTGTTCCTGCATGCAGGATCGATATCCAAAAACTGTGCTAAACGGAGTATTCCTGTAAATAATAAATAATAGTACTGGTCATAAAGAAAATAAACTAATAGAGATGGGTATCTCTGTCAGTCAGATTTGCGCAGGGTAACAAGACACATTTCTATATCTCTACATAGCAGAAATTTGGTTTGAAAGTGTCTCTTATATGTAGCCATCCTCCTGAAAGGGATATAGAAATAAAATATGTTCTATCAATTATTTAAACAAGAATAATTTAAACATTACAATAGTTTTTAATCTTCAGGAAAAAGCATTGGTAAAACTTGTTGAAACTTGCCTGAAACTCCAAAAAATGCAGCAATCATATCAAGGTGTGTTATGTTTTTGGCTGAAGATGACAACTGATTTAGTTATATTGCTGCCAATTGACTGACATTATACATGCAAAACAAATATAAGGAAAAACATATGGGGATATTCTTCCTATATACCTAAACATATAGGAAATACTTAGTATTCTGGATGTTGATAGCCTAGAGAACAGAAGGGAGAGGGGTTATATGATAGAAACCTTTAAATATATAAAAAGATTTAATTATGTTCAAGAGGGAAGTGTCTTCAAGAAAAATAGGAATGCATGAACAAGAGATCATGATTTGAAGTTGGAAGCAGGAATATTTAGAGATAATGTGAGACAGTGCTACTTTACAGAAAGAGTAGTAGTTAAGTGGAAGAAACTTTCAGTGAAAGTAGTAGAGTCGCACCAAGTTAAGGAATTTAAGTATGCCGGGGATAAACATACGTCTTAGTTTAGCCAAATATATACAGTAGGTAGAGAGCATGGGCAGACCAGATGATCTTTTTGGTACTTATGTGCCATCAAATCTGTTTTTTTATTTGAATACAAAATGTCAGCAGTTAACAGCAATATAACAAATGAGTATTCAGTTTCTGCCAATAAAAAAAGAAATGAAGTATAAAACATTTGTAATAAATTAAGTAATAAATACTTTCTCTGGGTTTATTTCTACCTTAAGAATTGGATGTATCCAAGATTAATATTTTTAAATGTTTTAGACAAAATATACCAAAAATCATACATTCACAAAATGTGTTGCTTGTCGAAAATAAGCCCTATTACTTTTTACAGAAAGATTTCCCCTCCTTTAAATGAATTACAGCCCTGCTATATGATCATGTCTGAGTGAATTTATAAAGGTTAACAGCCTCCTTCCTGTTCATCTGAATTATAACAATTAATGAAGAGCTCCTTATTTCCATTAGACACAAACAGGCTGATTTCCACCGTACATGAAGCAAAAATACTGTGCAGAGAACGGGAAATTGCTCATCAAATGAAATTATCCAATGTTCACTTTGACATTAAAATTAAGTAAAACACTGAATGAATGAATTTTGTAATAAATCTAAAAGTGTCTCTTGATATGTAGCTATATATCTGTGATATTACTATCATATTTTGCTATAAATCATACTAAAAAGGCAATTATTTATATTGTGCATTTAAAAAAAAAATTTTTTAGACACTATAAAAGCTTTTTTGCATGGAAAATAAATTATGTTAATTTAAGAGAAATTATCTTATGGCCCAAATCATAGCAATAATAAGCAATGGTTTTCATCTGCCTTAGCTCAGCAGTGAACAAGCTTTAGAGAAGTGTAAAACAGAAAAATTGAAAGGCCCTTATCTGTGTTATCGATATTTTATTATTATATTATATCTTGTTTTAAATTCCAAAGAAGGAGTTAAAAGCACAAGCTTGCTCAAGTCTAGGTATTTACAAGGCTCCTGCATTTACTCTAACATGTTACGACTTAGACTCATTCCCTGTCTCTCTCTAAGGTTACATTTCTGCACCACTCATCCATTATTCTTAACATATTGTTTAAAGGTATATGTAAGTGAGCTGGGTTATTAATGCATCTGATAGAGGAGAATTTATAGTGTCGTTATACAATTGTTTGCATGAAAAAAATCCAGAGTAAACAGTTAAACCATTAGCATGAAGTTTGCTGAATATATTACATTTGCAAAGAGTTTTCTCTCAATGTTGACACCCCCTGAAATTCCCAGGGAATATTAGCATACATTATACATTGTATCATTTTGGCCTGGGGATTGAGCAGGCATGCTCAAGTCACATGATTTCAGTCACTTTCCTTTAGCCAATCAGCAGCTTTAATATCGGGTACAATTTTTTAACCCAATATGCGCAGTGCCATTGCTATGGGTGTCTACATCACGCCCAGCACGTTTTGTTTTTGTTTTTTACAAAAAATGTTTGCATTTTTTCATGCAAATTTTTTTTGCTAGGTGGGTTATGATGCATTCTACAGGATGCATTCATAACCCACCTCACTTACATATACCTTTAAGATTATGACCCCTATTTAATTCCAAGCCCATAATTGCATGTAACCCAACATTTTGGCTGTGGGTTACTAATTTTTTGCATATCTAGATGTATTCAATTGACTCAAGCACCAATTAGAGGTTTACAGCCCCAACACACAAACCATGAACCCCATACGTTGCATGATCATGATCAATTAAGCAAGCCCTTAAGTTACAATTTTGTGCTTCTGGGGTTTGCTGTTTCTCCTGTTCAGGGTAGAATTGCCTGGTATTTCGGGGATGGTTCACTCATTTGAGTGAGACCAAACTGATATACTACAGGATACTTCTCCTTGTTAAGGGCACAAGTGATCTAAAAGAGGTTGGTCTCTGAGTAGGTAACCAGACCTACAGTATACGACAAACCTACTTCAGGTATTGTCTCTTTTTAGATTGAGCACCTCTAATTTTGTTGTTGTGTTTGCAAATGACCCTTAGGGTTTTTTCTCACCCTAAGGGTGATAGGGGGAACCAGACGTGGACTTCTTACTCACTGTGCCTTAGGGAGTAAAGCTGCACCTCACTGACGAGGCCCACAGAGCCCAAAACGCGTTTGGGGTTTGCTGTTTCTTCTGTTCAGGGTAGAATTGCCTGGTATTTTGGGGCTGGGTCAGTCATTTGAGTGAGACCAGACTGATATATTTCAGGATATGTCTCCCTGTGAAGGGCACAAGTGAGCTAAAAAAGGTTGCTCTCTGAGTAGGTAACCAGACCTATAGAGCAAACCTACTTCAGGTATTGTCCGTTCTCAGATTAAGCACCTTTAATTTTGTTGTTGTGTATACAATTTAGACAGAGCCAAAAGTAAATGAGACCGTCATCATGACGTCAGTAAAACACAAAGTTTAAACTACAATCAATTACTGCTTAGTAGTACAATTTGTGATTGGACCTGCAATCCAGAAACTTGGAAATCAATAAAAATAAATAAAGCAACTGTTCTAGTCCATGTGGGTGCCATGATATTTATTTTTTATAAAGATTTGCAAGCTTGAGACTGTTATGCAATTAATTATAATGCATTTCATGGCTTTCCCAGTATTTTTAAGTACAGTATTGTGTGATTATTTGCTTATTCGGTGTTATGAACAGGTGTTTAACCTACTTGCGAGTCCTATCTAGTACTTGTATAATTATTTTATACATTTGCCATTTATGGGTTTGAAGACAATCGCAGGCTTGTTGAATTGTTGTAATTGAATATGGATTTTGTGTCTTTAGCACTGGTTAACAATTGTGGGCTTGAAACATCAAAGGAGGATATAGGACGGAGTTATGTTTTTGACAACCCGCAGTGCGTTTGAGTCTGTAACTCGCAATTGGAATGCGAGTAGCCAAAAATAGCCAATTGTATATCGGTAACATTCATGGGCTTCATTACGGGCTCATGTAATTGAGATTTGGACAATTAGATACGGGCCTAGGTATTTCACATGCATAATATTCAATTTTAACAGTGGTCCTTTAATAGCATTTGTATATGAGTTACTAAAAGTTAATAGTTATAATAAAATAATACAATTGTAGAACATAACATAACATTTTCACTTTAGCATTTTACCTTGAAAATGTACAGATGGATTCACTGCATTATATTATGTGATAAGTAACTCCTTTAGAACTAAATGGAAAGTAGATGAAAAGTTGTTTGGTTAACCCAGTAAGATAACAACATTCAAAGGGCACATGAAGGAATTTACATAACAGAGAAAGGGCATCATTTAAGTGAAAAATATAGCAGTTTTAAAATATATGAATTGCATTTTGTGATTGGTAAGAATGAAGGTACCTTGGTACTCAAACTGACTAATACTGCATTAGTACAGGTCATGGGTAGACAACCATTCAGAAGAGGGATGCAGAGACATCCTTTATTTACTTAGTTTATTGTATTGTGTGTTAAAAATATATATTTACTAGCCACTTGCCCGTCAGAAATGACGGCATAATATTTGCAAGCCTCGCAATGCTGTTGTTTGCCACACAAATCCCTTGTTCTCTCAAGACCATAACCACTACAAATCCAATCATGCTATTAAATTGCAACAATTTCACTTACCTTCAACTCCATAACACGCAAATGTAGCCAAAAGGAAAAAGGAGTGATAGAGAGGACTCGCAAGGGGGGTAAAGTCCAATCCGTAGCACTTTAAATGCAAATATACACACAGTGATGTTAGGTCTTAGAATTAATAGGGCAACATTCTTAAGCTCGCAAATCAGCCCGAAAAAATACTTTATCTCATGTTTGATTGACATGTTATATTTATCCCGGCAATCAATGTGTTAATACATATACTGTAACTTGCATGTAATAGAATATCATATTTACAACTTTTTTAACATTGCTTATATCTGGATTGTGGGTCCGATCGTAAATCGTAATTGAACCCCGTAAGACTTTGAAATCCAACCTCCCTTTTCATGTGACTCAATGATGACGATTTCAGTTTCCATTGACTCCATTCAAACCCGTAACTATAAGTTTGACTAATTGATCACGTTCAAGGCTGCAAATCCAATGGTTGACAAATGGTTTACAGGTTTGCGTCTCAAGCTCGTAACTCGCACCCGTTCTAATTTAATAGCTAGGTAACTCGGCCAAATTTCAAGCCTGCAGCCGTTGCTGGTCTCACATTGCACTTAATGGCTTCTTATTTAATGGGGCTGCAAAAATGTGATATCTACAAGGCTTTGCCTGTGAAAAAAGTAAGTTGCTGAATTCAAAGTAAATAAAAAATGTAATATTAGTAATAATCATGTCATTCGAGGGTAGATCTTATAATTCTGCATGATACTTGTCCTTGCTTTTCTTAGCATGTACATAAAATGTATGGCACAGAAGCTGCATATACTGTATTACATTCCCATCTCTTCAGATTACCCATATTATATTTCAGCTAACTCAAAAATAATTTAAGCATCCTTATAAAATACACCATTGTCCCCACATTACTATAATCTCATCAGTTTTAGCTACGGTACCCTAACCTTCTAAGATCATGTCACTTGATAATCATACAGTATTACTTCTTGTTATTTTAAGAGGTTCAATTTTCTGTTATCAATGCAGTTTCTGAAATGAGTCTTACTACAATGTGCAGTCATATCTGCCTTTTGCATGGCACCACTGATAGGAACAAGTAGCCTGGGCTAGATTTACATCTCTGGCACCCCGTGGCACAATTTTCCGAGCTGTCCCATTGGTGTGGATCCTCCAGTAACAGCCTCATAGCAGCTTCCTCCCTTCCTTTATGCCAGGGAACATTTTGAAGTGTAAAATGAGGCGCCCTTCAAAGGGAAGTGCCTCTGGGCAGCTGTGTAGTTGGCCTAATGAGAAACCTCTAAATAAAATAACCATAGTAAATTGTCCCATTCTGAATGATGTTTAAATTCATTTTAAAGAATTTAATATCTGCACAGTGCACCATATGGGCATAACTTCTTTAAAACTGACATTCTTAGCCTATATCTTTCTCCAGTCTTTTGACAGAAAACAACAGGAGGAACCATCGTCAGGACTGGAATCCAGGATTTGCCCTTAAATGTGTGGCCTTTTCCTTCAAATAAAGGATATTTGCTCCTCTTTTTATATTTTAAAACAATAAAGCTCTTGTTCACATTGTAACAAATAGTCAAATAAGAATCTCAAAAAACATAACTTCTGAGACTGGTTTAGCTCCATAACAAAATATGATCTGCCAACAGGGCTTTTCCATAGTATAAACCAAGTACATATATGTTTTATAAAATACATTATAAATGGCACCTAGAACTCACCAAATTAACAAAAATGTATCCAGGCAGAAAAGCAAAGTGTTGGGAGGGTACTCATCTCAAGGCACATATAAATGCCCAGTGGTCCAATCAGTATGGTAAAAATAAATCTGAGCAGAGATTATGTTACATCACATACCAGAAACCATACTACTACATATGGCATTATAGGAATTCCCAAAACACCATGGTATTTGATAATTGTTGTTGTTAAGCTGTTCAGTCGTATCCGACTCTCCATAACCCTATGGACTGCAGCACGCCAGGCACAATTCTAATGTCTCAGGTTGTGCTTATACATAAGGCTTTCTTGGCAAAGATACTGGAGTCGGTTGTCATTTCCTTCCACATTGGACCATGATTTGTCTGTCCTCTCTGCTATGACTTGCCCATCTTGGTTGACCCAACATGGTATAGCTCACAGATTCATTGAGGTACACAAGCCCAGTCACCACAGCATGGTAGCGGTAGGGGATTTGATAATTACTTTTTCGATTATGTTAACAAGATATCTTCCGTTATTTCTGAAGTAATGGTCACAGGATTCAAATTTCTGTATATTTCTATAATACCTTAAGTCTTAGATATCATTATTATCAGTAAAGACTATAGACATGGTACATTACCTGTGGAAAATGTGTAAGAGTGGATGCATTGTACACCATTAATGTTTACTGTTTTATGTTGTTCTCTTCTTTTCTGTTATGTCTTGATGTTTGCCATTTTTATAAAAAATGTATTATTTTCCTGTTTTTGAAAATAAAGCATATAAGGAAAGAGTTGTTGTCAAAAAGACATAGATCCTCATTCAATTGAGCCATTCTGGAGATCCGGGCTCACAAGTGGAGGTCGCAAGTTATTTCGCTATTCAATGGGCTTCCGTTTGCGGGTTCCGATCGAGTTATGGGCTCCAAGCTGCAAATCATTGCGATTTCTAAAATCACAGATTAATGTCCTCCAAGCCTTTCATCTTTCACGGTCACAAGTGTCCTGGATGATAAAATCGCAAATTGCTATTCAATTGTTTTGATTCCCCGTCGCTAACCACTAGGTCAAGCCTGCAAATGGCAAATATCTAACCACAAGTTAATGGTAGTAAGGAGGTCTCGCAAAGTGCTTAATGACAAATCAGAGCATTTTAAAAGCAAATAAAAAAGCAATACTGTACTTTTATTAAGATTGAAATTGATGTTAGGTCTTAGAATTAATAGCACAACATTCTCCAATACTTTATTTCATGTTCAATTTTCGTGTTATATCGATCACGGCAATCAATGTGAAGTCCTACGGGCTTCATCCTCCAAGCCCATAGGAGTTTGGATTTCAAGGTCCTACGGCTTTCACTTACGAGTTACGGGCTTGGAGGTTGGTCATGATGACGATCACTGTTTCTGCATCGGGAGTTACGGGCTTGCTCCCCTAACATGTTCAAGCCCACAAATGCTACGTCCGACGGCAATGGTTTTAGATTTCCGCGATAGGGCCCTAATTTGCGCCCACGGCCAATTGAATAGCACCTTAACCTGAGGACACTGCGGGCCCGCAAACGTAAGTCCTACATAGGGTAACTTACGATGCCTCAATTAAATGAGGCTCATAATCTTGGTATCTAAACTTCTCCAAAGATTGACTATTTTCTTTTTTCTTTGTTATTAAAATGTCTTCCATTAGCTGTAGAACTGGTTAGTAAAACATTCCTTAAGATCCTTTACTGAGTAGAACAAAATTGCTCATATGTAGGAGTTGTTGACAATGTTTCAGTTATTCAATAAACTTTGGCAAATACTGTGTTCTTGTTAAAAAGATTATTATATTAATGTCTTGTTAAAAAGATAAACACATTCCATAAAATAACAGAATTTAAAACAAAATACGAAAAGTACACATTTAAATGACCAGATTTGACTGATCAACCCTGACAGCTAGAAATATTAAATAACTTAAAAAGCAGGTTTTGAGCATAGAAAAGTCAATTGTGCTTCACACAATACAATGAATCAAAGTTGTTATGGAAACCAGTACAATTAGACCACTACAATTAAGCAATAAAGACTAAAAAGGAGCAGATGCTTTACTGTACTAAAGGGGTGATTGAGATACAAAAGACTCAGGTGAATCATTAGCCTTCATATATACATTTATTGGTGGAAATTATGTGAGATTAACGTGAATTGTGTAGTTTTATGAATCTATTAATTTATCTGTCCATTCAGCTCAATTGTTAATCTGTTTTTGTTTATCAAATGTATAGCATTTCCCCTCAAAGCTTTGGTAAGTTAAGGTTTTTTGTTTACAAAATGAGGTCATGTAAATTTCTGCTATTGAGAAAATAATTGTATATTGGTATTATAACAGAAAAATACTATTTCTGGGTACTTGAATATATTAATGGTAGCCTGACCGTCACTAATAGTCCAGGTTTAATAGCAACAGCTACCAGAAATTAATGTGACTAGCGTGAAGCTCGCAAGGTCTGCAGGCTTGAAATTTGGGCGAGTTACTGTGCTATTAAATTAGAACAGGCCGCGAGTTACCGGCTTGACATTGTAGCCCGTAAAACTTAGCCGTGCACGCAAGCTGTAAAGGGACATCCACATATATATTATATTTCTTTATCCTTATTTTTATTTCTGATATCATAGGTCATCAGATGGTAGAGGGGAGGAGGAGGAAAGTGAGGAGATAGAGGGGAACACCGGAGTAATAGAGGAGAGAGAAGAGGAGAGGGGAAGAGTGAGGAGAGGGAAGAGAGCTAGAGGTACGGAGGGAAGAAGAAGGAGGTCAGGTGGAGAACAGTAGGAATGGAGCGATGTACCCCGAGATGTAGGCACCCAAGATGGAGGAGTAAAGGGTCAGGGGCCTGATCCCAGGGGGGAGGAAATGGGGATGAGGGAGCGGCCCCTGGGAGAGGCCAGGAGCCCCAAGCACAGTTGGTAGGGTAAGAGGCTGTAGCAAAGTACAGGGCCCACAATTATACCCCATAGAAGATGGACATTTTCCTCAGGGAAGTCCATGCCCACTATCGGATAATACATGGTGGGAGAGATGTGAGGGCTAGCCATAAGCAAGATGCCTGGGCCCAGGTTGCTTCAGCTGTTGCAGCATTAGCGGTTGCTAATAGGGACGTTAAGTCTGTTAGTCACAGATATTACGACAGCAGGCAGAAGGTGAAGAGGAAGATGTCAGATACAGTAAAAGCAGCAAATGCAACCAGTGGTGGGCCACCTGCAAATATTACAAACAGCACATGGGAGCAGACCCAGAGGGACTAGATTTAGCCAGTGGCAGTGGTGGGCCTACCAGGCCAGGTGGACACGGGTGTGCCTAGAACGATGTAAAGTGAGTATCATATAACACCACACACACTGGTGTATGAAATTGTGGGGGTGGGGGGATGGGTTAGACAAATACCCTGCACATATCATGATGATGTATGTATGTATAAATAAGCTTGTTGGTAGGGTAAGAGGCTGTAGCTGTTGTATACAATGAGCTGTATCCCTCTAGAATTATACTGCCTCGTACAACCCTGCACACATACATAGATAACTGACATACAACAGCATTGTAAGCCCTATGGGTATGACTGAAGATATACGGGGCAACAATAACCATGTAAATCCTGTTAGCAAACATATCACTTTCATAATTTGTTTCAATGAAATGTTCCTACCAATAGCAGCATTTAAAACTGATTCTGAGTATAATTTGCTATTATATCACGATTGATTTGACATTCAAAAGAGAGTACATTTCTGGGTGTGCGCATTGCAGCATATGTGGATACAGAATCTGTAGGACTGCATGTGCGTATCATATACTGTCCTAACCTGGACCATATCTCAGCTGCATATTAACAACCATTGCTAGGAACATGTCACAGATTGGTCAATCTCACACACTGCACAGCAGATCCAGCAGAGAATGTGTCTGATGCACATGCAGATGGCACACCGCTCCTGGAGTACATATATTCATATGAGCCATGATTCACAATGCAGGTAATGCAGGCCGTGCTTCATTTGTGTAACACAAGCACCACAGTCATTGACAGGTGACCATGATGCCAAGGATATGAAAACACATAGGTGTCAATTGTGTATGGCAACTAACTGAAAAATATGTTTTTTTCCATTTCAGTACCCAGGAGGATAAGGCCAGCCAAAGAGCAACAGGGGGAGGCTCCAATGGAGGTGGGAGTGGTGGAAGAGGAGGGCCAGGACATTTAAGAGGGCCCGGGACCATCCACACAAGCTGGCCATTCATAGGCAGATCAAGAGTGGAAATCACTGCCTGGGCCCTCAAGAGCATCATTCAGCCAGCCACAGCTCTTCCAGCGCCTTCCACCGCCGAGTTCCTAGCCCTGGACATCATCACAGCTGCCACAGTTGACAGCAACATCGCAGCCATGGGGGCCGCCCACAACCGCTCCTGCACCATGCGGTCCCGCACCAAGGGGTCCCACGCAATGGGATCTCCCAACATGGGGTCCTGCACCTACTGCCTACACCTCAAGCCCTCCTTCCAACACCTCGTCCACCAACTCGGTCACCTCGGAAACCAATTTAGTCACCACTGCCACCAATGCCATCACAACTGCCACCGATGCAATCACCACTGCCACCAATGCTGTCCCCACTGCCACTCATGCCGTCACTACTGCCACAAATACAGACACCTACAATACCCTCTGTCATTAACTGTGGCCTCAATGCCGCCGACAACACCACCACCCCTGACATTGTGGGAAATCATGGGACAGTTTGCCAGAGAGGATAATGCACACCGGAAACAGTCCAATGAGAGGCTACGGTTGCTCCAGAAGTGTAGTCTCACAAGCACCCTCCTCACTAGCACAAGGTCTCTTCATGTTGAGGTGAGGAGGCACAACCAAAGAATGGAGAAGTATGAGTAACGGGCAATTCAGGACAGATGGTAACTCATCCAATTAGCCGAACGCCAGTTCGTACCTCTCCAGCCTTCGGTTGCACAAGAGCAACAGAAGACGTTGGCCTCCTCAACCCAGACCACACCACCATAATCTCTACAAGATCCCCAGCCAGCCAACGTAGTGGCACCCCACGCTCCTCCACAACAAAGATGTGGAAGAGTGTGACAGGGTGCGGGCATGGAAGTTGGGGGCCCAGTGCTGAGGAGGAGGTCTTAGGACCATCGAGGAAGTTCTCCTCCTGATCACTCCTCACTGAATACTGATTGTTATAGATGTTGACATACTATAGGCTGGCTACAGAGTGTGTACATGTCTGGTTATGTTTAACATTTCAACAATTTATGTTCAGTATGGATTGACCTTGAGATGAGGTGTTGTAGTGTAACTGAATAGTGTTATGAGAAGTACAATACCATCATGCCCAGGTTATACAGGAGCCTACTAGAAATGAAGCTATCTTAGATTTACTCATTACAAATAATATTGATATTGTATCAAATGTTGAAATAGGGCAACCTTTGGGAAACAGTGATCACAACACAGTCTCATTTGAGATTAAATTAAAAAAACAACATTTTAAGGGGCCAACAAAAACTCTTAATTTTAAAAGGGCAGGTTTTAACGGTCTAAGGGCAGCAATACAAAGTATAGAATGGGACAGAGAACTGATAGCTAAAAACACTGAACATAAATGGACAACATTTAAATCCTTACTAAATATACATACACATCGGCATATACTGTGTGGGAATAAAAGTAAAAGGAGTAAATCAAAACCCATGTGGCTTAACAATGATTTAAAGATCAAGATACGGAGTAAAAAACAGGCATTTAAATTATACAAACAAGAGGGGACAGAGACTGCTTTACGGGAATACAAGGAAATCAACAAGGCTTGCAAAAGCGCGATTAGACTGGCTAAAATAGAAAATGAAAAATTAATTGCAATAGAGAGTAAGACTAACCCTAAAATATTTTTTAAGTATATTAATGGGAAGAAGGCGAGGAAGGAAGCTATAGGAACATTAGAATGTGAAACAGGCTGTCTAAAAATTAATGACCAGGAAAAGGCAGATGAGCTAAATAGGTTCTTTTCTTCGGTATACACAAGGGAGGTACCAGTGGTTGGGACACTGCAACGTAATGGGGCTGCACTACATTTGCCAAATAATTGGTTAACACAGGAAGTAATCCAAAAGAGGTTGGAAAAAATAAATGTTAATAAAGCCCCGGGTCCTGATGGAATACATCCAAGGGTACTAAGGGAACTGGGTTCTGTAATAGCCAAACCATTATATTTAATTTTTCAAGATTCACTCAACACAGGGTCTCTACCAGATGACTGGAGAAAAGCTGATGTGATACCTATATTTAAAAAGGGAGCAAGAGCAAATCCGGGGAATTATAGACCAGTGAGCCTCACTTCTGTAGTGGGGAAGCTTTTAGAAGGGTTAATAAAGGATAATATACAAGAATATGTCTATCTGAACAGGATGATAAGTAGGAGTCAACATGGGTTTATGAGGGATAGGTCATGTCAAAAAAATCTAATTAGTTTCTATGAGGAGGTTAGTAGGAACCTGGATCAAGGCAACTCAGTGGATGTAGTCTTTTGGGAATTTGCAAAGGCTTTTGATACAGTGCCACATGGGAGACTATTGGGCAAACTAAGGGATACAGGAATTGCAGTAAATATCTGCTCATGGATTGAGAGCTGGCTAAAAGACAGGAAGCAAAGGGTTGTTGTAAATGGAACATACTCCGATTGGACTAATGTGATAAGTGGGGTTCCTCAGGGTTAAGTATTAGGTCCTCTCCTTTTTAACATATTTATTAATGACTTAGAGGTAGGATTGGAGTGTGGGGTCTCCATTTTCGCTGATGACACAAAGTTGTGCAAGGTAATTAAATCAGAAAATGATGTGCTTTACCTCCAAGGGGATTTAAATAAAATTGAGGAATGGGCATCTAAATGGCAGATGAGATTTAATACGAATAAATGTAAGGTTATGCATCTGGGAAGGAAAAATAGCCATGCAATTTATAATCTTAATGGAGCAAATCTAGGTGTATCAGATATTGAAAGGGATTTGGGAGTGCTTGTGGACAACCACCTAGGTAACAGTGCTCAAAGCCAAGCAGCAGCTGCAAAGGCAAATAAAATATTACCATGTATTAAGAAGGGTATAGAAGCCAGGGAAGCAAATATAATTCTGCCACTATACAAATCTCTAGTACGCCCTCATTTGGAATATAGAGTACAATTTTGGCCACCACTTCATAAAAAGGACATTTTAGAGCTGGAAAAGGTACAGAGAAGGGCAACAAAACGAATAAGAGGAATGGAGGGGCTAAATTATGAAGAAAGACTAACCAAATTAAACTTATTTTCTCTAGAAAAAAGGCGTCTAAGAGGAGATATGATTACCTTATATAAATATATCCAGGGTCAGTATAAAGATTTGTCGGGGGAGCTTTTTGTGCCAAGAGGTTTTCAACTGACAAGAAGACATCCCTTGAGGTTAGAAGTAAAAAGATTCCACCTCAAAGAAAGAAAAGGGTTCTTCACAGTAAGGGTGGTTAATCTGTGGAATTCTCTACCAGAGGAGGTGGTGGCAGCGGATTCGATAGATAACTTTAAAAGGGGACTAGATTTATTTCTAATTAAAAAGGGTATTCAGGGTTATCATGGATAATTAGAGAGACAGTAATGATCCAAAATGTTGAGACAATTGGCTAAGTCTCGCTTGTTTTTTTTTTTTTTTCTATTTGCCTTCCTCTGGACAAATTAATATTACCGGTAATAAAAAAGAAAAAAAAGAAAAAACATTACATAATTGATTAATAATTAATTAACAACTAATGAATTAATAGTTAATCCGCATATTGCAGATCAGAGGAGTTCTTAAAAGGTTGAACTTGATGGACTGAAAGTCTTTTTTCAACCTTAAATACTATGTAACTATGTAACTATGTAACTATGTAACTATCATGTGAGTGAACACTAAATCCAGTTCTCAACAGGCATTCGATCAGTGTCATTTACCACTGCAGTTAGATCTGAAATGCAATACATGACTACATATCTCTTCACTAATGAACATGACTGTTGTGAGTTTCAATTATAATGAATAGTGTTCCAGATTTAGAGGTGCACAGTCCCATTAGGATCTGCTAATCCAAACCAGTAGTCATACATGCGTTTTTGATTTCATTTCATCCCGTTAACAGTATGAAAGCGGATTTATGTATTTCATCTCATCCAAATAAAATAGCTAATTCCCTTTGTTTGACGTCAGGATCAATGTGCATGGGTTTAGGGGTAATGTGAACAATGTAATCTGTCTGGCCTTGGGTACCACCCATATATCAGTGAGATGTGAAATCAGCATGGCACAACTATTCCATATAGATAGATATTTTTTGCTGAAAGATTGTGTTCACAGTGAAGCATGCCATGTTGTATTACACATCCTCAACATATCCCAGGATTGAACAGGACAGAATCAATATGTTATTACTCCTCGTTCATGACGTTCATATTAATTGGTGTATTGTAGTGTCCAGAGCAAAAACAATGTACTATAATATCATCTATTTGGGAATCAGCAGTAATGTATGAAAACACAATGTGTGTGGAATTGATTAGTATCACATGATCCATGATTTCTTGCATGTGTTTAATATGTCAGATGGAGACCATATGGTTGCTGTATGTGCATTAAAGGTTATTTCTATGAAATGGAGTGTTATATGATGTTCCTATGTCACATCCGATTATTGTTACTGCAGTGTCCTGACCACATGTGACCCAAGCAGATGCTATGCATTCATCCTTATGATGTTGTCTAACAGTTAACCCTTTAGGTGTCATTTGATTAGCCACAGCCACTTGCCATTCCAGTATCCACCCACACCACACCCATGATATTAATAAACAGTCTTATCCATTTCTGATTGGTGTCTGTGTATAAAATAAAGCTTTGTTATACCGTTCTCACCATGTCAGTGTGTTGTCAATGGTTGGGGTTATGATAAATTCACATACATCACATTTGTGTCCCCTTCCTATATAGTGGAGTCTGATTTGTCTGACCTCCCTGCTATGACGTGCCCACCTAGAGTGACCCTACATGGTATAGCTCACATCTTCATTGCAGTGCAAAAGCCCCTTCACCACTGCCACTTTGCAATGCTGAAGGGACCAGAGGAACATACTTCATACAAATCTACTCTAACCCATCAGGAGGGGATACAAAATCACATGGAGGCTTTGCAGAGGCACATGGATCAACAGCCAACTCTCCCCATCAGGGACAATCTCCGCTACGCCCATCCTGGTAAGTCCCACTCCATTGCCAGTGGCCATGTGCCAAGATGTCTAGCCATGCCCATTTGGTGACCTCCCATTATGTTTTGCTATTCATCAATTTACATTAGTGTGGATTGCTAATTGGTGGTGGTGAAGGGGCTTGTACCTGAATGAAGCTGTGAGCTATATCATGTGGGACCACTGTCGATGGGCAGGTGATAGCAGAGAGGTCAAACAAATTCCAGTCCACTAGAGAAGGAACTGGCAACCCACTACAGTATCTTTGGCATGCAAACCTTGTAGAACAGCACAGACAGAGGCCTAGCTAAATGTGCTGCAGTCCATAGGGTCACAGATAGTCGGACACAAATAATAAAATGTTCCCTGGGTACTTGATCTATGTGATGTGGCGGTGAAATATGGCCACTATTTGTGTTCCCAAATGTAGATGTGATGAGCAAGATGTATATGCAATTATATTTATATTTTTGGGGCCACAATAGAGCCTCTGTGAGTGAGAAAGGGTTAATACGGCATGATTTTCATGTTTTTGTAATGCTATTTAATTAGGAAATGTGTCTTTAATTGCTTTCTGTATGTTGCAGCACGGTTTTTCATGTCGGCATGTATATGACCATTCCAACATTCCATGAAAAAATAATAATTTTAAAAGCATATTTTTTATGATGGGATTATTGTGCATGTAATTCTCTTCCCATGCTTTCCCTTATATTTAAAGTGCACTGGTGTGTTTATATTGTCCTTTACAGTGTTTAAAAGTTGTCTATAAACCCTTTGCGAGTCCTATTTGGAGCTCGTAATGTTTTGTCCTCCATTTGTGCGTTACGGGCTTAAACGCCATGGCGTCTTTGCAAAATCGTTGCAATTTAATACCTAAATTGGAATTGTAGCGTTATGGGCTTGACAGAATAAAGGATTTGCGGCCGCAAAGTTCCACGTAAACTTTTTTCGCTCCAAACCCGCAGATCGGCAGCAGCTTACTTTACTGGGCTAATTTAATAGCAGTAGTTCTTATGGGCTATAATACGAGCTACGATTTTGCACGTAGGCCGAATTTAATAGGGCTGTAAGACATGTTCTGACTGTCGTATTGGAATAACGGGGTACTACAATTATGCGTAAACCTTGTTGAATATGTCTCTTTTTAGATAAACAACCTAAACAATATTTATTGAAAAAACTATTTTCAAGGTAAAATATAGCATTTTTGCTCCAAAAAGGCAAAAATTATAGTAACTTCATGAGAAGCGAGGGCCGCAGTTGCTGGCAAGGAACGCCGAAGGCTCTCCTTGAGTTGCTGATGAGCACCATAGGCGCTCATACATACGTCCCCCTACAACTTAAGACACGCAAATGCGGACCATCACAAAGCGAGGGGCCGCATTTGCGGAGGTGGAGGCTTCCATGTCTGCTGCAATGAGCCGCAGGCGGGACTTACACCGCAAAATGTACGGACTTACAGCCTTATTAAATTGCGATTCGGTAAATTTAAAAGCGCTCTATTTAAGCACACAGCATATTTTATTTACAGAAGTTTTTAGTTAGTGAAGACCTTGCTTTTGGATAGAAGTTCACTAACTAAAAACTTCTGTAAAAAAAATATGCTATGTGCTTAAATAGAGCCCTTTTAAATTTACTGAATTGCAATTGAACAAGGCTGTTCGCATCCACAAATACGAGCAGCGGGTCTTTAAAAAAAAACATTACGAGCACGCAAAAATACGACTTTAGCGCCCGAACATGAAAACATTAAAAACACTATAAATACACACAACAAACACATAAAAAGCTTACCCACAGCAAGGGGGGCAGCACACAGGACCACTGCAAGTGAAGTTACACCTCAATTTAAGTAGAAATTCAAGAGTTTACACACACGAAAATCCCCTAAGCAAGAGAAAAAATAGCAGCCGAAAAAAAAAGAAAACGAGGCTACACGACCCTAAACACGCGAAACACCCTGAAACACATGCAGATTTTCCAAAAAAGCCATACGAGGTCCAAGACACACTATTAACAACGACGCTAAGTCATCCACAGCCGCGTACCAAATACACATTAGCCGCCATTTTACAACACAATGCGGAAGTACACAGCTACCCTAACGGATTCTCCTCGCGCACGCACACTATTTACACTACACACTGCACACATTGCTGACACTTACACATCAGCTCCACAACAGTGCAAACCAACGTTGTATGCTGCAGCAACATCAAAACAGATTGTCAGCTCTTCAACACAATGCTTCCTGCATATATTACTTCAAAATAGGTAAAGTATATTCATTTATTAATTTAATAAAAATGTCATTAGCGTACAAAAAAGCACCGCCAACGCTGCTCATAGCACACAAACAACCAAGAGCCTCGCAATGAGCGTCGAAGGCGATCATTGCGAGCCACGCGATGAACGCCAACGGCGCTCAGCGCGAGGCTCGCAATGAGTGCTGAAGGATCTCGGAACACCAACAAAATTAATCAACTCAACCAAACACCATTACCTGCCTTACAATCTTATTGCCGTAATTTTTTGATGGGCAGGTCGCTAGTTATTAATATATGTGATCAGAGATGTCTGCTGCTCTGACCCCATGTAAAAATATAGACTTACATAATATTGACTAAAAGGCATCTACTTAAATATAATTGGAAAGTCAGAAATGGAGTCCTACTAGATAAAAGTGCAATTCAAACATTTTCCAGTACTGAAATCAAAACATTTTTCCACTAAAGAAATAATAATTCCTTTTTTATTGACTTGACACTAATATTATGGCTAAAGAACATTAAAATGATAATGAGGTCATTTTAAGTTACCGTATATACTCGAGTATAAGCCGAGTTTTTCAGCCCTTTTTTTAAGGCTAAAAAGGGACCCCTCGGCTTATACTCGAATCACTCTCCTCCCCGTGTCTCTCTAACCCCCTGTGTTTCTCTAACAACCCCCCTGTGTCTCTCTACCCCCCGTGTCTCTCTAACCCCCCCGTATCTCTTTCCCCACCTCCTGATCCTCAACCCCCCACCTCCTCATTCTAAACCCCCCTCATTCTAAACTCCCCCCCCTCATTCTACCCCTCTAAAAAAAACCTCCTCTCCCTTTCCCCTCACTTACCTGCATCTGAAGCTTCTGCTCCGGCATCCGCTACTTCCAGCGTCTTGACGTGGCGCGCATGTGACTTCACGGCATTAGCATATACCGGGTTCTGGCACTCGGTATATGCTAATGACGTGGCGCAGATGTGACGTCACGTCATTAGCATATACCGGGTGCCGGCTCCCGGTATATGCTAATGACGTGGCGTCACATATGCGTCACGTCAAGACACCGGAAGAAGCGGAGGACGGAGCAGCAGCTTCAGATGCATGTAAGTGATGGGAAGGGAGGGGGGGGGGTGATCTAGGGGGGTAGAATGAGGAGGGTTTAGAATGAGGAGGGGGTGTTGAGGATGAGGAGGTAGGTTGAGGAGTGGGGTTGAGGTTGAGGAGGGAGGTTGAGGAGGGGGTTGAGGATGGGGAGGTTGAGGTTGAGGAGGGAGGTTGAGGAGGGGGTTGAGGATGAGGAAGGGGTTGAGGATGAGGAAGGGGTTGAGGATGAGGAGGGAGGTTGAGGATGAGGAGGGAGGTTGAGGAGGGAGGTTGAGGAGGGGGTTGAGGATGAGGAGGGGAGTTGAGGTTGAGGAGGGGGTTCAGGAGGGGGTTGAGGATGGGGGGTTAAGGAGGGGGGTTGAGGAGGGGGTTGAGGAGGGGGGGTTGAGGAGGGGGGTGGAGTAGGGGGGGTTGAGAATGAGGAGGTTGAGGATGGGAGGTTGAGGAGGGGGGTTGAGGAGGGGGTTGAGGAGGGGGGTTGAGGAGGGGGGGTTGAGGAGGGAGGTTGAGGATGTGGAGGGAGGATGAGGAGGGAGGTTGAGGATGAGGAGTGGGGTTGAGAATGAGGAGGGGGACACAGGGAAGGGAGGGGGAAGAGACACAGGGAGGGGAGAGGGGAGAAGAGACACAGGAGAGAGAGGGGGACACAAGAGGGGGACACAGGGGGCAGCACATTTCCCACCCTCTGCTTATACTCGAGTCACTCATTTTACCCAGTATTTTGTGGTAAAATAGGTGCCTCGGCTTATACTCGGGTCGGCTTATACTTAAGTATATACAGTAAGTGTTATTCTTGAATTACAAGTTTTGACTGTGAAAAAGTAATAACTCGAAGTCTCTGAGTTGTAGTGACTGAAACTGCCATTTTTGTTAGAGTGATTGAAAATATCTGATTTGGTGTTGGAGATATAACACATACATAAAATAACATATAAGACAGCAACGTATGTACTAAAAGTTGAATGGTCGGAGGACCTCTTCATTCCTGTTTCCTACGAACATATGTACAAAGCATTGACATGAGCTAAGATTAGACATGTCACCCTTTAATGTATAGGCCCATAGTGTACAAAGTATGTGACATTATTATTATTATCTCTTATTTATGTAGCTCCGACGCCTTCAGTAGCTGAAGTGTGCATTAAAAACATGGGTATGGCAATACGTAATTTGACAGACTGATACAAAAGGAGTTTACAAACATGCCCTTGAACTAACAATCATACACATCACACTTTTATAGAAAGTGCTTTGCAAGGCTGAGAGTTTGCAAGCTTATAGACTAAAGGATTAATGAAACAAAGGGTGAAGGAATTAAACGTGAGAAACAAGGCCTTGGCAGGTAATTGAAAAGAGTAGCGGGTTAATTAGTGATTAAGTCTGTGGGTGTAGTAGCTATTAAAGATGGAGGTGATAATGCAAAAACCTACACTATAAAGTAAGTAACACAATACAGTCATGGCTATGGTACATAATAGGTTTTTAATGGGTATATAATGGGTTTATTTCACCCAAAGATTACTATCCCCTTCAACAATTGGATGGGTACAAAGCATTGGCAGTATATGGTTGGGGCATTATTTTTTTAAATAATTGTACATTGCACAGCATGAAATATCCTATTTTGTGGAATTTGGGACCTGATCTAGGGCCATACTATATATATTAAAGGATAACGTCCCAGATAACCTCTCCATTCCTTTATGTTCAAATCATAATACATATGTTTCTAAAATGCATAGTTTTAATTAATTTCGAATACAATACGATTTCTAACACTGCAGAAATTCTACTATATGGAAAGATTTTGCATGTTGGATCAAAAGGAGTACCAAATGTCAAATCTAAATCCTTGAATATTTATGTATATTTGTGTTGGTCTTAGTACTTCAGTCTTGGATAAAAGTACATATATAAAGGTAAATAAATAAGAATAGGAACTATGTGTTTCTTTAAATCTAATTGGGCTCTGCTTCAGTATAAGAGGTATATCATTTTTAACTTATGGGGAGGTTGTCTGTGAGAGTAAATTATTACAGTATGAAAATTGCTGGATCTATATTTATGGACTTAAATGAAGAGCTATAGAAATAGTTAAAGTTTTCCTTCTATAAAGTATATATTCCACACTAATGACTTGTAGAGATGGATTTATTGTTCATTTTAACCATATTCATCTTTTAGGCATCTTTATTTTGACAATGAAAAAATAATAGAATAGATTACTGAGTTAGAAAGGTATTTAAGTATAAAAGCCACTTTCTGTACGTACTGGATAACTGTTATATTATAGGCATCTTAATAACTAGAGTTATAATATTGCAAAATTGTCTGTATCTTAGCAACCTGTAGTGGATCCATTCAAAGATGAAGTAACTATAAGAGATTGCTGCTTTTGATATTGCTCCCTACTAAGATTTTGACCACAATGACTGTTGTTCATTCCTTTCAAGATTAAACATATACATTGTGGGGTCTCATCGGAAAGGGGAAACATAAAATGATTACTAGAGGGTGCACATATCAATATTACACACAACAGCAAACATCATATATACGTCTCTGATTACATGCTAATTTTATTTTTGATGATCACATAATGTGTGATTGGTTATGCACTGGTGTCTTAAACTTTAATCCTATTCCAAGACTTCTGTCCTTCTTTCACCACTCTTTGTATTATGCACATAAAAAAAACTTTAGCTCTGTTGAAAATTCCACAACATTATTGAGTTATCACATGGAAAAAGGAGCACACAGTTCACTCCACCACCTGGGCGCAACCCTAAATTTGACAGTTATATAGAAAGCTTTCGCCTGAGAACTACATCCCTGGTAACATCCCAACAATGTCTCTCCAATGGAAAGAGCTGCCATAAAGGTTTAAAAAGAAACCATAGCATCACCATCAAATCAGCAGACAAAGGTGGTGCAGTTGTTATGATTAACAACTGGGACTACTTAAAATAATGAAACTGACATATAGTACCTACAATAAGAAACTCAGCCAAAGCTCCGCAGTGGAATACACATTCAGCCCAGAAAGCTTATCAAAACATTCCTTACGCATTTCCGTTACACTATAAAGATGTACTTTTGTTTTCTTTTACTGTTACCGTTTATTCTGAAGTGTATTTACAACACTGGTGTTCATTGTTTGTATTCTCTTTTGTTACAATAAAAACATTTAAAAAAAATCAGCAAGAATTGGAGCAGCTCATACCCATCCAATCTACAACTGAGACTTTCTACATGCTGGCAAATATCCACAAACCAGGGAACCAATTGTTACAGGTATGGACACACTGACTGAACAGATATCTGGATTGTTTTAAAAAATCCTTAAGCTACTAATTACAAACACCAGCATCTATATACAAGACATTTCAGCTATATACAAGACATACCTGACTTCAGTCAGATTAAAGACCTACCTAATAACACACTACTTGTCACCATGGTTCTGGAGTCTTTTTACAGCAACATCTCACACAAAGATGGCATTGAAGCATGCCTTAGGTTTCTCTCAAACTAGTGGAATATATCCTTACCCACAACTACTTAACATTCAACAAACATATTTAACTAATAATGGGGACTGCAATGGGTACCAGAATAGCACCACAACCTGCTAATCTATTTATGGTCGACCTGGAACAGAGATTCTTATCCACATATGTTCATATGTTAATACCTTCCACCAATATATAAAACTTAAAATATATTATTCTGCAAAACAAGTGAACTTTCTGGACACTACCATCACCAATGGCATACCATCTCCATACCATCTCCACTCACCTGTATATAGGAAACCTACAGACATAAGCTTCTTTCAAAACTCCAGTTTTCATCCCTCCCACAGTATACATGCTATCAACACTATCCAAGTCATTAGATACCAATACATATGCATAAACTTTGGGGACCATGACAAACATGTAATTACACCATGACATTACACTAAAAATAACCTGTGCCACTGAAACACCCTATGAACACCTGTTACAGTACAAAACTAATGAAACTACTTCATGTAACCGCTAGTGATCACATACCATTTGGCTCTAGAAGAAATATGCAAATTATTAAAAGATTTACAGCCAATATTAGCAGAGGAAGCAGAATTAAAAAAAATATATTTTCCCCAGCCACCCATTTTTGCAACCACCAAACCTTATACAATCAATCGTAAAAATGACACAGCCGCTGAGAACAACAAGACCCATAATATGAAGGGATCATATACAGTACATGTATGTCCTACAATGTGGTTTATATAATACAATGTACTGTATGTGGAAGGGGCTGTTACATTGGGGAAACATGCATCTAACAATGAATCTACACAGACAGTATAATGAAAACAGTTATTGTACACTAGTTGAACACTATTTTACCGAAAATGATCACTCTATCCAAACCTTAAAAACAAAATACTCAATGAAGATAATTACATTCTTCAACACAAAATATACATTACTTAACATGGACTTGAAACTACCACTGCCACATAATTGTACATAATAGATAAAAATGTAAAGGCTGTATTTATTTTTTTATTTTCTATAAACATTTTGCCCTATCAATTCTAATTCTTTAAAATAGCATACTGTAAATGTGTGTGTTCGGTTTTCATGTCAATTACACTAATGACCAATAAATTATTTCTCCAACAGAAATGCAGCATGTTATATTAAGTAGTGTTATTTGCTAGAATATTGGCAAGCTTGACCAATCAGTTTTAATTAACATTTTTGTCAGTAATCGTGACATTTATTACCGTACTGTTATTATGCCATTTCCTCTGTTGTGAAATCCAGCTTGAGCTGAGTGTTCCAAAAGAGCTCCCAACCTTCCTCAAGACATAGCTGATCGTCAGTTATTATGTATAATTATATGGTAGCTTGGATCAGTCTTTATTGAAATGACATGCAAGAGTGTGCTTTCATTAAATTAGATTTTTGCATTTCAATTACTGAAACACTAAGTTGTTTTATTTCCATGTCATTTGTTTATTTGCTTTCAAATATATTAGATAAACATTGATTGTTTAAAGAAATGAATATACTTTGATGGCAATTTGACACATTGCTTACAAATTACTAGTAATCTTACCTTAGTTAGATATAATTTCAGGGCTTTTAGTTTAATAAAAAGCATGTTATTTGTAAGACATACAACTGAAATCAGTGTTTACAGACAATCACATAAATTGGTTGATTAAAGTGATATATTTGAGGGCAAAATATTTTTAGATGAGTTATAAGGTTTTCCAAACCTCAAAGATTGCATGTACAATAATTATTTCATAGGAACTGAAAGGGTCAGTGTTAGCACTTTTCATGTTAAATCTTATTTCAGTTCATTATTTATTAAACATTGTGATTTAGAATGCTGATCTTTTGTGAGAAAACTTACACAAAACATTTTTTTTTTCCCTTTGACCTTTAAGCTACAGATCCTTTACATTTTTAAAACTTCAGCAGAACGTGCAGGAGGCAGCCAGCTACTTGTGCTTCACACTGTGCAATAGTTTGTAAGAAGGGGCTCTGTCCTAAAGATGGTAGGAAAAACAGCAGTTTCAGTGTACATTTTCCCAGATAGTTTTTTTAATCACAATAAGAAAACATTATAGTTACTACTTCAAAATCATTGATGTACAATAATAATAAATAGGAACTGAAAGGGTCAGTGTTAGCACTTTTCATGTTAAATCTTATTTTAGTTCATTATTTATTAACATTAAAAATACATGTGCAAACAGTAACAAATCAAAGCTGTAACCAGAAAATATAATTTAAAAATGGAGTTTAACTCATTAATGGCTGCTGTTGTACCCCTTCCTAACTCTTGCATTGAATGTTAATTAATTGTTATATAAATATAACATAGTTGTAACATGAAAATGGTGTACACTGGTGCGACATTTAGGTTCAAGGGACAATATAATGATTCAATGTATATGACTTTTACATAGCAAGGATCAGTATAAATAACTTTTCATTTCATTGTGATTTAGAATGCTGATCTTTTGTGAGAAAACTTACACAAAAAAATATTTTTTTTCCTTTGACCTTTAAGCTACAGATCCTTTACATTTTTAAAACTTCAGCAGAACGTGCAGGAGGCAGCCAGCTACTTGTGCTTCACACTGTGCAATAGTTTGTAAGAAGGGGCTCTGTCCTAAAGATGGTAGGAAAAACAGCAGTTTCAGTGTACATTTTCCCAGATAGTTTTTTTAATCACAATAAGAAAACATTATAGTTACTACTTCAAAATCATTGATGTTGAAGCATTAAAGTGAGCCATTAATATATCCCTTATTGGGAACTCTTGTTAACACCCTATATGAGCTTTATTAAATGTTGTTATGAGCTGTAAGTATGACTTCTATTTATTACCAACCCAACACATTTATTTCATAAAAATTAACAATATTTAATAAATAGTATCCTATTTCTCTCCGCACTAATCCTAGATTACTCTCTCCAGTTGTACCAAACTTTCGCTTCCTTTTTATAAAGTTACCAGCGACTTGCCCATCAAAAATGACCGCAATAAAAAGTGAAGCCTGGCAATGCTGTTTGCCACACAATAGGAGCCTCTCCCCCTCTACTTTACTGACCTCGCAATGAGCGCCTTTGTCACTAATCACGGGCCTCGCAATGAGTGCCTTTGTCGCTCATTGCAAGTCTCTCCCCCTGTCTACTTCCTCCCTTGTCTCATTTCCCCCCTCTGCTCACTCCCATGTATATATTTCCCCCTTCCCTGTGTCTCTTTCCCCCTCCCCTGTGTCTCTTTCCCCCTGTGCCCCCTCCCTTGTGTATCTTCCCCCCCATTTTCCTCCCCTGTGTATCTTCCCCCCTCCTCTCCCTCCCCTGTGTCTCCTTCCCCTCCTCTCACTCCCCTGTCTCTTCCCCCTCCTCTAACTCCCATGTGTCTCTTCCCCCCTCCTCTCCCTCCCCTGTGTCTCTTCCCCCACCTCTCCCTCCCCTGTGTCTCTTTTCCCCCCTCTCCCACGTGTCTCTTCCCCCCGTGTCTCTTCTCCCCCTCTCCCCCCTGTGTCTCTTTCCCCCCTCTCCCTCCCATGCATCTCTTTCCGCTTTCCCTCTGAGTCTCTTCTCCTTCCCCTTATGTCCGCACATGTGCAATGCACGGCTGGTGCTGCGCTTTGAGCAATGCGTGGCTGATCGGCTATGTGATCGGATCGTTGTCAAACTGTGATTTGTCGCAAAGCGTGACAACGAATCGCAGTTTGACAGTTATAATATGTGATAGAACTAAAGATAGTGAGGCTCCAAGGATGATGTGAGAATTAGGAAGCAAAGTTTGAGGGACAGATGTAGCCCGGATATCAAAGGCGTAAAGAGGGACTGGGACACTGAAATGTTTAAAAGTAGTACAATCTATTAAAAAAAGTGGTTTATGTCCTCACTTAAACTAATATTGAAATAGAAGACAGCAATCCATAATTGAAGAGGGTGTGAGCAGCATGAAGCACTAGCATCACCTGTGTGACGTGTCTGGGATAAATAATTATCCTGTACTATTCAAGACTGGCTTTGCAGTTTCTATTTTACGGTTTTGAGTATACATTATAGTCTGGGATACCATTAAAGGTTAGAAGAAGCAACATTTTCTTGACTACAGAGGGATCCTCTGGCTCACAAGGGGATAGAAGTGGGAAGTAACTCCTTATTACAACCGTTTTGGTTGGGCTTGAATGGGTCACTAGATAGAGTCTCCCCTCTAACAGGATATGAGCCAGAGCTAGGACAACTTCCACCAATGTTACTGCAGGCCAGGACAAGTTACCATTTAGAGCTTGTATAGTGGTTACAAGAAAAGTTACAAGATACCAGCTTAAGGTGCAGCAATAATACTTCCTCAAAATAACAAAAGCCTTCCTTCAGAATTAAAGACACACCTTGGTTGTGTGAATTCCAAACAGAGCATACTTTAATCATAAAACACAACATAGTTATGCAGTACAGTAACCAATCATGATGAGTCCCTTCCTTGGACAAACAAAACATTGAGCAATCACAAAAAGTTTATTAATCTCCCATGTGGGGGTTAGGTTACTGGGATGAGGTGTGGGCTACTAATTTCCTCCCCTGGGCTAGGTGCCAGGAAGTCTGACAGAGTTATCCATTTTTTTATTCTTATTTCTCTCTAAAGCTCTGTAGGGGATAATTAGTCAACAAAGGGTCAGAGATAGAGATTTAACTGGCTATGATGTTATTATTATGTGGGAGACCTAGTAGACAGAGTCGGTAAAAATACATTTTGAGCACTAGTATTGCATTTCTCAGAGGTTAAATCTAATCTCAGAGCCCTATTCTATTAGAAGCTCGCAAATGCCTCTAACCCGTAAATTTTGCTGCAGGTGTGTTTTTCTATAAATGTTTAGATGTATTATATTGACTCAAGCCTGCAATTTACTTAAGCCTAAACTCATAAACCCTGCCTTTTTAAGTAGGATTTCAGGGGGCGTGATCATATCATCTGACAATATGTAAGCAAGCCCGTAATTTACTTCTTAGGCACAGCCAATAGTAATGAGACTGTCATCATGACATCAGTAAAATATAGAAGTTAGATGTAATCTGCAATCGGAGGCTACAAATGAATTAGTGTTAATAAGTAATATTTGCTGATCTCGCTCGCAGTCAAACAATCTATAAAATGTATTTAATCAACTGTTTTAGTCCATGTGGGTTTCATGATATGTAATAATTCTGTGAGTCCCGGTTTTGAGCAGTTGAAAGAACAGTTAAAAAGAAAGAACAGTTAAAATAATATTTTTTTATTGCATATTTGTGGATTTGAAACAGGTGTGCATTTAATTCTTATCTGTTTCCATGCCTTCCTATGCGTTTAAAGTACAGTATTGTGTGTTTAATAGCTGTTATAGCTCTTATAAGTGTTTGAAAAATGCCTTGCGAATTATGGGCCTCATTAAATTCCAGCCTCGTAAATAAGAGGCTTCTACTTAAGCCCTACGTACTGCAAAGTTTCTCTAACTTACAATGCTATTAAATTAGCCCTGCTGCGAGCAACGTATGAGCTACGCAGCAGGCCCGTACGTATCTACACTGCGTAAATGTACATGAGGAGTGACAGCCTGCGAGATGATATCGCAGGCTCCCACTCCTCATCAAGTGCTGCGGGGGTCCTAAAAGGGACCTCCGCGGCAGTCCCCCACATAAGCCCTGCCGTGGGGGGTACTCCAAACCCCCCCCCTAGGCACCTAAAATGAACCCCCCCTCAATGCGGGGGTCCCTGTCGGGACCCCCGAAGTGTCCTCACATGAACACCTTGCTGCAGGGGTCCATAGGAACCCCCGCAGCCCCCACACATTAACCCCTTGCAGCGGGGGTCCCCGATCGGCACCGATCAGGCCCCCGCTGCATTTAAAACTTTTAAATTCCCCGCCGCGGCTCCTTAAAGGGACCGCGGCACACTATTACCCAATCCCGGCCGCGGCACTTAAAATTAACCCCCCTCTATGCTGGGGGTCCCCATCGGGACCCCCGAAGTGTCCCCATATAAAACCCCTGCTGCGGGGGGCCCCGATCGGCACCGATCGTGACCCTGCTGCAATTCAATTTTAAGGGCCCTATTAAATTCTCCCTCGTAGTTCTCTCGGTGCTCGCAAAAGGCAGTTTTCCTGCTCTTTGCGAGAACCGAATCTCTCGCAGCCTGCTTTACGATATGACTGCGAGAAAATGGCCGAGAATAGGCTCCGAGAGAGCTACGTAGCCTTAAATCTATGCACGAGTCTCGCATATCGTAAGAATCCCTACGTGGACAAAAAGTCCACGCAAGGGATCCGAAAGCCTCTACGTGCTGCCTCGGAACAGCCCGAGACAGCAGTGTGAGGCTCCCCCCTGCACCCTATACACATCCCCATGCTGCAGGGGTCTCTATCGGGACCCCTGCAGCACCCCCACATTAACCCCTTGCAGCGGGGGTCCCCGATCTGCATAGATCAGGCCCCCCGCTGCATTTAAAACTTTTAAATTCCCCGCCGCGGCTCCTTAAAGGGACCGCGGCACACTATTACCCAATCCCGGCCGCGGCACTTAAAATTAACCCCCCTCTATGCTGGGGGTCCCCATCGGGACCCCCGAAGTGTCCCCACATAAACCCATTGCAGGGGGGGTCCCCGATCTGCATAGATCAGGCCCCCCGCTGCATTTAAAACTTTTAAATTCCCCGCCGCGGCTCCTTAAAGGGACCGCGGCACACTATTACCCAATCCCGGCCGCGGCACTTAAAATTAACCCCCCTCTATGCTGGGGGTCCCCATCGGGACCCCCGAAGTGTCCCCACATAAACCCATTGCAGGGGGGGGGGCCCCGATCTGCATAGATCAGGCCCCCCGCTGCATTTAAAACTTTTAAATTCCCTGCCGCGGCTCCTTAAAGGGACCGCGGCACACTATTACCCAATCCCGGCCGCGGCACTTAAAATTAACCCCACTCTATGCTGGGGGTCCCCATCGGGACCCCCGAAGTGTCCCCACATAAACCCCCTGCAGCGGGGGGCCCCGATCGGCACCGATCGTGACCCTGCTGCAATTCAATTTTAAATTTCCCGCCTCGCGGGTCCTCAAAGGACCGTAAAGGTCCTGAAAGGACTCGCACTAAAAATATTAACCCCAGGCAACTATAATTACCCCATTAACTCATGGTGGTCAATCCAGACCACCATAAGGCTCTAATTAACCCATTAACTCATGGTGGTCTATACAGACCACCATAAGGCCTAAATTAACCCATTAACTCATGATGGTCAATACAGACCACCATAAGGCTCTATTTAACCCATTAACTCATGGTGGTCAATACAGACCACCATAAGGCCTAAATTAACCCATTAACTCATGATGGTCAATCCAGACCACCATAAGGCTCTAATTAACCCATTAACTCATGGTGGTCTATACAGACCACCATAAGGCTCTAATTAACCCATTAACTCATGGTGGTCTATACAGACCACCATAATGCCTAAATTAACCCATTAACTCATGATGGTCAATACAGACCACCATAAGGCTCTATTTAACCCATTAACTCATGGTGGTCAATACAGACCACCATAAGGCCTAAATTAACCCATTAACTCATGGTGGTCTATACAGACCACCATAAGGCTCTAATTAACCCATTAACTCATGGTGGTCTATACAGACCACCATAAGGCCTAAATTAACCCATTAACTCATGATGGTCAATACAGACCACCATAAGGCTCTATTTAACCCATTAACTCATGGTGGTCAATACAGACCACCATAAGGCCTAAATTAACCCATTAACTCATGATGGTCAATCCAGACCACCATAAGGCTCTAATTAACCCATTAACTCATGGTGGTCTATACAGACCACCATAAGGCCTAAATTAACCCATTAACTCATGATGGTCAATCCAGACCACCATAAGGCTCTATTTAACCCCATCAGTCCCATAAGGGTATATTATTACCATTATGGGCCTGTTACAACCCAACATTAACCACATAAGTGTCATGATGGTCCTCAAGGACCATCATGACACTAACTACAAACACTACACTATAACCCCCAATAAACCATTTAATCTAAACTAACCCGCCTCTACACTAATCTATTAACACTTACACTACCTACCTACACTACCTACCCCCTAATAAACCTTCCCACTACTCTAATTACAAAAAATAAAAAACCTACAGCACAGAAAACAAAAAACCTACAGTACAGAAAACAAAAAACAATTACAACCCCACCCCCCACTACAGAAAACAAAAAAATACATTACAACCCCACCCCCCACTACAGAAAATAAAAAAATTACACACCTGAAAAGGAAAGACAGATAAACACAATACAATACATACATATAATACATTACATACATTACATACAATACATGACATTACATATAATATATTAAATATAATATATTACATATAATATATTACATATAATACATTACATACATTACATACAATACATGACATTACATACATTACATATAATATATTAAATATAATATATTACATATAATATATTACATATAATATATTACATATAGTCCTAATCAAATACCCCCTATCTATCTAACATACAATCTATTTAATTTAAAATAAATCCTAACTATATCAAATACATCCCCCTATCTATCTAATATACAAAAAATCCTAACTACATACACAGACCCTAATTCTAAGCTAAAATCAATAAATTAAGACCACTTACCTTTAAGATGTTGCTTCAGATCACTAACCTATGGGTCAAACAAAAAATAAAAATTAGTACAAAACATTAACATCAAATAAATAAACATTCTATACATTCTAAATATTCAACTCACCTTTACAGCATGTCCAGTCACTGTTTAGCTCTTCCGGCGCGGCCCTGTTAAAAAAAAAAACACAATACATGAATACATGAATACAATATATAAACAATAAATAAAATACACAAATAAACATCTAAATATACATTTAACTTACCTCCCCGCGATGTCCCCGGCCTTCTCTCCTTCAGCCCCGGCTGGGCCGCGGAACCATCCGCGCTCTAAAAAAAAAAAAAAAAAAAAACTAACGGAGGTCTGCACTGGCAGACCTCCCCGACGCTACTGAACCTCCCGGAGTCGTTTCCGGGAGGAAATTGGCATTGGCGGCTTGTGATTGGCTGAAAAAGCTGTCAGCCAATCAAAAGTCGTCAATGTAGGAGCCAATCAGGATGCGCAGATGTCTTCTACCAATCACTCCGTGGGGGTGTATCCCATAGTGATTGGCTGAAGGCATCTGAGCGTTGTGATTGGTTCCCAGAAAGATAGACAAGTGTTTAAGCCAATCAGGGTGGGATATTGGGGTGTATCCCATCCTGATTGGCTCACACATTGACGACTTTTGATTGGCTGAAATTGATAGACAGCTTTTTCAGCCAATCACAAGCCGCCAATGCCAATTTCCTCCCGGAAACGACTCCGGGAGGTTCAGTAGCGTCGGGGAGGTCTGCCAGTGCAGACCTCCGTTAGTTTTTTTTTCTTTTTTTTTTTTAGAGCGCGGATGGTTCCGCGGCCCAGCCGGGGCTGAAGGAGAGAAGGCCGGGGACATCGCGGGGAGGTAAGTGAAATGTATATTTAGATGTTTATTTGTGTATTTTATTTATTGTTTATATATTGTATTCATGTATTCATGTATTGTGTTTTTTTTTTAACAGGGCCGCGCCGGAAGAGCTAAACAGTGACTGGACATGCTGTAAAGGTGAGTTGAATATTTAGAATGTATAGAATGTTTATTTATTTGATGTTAATGTTTTGTACTAATTTTTATTTTTTGTTTGACCCATAGGTTAGTGATCTGAAGCAACATCTTAAAGGTAAGTGGTCTTAATTTATTGATTTTAGCTTAGAATTAGGGTCTGTGTATGTAGTTAGGACTGTAATTATTTTATTTTACTTTAGAATAATGGTCTGTGTATGTAGTTAGGATTTTTTGTATATTAGATAGATAGGGGGATGTATTTGATATAGTTAGGATTTATTTTAAATTAAATAGATTGTATGTTAGATAGATAGGGGGTATTTGATTAGGACTATATGTAATATATTATATGTAATATATTATATGTAATATATTATATTTAATATATTATATGTAATGTATGTAATGTCATGTATTGTATGTAATGTATGTAATGTATTATATGTAATATATTATATGTAATATATTATATTTAATATATTATATGTAATGTCATGTATTGTATGTAATGTATGTAATGTATTATATGTATGTATTGTATTGTGTTTATCTGTCTTTCCTTTTCAGGTGTGTAATTTTTTTATTTTCTGTAGTGGGGGGTGGGGTTGTAATGTATTTTTTTGTTTTCTGTAGTGGGGGGTGGGGTTGTAATTGTTTTTTGTTTTCTGTACTGTAGGTTTTTTGTTTTCTGTGCTGTAGGTTTTTTATTTTTTGTAATTAGAGTAGTGGGAAGGTTTATTAGGGGGTAGGTAGTGTAGGTAGGTAGTGTAAGTGTTAATAGATTAGTGTAGAGGGGGGTTAGTTTAGATTAAATGGTTTATTGGGGGTTATAGTGTAGTGTTTGTAGTTAGTGTCATGATGGTCCTTGAGGACCATCATGGCACTTATGTGGTTAATGTTGGGTTGTAACAGGCCCATAATGGTAATAATATACCCTTATGGGACTGATGGGGTTAAATAGAGCCTTATGGTGGTCTGGATTGACCATCATGAGTTAATGGGTTAATTTAGGCCTTATGGTGGTCTGTATAGACCACCATGAGTTAATGGGTTAATTAGAGCCTTATGGTGGTCTGGATTGACCATCATGAGTTAATGGGTTAATTTAGGCCTTATGGTGGTCTGTATTGACCACCATGAGTTAATGGGTTAAATAGAGCCTTATGGTGGTCTGTATTGACCATCATGAGTTAATGGGTTAATTTAGGCCTTATGGTGGTCTGTATAGACCACCATGAGTTAATGGGTTAATTAGAGCCTTATGGTGGTCAATACAGACCACCATGAGTTAATGGGTTAATTTAGGCCTTATGGTGGTCTGTATTGACCACCATGAGTTAATGGGTTAAATAGAGCCTTATGGTGGTCTGTATTGACCATCATGAGTTAATGGGTTAATTTAGGCCTTATGGTGGTCTGTATAGACCACCATGAGTTAATGGGTTAATTAGAGCCTTATGGTGGTCTGTATAGACCACCATGAGTTAATGGGTTAATTAGAGCCTTATGGTGGTCTGGATTGACCATCATGAGTTAATGGGTTAATTTAGGCCTTATGGTGGTCTGTATTGACCACCATGAGTTAATGGGTTAAATAGAGCCTTATGGTGGTCTGTATTGACCATCATGAGTTAATGGGTTAATTTAGGCCTTATGGTGGTCTGTATAGACCACCATGAGTTAATGGGTTAATTAGAGCCTTATGGTGGTCTGGATTGACCACCATGAGTTAATGGGGTAATTATAGTTGCCTGGGGTTAATATTTTTAGTGCGAGTCCTTTCAGGACCTTTACGGTCCTTTGAGGACCCGCGAGGCGGGAAATTTAAAATTGAATTGCAGCAGGGTCACGATCGGTGCCGATCGGGGCCCCCCGCTGCAGGGGGTTTATGTGGGGACACTTCGGGGGTCCCGATGGGGACCCCCAGCATAGAGGGGGGTTAATTTTAAGTGCCGCGGCCGGGATTGGGTAATAGTGTGCCGCGGTCCCTTTAAGGAGCCGCGGCGGGGAATTTAAAAGTTTTAAATGCAGCGGGGGGCCTGATCTATGCAGATCGGGGCCCCCCCCCTGCAATGGGTTTATGTGGGGACACTTCGGGGGTCCCGATGGGGACCCCCAGCATAGAGGGGGGTTAATTTTAAGTGCCGCGGCCGGGATTGGGTAATAGTGTGCCGCGGTCCCTTTAAGGAGCCGCGGCGGGGAATTTAAAAGTTTTAAATGCAGCGGGGGGCCTGATCTATGCAGATCGGGGACCCCCGCCCCTTCAATGGGTTTATGTGGGGACACTTCGGGGGTCCCGATGGGGACCCCCAGCATAGAGGGGGGTTAATTTTAAGTGCCGCGGCCGGGATTGGGTAATAGTGTGCCGCGGTCCCTTTAAGGAGCCGCGGCGGGGAATTTAAAAGTTTTAAATGCAGCGGGGGGCCTGATCTATGCAGATCGGGGACCCCCGCTGCAAGGGGTTAATGTGGGGGTGCTGCAGGGGTCCCGATAGAGACCCCTGCAGCATGGGGATGTGTATAGGGTGCAGGGGGGAGCCTCACACTGCTGTCTCGGGCTGTTCCGAGGCAGCACGTAGAGGCTTTCGGATCCCTTGCGTGGACTTTTTGTCCACGTAGGGATTCTTACGATATGCGAGACTCGTGCATAGATTTAAGGCTACGTAGCTCTCTCGGAGCCTATTCTCGGCCATTTTCTCGCAGTCATATCGTAAAGCAGGCTGCGAGAGATTCGGTTCTCGCAAACAGCAGGAAAACTGCCTTTTGCGAGCACCGAGAGAACTACGAGGGAGAATTTAATAGGGCCCTATGTTTAGTACTATTTTAGTAATATTTTTTGCACTGATTTTTAATATGTTTGATACTTTTTTCAGTTGCCGGTCAGACTCTATTTGCGAGCTAGTGATACAGGATTAGTAGAACATTATTATTTTTTAACTTTAATTGTTTAGAGCTCTTAATATTCATGCAGTGATAAAACCAATGTTCTAATGCCGGTTTTGCGTCTTTGGCTAGTCTGTAGTGATTGTGGGCGGGTAACTCGTAATCGGATTACGAGTAGTTAATAGAATATGCAGCAATATTAGGAGTGGTTTTAAGTGGGTATAAATTTACGACTTGGGCAATAGAATAGGGCCCTTAGCTTGTAACTAAAACTACATTTTAAAGAAACCAAATCTTTTACAAAAAATAATTGTTATCCAAAATCTGTAATTAATATAATATCATATTTACACTATATGGACGTGCCAATTAAAGTATTCACAAATGAATAAACTGCAATACATTTTGGCACATATGATATGTTAATAAAAATACTCAAATACTTACATAATATATAAATTTGTTTATGATATGAATATACCTTTTAGCTTTTTATTTAAGGGTAAAAGCTTCAATAGCGCTAAATCTTTTCAACTGAAAAATACAAATTGAGTTAGCATTAGTGAAATTAATTTACCCAATCCAAATATAGCAAAATCAGCAGTATAGCACCACAGTGGTTAACAGATTAGTTATTAGATTAAGAGTCTAACAGTATGCAAAAATCCATATGAATATTGATTCTTATAAATTTTCTTTTAATCATTATTATATGTCTTTTACTGAAAGTCACAGAAGATTATTTGCTGTGTGCAGTGAGTAGATCAATACGACATAGTGAATGTAATGTGTGCTGAAAATATTTTGTAAAAAACTGACCATCATATTGTTACTACACGGGATATTATATTTGAGAGGCACATCATTTAAACTGATGAATACTGAAGATTACAATGGCATAAACCAAAACACATGCACAATCCTATGATCATATAGTACACCATTTAGTCTCGATGCTCCAGCTCTTTGGGACTCTCTAGCATTACTTGAAATATTTGATATGAAGACACATGTCTGTAGGACCATATGAATAACTCATATGCATCCATGGGTTTAATATGATTTGCAATTACAGATAAAGCTAAAAGCTATGTCTTTCTTTCCACATATACAACCAATAAAATTTCACAAATGGTATTAATTTTGTGTAAAATAACAAATAAAGTAGAAAACACTATGGTCTAGTTGAATTGGCTGTCTGTATCAAATCCAAAGTCAGAGGCATGCGGCAGTCAACGTGGTTGGGGACACAGTATGAAGGTGATGGCTGATGGTAATCAGGATCAACAGGTGGGAGGTCTGGCTGGCTTCGGTCAGCAGCACAGGCTAATCAAATATAGGTAATCCAAAACTCGAACCGCTTCACCGCCTTGGCATGAAGTGCCTTGAAGGTTGACTGAAGCCTGTTTATAGTTATAGTCTTTCTTGACATAATTAAAACTGCTTGAATCAGTCCCAGGCATACTAACCTCTGTCATCCTGGGATGATAGACTTTGCATCAAAAATTTAGTGTTAGACTCTGGCATCACATATATAGTTGTGAGCATTGCGGGTCATTGCTAACGCTTGCGGGCTCGCACAGTGAGCCCGCCGCAACTGCAGCCTTCGCGAAGTGCTGGTGGAGATGAACTTTATAGGCTCTCATCCCTACTACCCCATACAAATTAGGAAGCGAGCGCAGAAGGAGCTCAATGCGCTGGTGGAGACCCGCGGAACCCGCAGGACTACAGATCAACAGAAATCTCCATTATTCAAATTCACAATGCAAGACCTGTAGCAGTTTGAAAAAATTGCATGGAAAAATGACGTCCCGTAACACTTTACAAAGGAATGCAGGACTTAGAAAAAAAAAAAAAACGAGGTCCAAAAATACGAAGGTAACGTCCGAAATGCACACATCCAAAAACAACAGAAACACAAAAGAAAATATATAAAACAAAAAAAAAACACACACAGCACAAGGGGGCAGCCAGGACGTCTGGGAGTGAGGTTGCACGCAAATGTAAACTGAATTTGCTGAGTTTTGGCACTCGAAAATCGCCTAAGCAACAAAAAAAAATGGAGGCTAAAATAAACGAAAACGAGGCTACACGACCCATATCCACACAAAACACCACCAGGCACATAAGACTTTGACCTAGGAACATACGAGGTACAAAATACACTATTAGGAAGGACGGAAAATGCTCGAGAGCCGCAAAACACATAGATAATTGCCGCCATTTTACAACACTAACTTGCAACTAACAACATTACCATTCTAAAATTCCGCTTTACCAAACTAAATAAACGGTTTGCCCTCGCGCATGCATCCTATTTATACTGCACACTTGCCAAATTCCTGACACTTTATCCTCAGGTCAGCAACAGTCCAAATTTACATTGTAAGCTGCAGGAAAATCAAAAGAGATTGATAACTCTTCAGGATATTGATTGTGGATATATTAATTGAACTAGGTAAAGTTTATTAATTTATTATTTAAATAATTAATTAAACAAATATTAAAAAAAAATAAAAATAAAAAAAAAAAATATATATATATATATATATATATATATATGAAGAGTGAGGTAGCCGTGAATGTCCAGTAATCCAGATGAATAATCAGAGTATTGCAGTATATAGTGACACTTTTTTATTGGACAAACATATTCATAGGTTTCATGACGAGCTTTCGAGAGTGTTCCTCTCTTTGTCGAGTCAGAGTCAATACTGTTTATAGATTCACAGATACAGCAAAAAATTCCAGGATTAACAGATAATGTTCTGATCAGCCAGCCGTGCAAGTGTGTGGGGGTGCAGACCAGAGTAAGTAAATTGGGGTCGTAAATAGTTTTACATCTAAGGAACCATAGGGCTGTAACCAAACTCAGGATGAAGGCAGAGAACAAATAGTAAAAAAATAAAAAAAATCAATAAACACACATATATATTTACAAGCATGAATGTTGGAGGTTATAAGAAATTTTAATAATGAGATAAGAATTCAATGTCGACATTAAGTCCCGACTTATTACTGTTGAAGAACATAATCATTTTAATTTCAAATGTCTTTCTTTCCTTAGTGTTTTTAAAAAAAAACTTTGAGTATTTTGATTTTGATATTTCTCATGGAGTTGTTATTCTGGGTGAAATGGTGTCCAACTGGAGTACAGTAAGTCTCCTCATTGGGCTTATTGATGGAATGTCTGTGTAGATTCATCCTCATATGTAATTTCTGGCTGGTTTCTCCAATGTAGCAGCCTCTCTCACATGCAGAACATTGTATCATGTATACTACATTGGATGATGTACAAGAATATGATCCTCTGATGTTATAGGTCTTCTTGTTGTGCTTGGCTGTGTCCTCTTTGCAGATGTGTTGACACAATTTACACCGATTTTTATTGCAAGGTTTTGTGCCATTTTGTGGTTACCAGAGGTGTACGTGAGGTCATTTCCTTAGTTTTGTATTCCATTAAAACACCCCGTGAACACCTGCTGCAATACAAAACTAAGGAAATGACCTCACGTACACCTCTGGTAACCACATACCATCCGGATCTAGAAGGAATCCGCAAAATATTTAAGGATCTACAACCACTGCTAACAGAGGACACAGAATTAAAACATATATTCCCCAAACCCCCCATTCTTGCATTTAGGCAGCCACCAAATCTCAGACAAACATTGGTGAACAGTAGATTGGCCAATGAAGAGCTTAACATAGAAAATGGCACAAAACCTTGCAATAAAAATCGGTGTAAATTGTGTCAACACATCTGCAAAGAGGACACAGCCACGCACAACAAGAAGGCCTATAACATCAGAGGATCATATTCTTGTACGTCATCCAATGTAGTATACATGATACAATGTTCTGCATGTGAGAGAGGCTGCTACATTGGAGAAACCAGCCAGAAATTATATGAGGATGAATCTACACAGACATTCCATCAATAAGCACAATGACGAGACTTACTGTACTCCAGTTGGACACCATTTCACCCAGAATAACAACTCCATGAAAAATCTCAAAATCAAAATACTCAAAGGTTTTTTAAAAACACTAAGGAAAGAAAGACATTTGAAATTAAAATGATTATGTTCTTCAACAGTAATAAGTCGGGACTTAATGTCGACATTGAATTCTTATCTCATTATCAAAATTTCTCATAACCTCCAACATTCATGCTTGTAAATATATATGTGTGTTTATTGATTTTTTTATTTTTTTACTATTTGTTCTCTGCCTTCATCCTGAGTTTGGTTACAGCCCTATGGTTCCTTAGATGTAAAACTATTTACGACCCCAATTTACTTACTCTGGTCTGCACCCCCACACACTTGCACGGCTGGCTGATCAGAACATTATCTGTTAATCCTGGAATTTTTTGCTGTATTTGTGAATCTATAGTCAGTATTGACTCTGACTCGACAAAGAGAGGAACGCTCTCGAAAGCTCGTCATGAAACCTATGAATATGTTTGTCCAATAAAAAAGGTATCACTATATACTGCAACACTCTGATTATTCATCTATATATATATATATATATATATATATATATATAAAATGCAAATAGCAGAGGAGAGCTTCGCAATGAGCGCTGAAGCCAAGGCGCACAGCGTGAGGCTCACAATGAGCACAAAGGGTGCTCAGACAAGCAAAAGTACACCAGGGGAGAGGCTCGTAATGAGCGCCGAAGGTACTCAGAAGACCAAAAGCCTTACATTGTGTGGCAAACAGCATTACCTGCCTTACAATTTTATCACCGTCATTTTTTGACAGGCAATTCGCTAGTGATTAATAGAATGTCGAGAGAAGACAAAACTTGCTCAAGATTACAAAGCACATTTGTTTTGAAAATAATGTAGGTTAATATTGTTTGCAGCTCTATGAAATACACAATCCAAAGAATTATTGAGAACATTCCAAGTCATACAAAAAATATTATGTTTACCCCATAAGTTTCATGTACATCCCAAATATGCTCCTCCAAACATATGGGAGTTCAAAAACTGCTCTTAAAATGGCCACATATTACCAACCTCATTAAATTAGCCCTCGGGCCTCACAAAATAAATTATTTTGCTGTTTGTGAGGACCAATTCCACAATATGTCTCTCGCACCCTCCTTTGCGAGGTGACACCCAAAAACGTCAGAGAATAGGCTCCGGCAGAGCTACTTAGTAACACCAGGACCCTCATGACACTAAGTACAAACACTACACTACACTACACTATTCCCCCCCAATAAACCACTAACTCTAAACTAACCCACTACCCTAACCTATTAACCCCTACCTACCTAACACTACCTACCTAACCCGCTATTAAACCCCCCACCCCACTAATTACACAAAATAAAAAAGCTAAGGTACAAAAAATAAAAAAAGAAGATTACAAACTCCACTCACTACAAAAAAAAGAAAATCACAAACCCCCCACCACTACAAAAAACAAACAAATTATTACACATCTGCAAAGAAAAGGCATACACAAATATACATAACATTACAGTAATAAATACATTATACATATTATAGCAGTCTGATTGACTATGACAGCCAATCACCCCATGGGGGTATATCCCATTGTGATTGGCTGAAGGCAATAGTGCCTTCTGATTGGTTTAAAAAAGATTGACAGGTCCTTCAGCCAATAAGAATGGTATATAGGGGTGTATCCCATTCTGATTGGCTCACACCTTGGCGCCTTCTGATTGACACTAAGTACAAACACTACACTACACTACACTATCCCCCCCAATAAACCACTAAATCTAAACTAACTCACTACCATAACCTATTAACCCCTACCTACCTAACACTACCTACCTAACCTGCTATTAAACCCCCCACCCCACTAATTACACAAATTAAAAAAAGTTAAGGTACAAAAAAATCAAAAAAGACATTTCAACCCCCCCACTACAAAAAAAGAACATCACAACACCCCGTCACTACAAAAAATAAAAAAAATAATTACACACCAGCAAAGAAAAGGCATACACAACTATACAGAACACTACAGTAATAAAGACATTATAAATATACCCCTAACTACAATACATTTCCCCCTATCTAGACATTACCCCTATCTATACATAACCCCCAATCTATACATTACCCCCTAGCTCCCCGACTCTAATGAGGCCTCCAGAGCCTCTTCCGGGAGAAAATTGGCAATGGCGCCTTCTGATTAGCTGAAAAGGCTGTCAATAAAATTTCAGCCAATCAGAAGGGATACACCCCTATATCCCATTCTGATTGGCTGAAGGACCTGTCAATCTTTTTTAAACCAATCAGAAGGCACTATTGCCTTCAGCCAATCACAATGGGATATACCCCCATGGGGTGATTGGTTGTCACCGTCAATCAGACTGCTATAATATGTATAATGTATTTATTACTGTAATGTTATGTATATTTGTGTATGCCTTTTCTTTGCAGATGTGTAATATTTTTTATTTTTTTTGTGGCGGGGGTTTGTGATGTTCTTTTTTTTTGTAGTGAATGGGGTTTGTAATCTCATTTTTTTATTTTTTGTACCTTAGCTTTTTTATTTTTGGTAACAGTTTTTTTTTATTTTTTGTACCTTAGCTTTTTTTTAATTTTTGGTAACATAGGTTTTTTTTTATTTTTTTGTACCTTAGCTTTTTTTATTTTGTGTAATTAGTGGGGTGGGGGGTTTAATAGGGGGTTAGGTAGGTAGTGTTAGGTCGGTAGGGGTTAATAGTTTAGGATAGAGGGGAGTTAGCTTCGATTTAGTGGTTTATTGGGGGGAGAATAGTGTAGTGTAGTGTAGTGTTTGTACCCTCATGGCACTTATGGGGTTAATAATAGGGATCTCATAGTCTTATGAAGGTCTTCATAGACCCTTATGGGACTGAGTGGGTTAAATAGAGGCTTAGAGGGGTCTGTATAGGCCGCCATAAGTAAATAGGGCTAGATAGGTTAAATAGGCCCAGTTAGGGTTATTAGGTTCAGATAGGTTTAAATAGGCACAGTTAGGGTAAGATTGGCCCAGTAAGGGTTGGATAGGCCCAGATCGGGTTAGATAAGCCCAGATAGGGTTAGATAGTGTTTAGTATGGGTTCATGGGGTATAGTTAGGGTTAAGGGTTAATGGGGTATAGTTAGGGTTAATAGTGTATACTAACCTAGGGATTAACAGTGTCCTATGGGGTCTATATAGACCCTTATTGGACTGAGGGAGTTAATTTTAGTCTCAAGGGGCTCTGTATACAGCCTCATGAGTGACAGGGTTAATTAAGGGCTCATGGGGCTCTGTATAGAGCCCCATGAGTGATAGGATTAATTAAGGGCTCATGAAGCTCTGTAAAGTGACCCCACATTGCTGCAGGGTTCCATATGGGTTAATACATATCATGAAACCCACATGGACTAGAACAGATGATCTAATGCATATAGAGTTCTAGATTGCTTAATTGCGAGCCGTATCAGCAAATTATGTCTAACTTCCATGTTAAACTGACGTCATGATGATGGTCTCATTTACTATTGCCTGTGTCTAAAAAGTATTTTACGGGCTTGCTTAAGTATTTTGAGATCATATGACCACGCCTCCTGAAATCCTTTTAAAAAGGCATGGTTTACGTGTTTAGGCTTAAGGAGGTAAATTGCAGGCATCAGTCAATAGAATACATATAAAAATTTAGTGAAAAACACACCAGCAGCAAAAATTATGAGTTAGAGTAATTTGCGAGCAGCTACTAGAATCGGGCTCATAGAGTTTTGAATGTGTCACACACTACCCTGCTTATTCTTGCTTGATCCTCTTTGGTGAAACTGTGTTCCGTTGTACATGCATGTGGTTATCCCTTTTTGAATTAAAGGCATCACAAATCTATATGTATTTTTATATGATAAGGACATAAAAATACAGACACTGTAAACAAACTCTTAATAGTTTACATGTTCTAGGAAAAATTTACATCATCAACAGAAACAGAAGATTTGAAATAAGATATTCATGGTTATTGATTAATTGGTTAAATTGCCATTGTATTTTTTTTTTCAATTTATTAGGATTAAAAGGTTGATATTTGGTGAGAAAATATACATGTATAATATCTGGTTTCCACCCTCAGCTTTAGACTTGTCTCATCTTTACAAACTGCATAACAATGGTGGTAGAGTAAACCTCCACTTCAACATTCAGCCACATTATATTCCAGCACCGTAATTACAACGTGAGACCTGCAAGGCTGTGAGCGTGACGAGTTGTGGATTTAAGGTGCTACTAAATTAGAAGGGGCTGCGAGTTACGAGCTGGAGACGCAAACCCGAAAACTCATTGGTTGAACATTGGATTTGCAGCCCTGCGCAGGATCAATTAGTCAAACACATAGTTACGGGTTTAGATGGAGCCAATGGTAAAAGAGATAATCATCATCATTACAACGCTGAAAAAGGGGAGGTAAGATTTCAATGTCCTACGGGCTACAATTACGAATTGCGATCGAGCCCGCAATCCAGAATAATGCAATATTAATAAAGCCGTAAATATGACATTCTCTTACATGCGAGTTACAGTATATGTCGTAACACATTGATTGTCGGGAACGATATAACACAAAAGTTAAACATGAAATAAAGTATTTTTCTGGCCGATTTGCGGACTTGTTGAGAATGTTGTGCTATTAATTCTAAGACCTAACATCACTTTTCCTTTAAATATTAGTACAGTAGTCTGTTTTTATTTGCAGTTAAGTGCTACGTATTGGACTTTAACCCCCTTGCGGGTACTCTCCAGCAGTCGTTGGGCTTTGTGCTACATTTGCGTGTTACGGGCTTGCTCGTGATTTACTTTGTTGCAATTTAACAGCATGATTGGAATTGTAGCGTTTACAGGCTTGACATCCCTTAGGCTTTTTTCGTCCATGCTGCGTCTTAACCCGCAAGTCGTCTGCAGGTTGCTTTAAGAGGCCAATGTAATAGCTTGAATTCTTGCAAGCTACGTTACAAGCTACGATTCATAAAATCGTAGCAATTTAATCGGGCTGAATATTGGCAATATGTGAAGATCCATCTCGGAATAAGAATATAAAAATAAATTTCCACTTCAAGCTTAACATGTATAGAAAACTTACAAATAAAATGGCAAACAAAATGTTGCACAGTCTGTACATAGTACTGGATTTCTTCAGACCACCATTACCATAGTGTGTTTTAGAAAATAAAATAGTATGTGTATTGCAGTTTTATGTGGGTGCAGTCTGGCTTGCTTAAGAACAGATTGGACTGGATGTGGGGAACTGATTGAGAGGTTTGCTTTTCTCCTTAACTCTGATCTTCACTATATGTACAGTAAACTTTCAGTTAACAAGAACTCAAGCAACCATAATTCTGGAGCAACCAGAAAAAAATTGAATACTGTACTTTAAATAAAAATGTAAATTTACAGAGCTCAACAAATGCCAGGAGCCAGGTTGTCCGGCCACAAAATGCTTATAGGCATCTAGATTTCATCCACTGTATGTCTCTGCAATTCAATGTTACCTGGAAGCAGACAGACATGAGGGACTGAGCCATGGCAGTGTTGGCGTTACATTCCCCAGGTTCAGCACCGCACCCTCCAGCCAAACGTACCTGTATGTAAGTGAGGAGTGAAAGCTGCTGCTGCGGCTAGAACAGCCCTCACTGACAAATATACTTAGCGGAGCATCCAATGGGCCCAATAAAGGGCCATATTAAACTCCAGCCTTGTAAGTCCAACGTGCAGCACGTAAGGGCTGGGTGCTTCAAATTTGTCAGACTTACGTTGCTATTAAATTAGAATGGGCTGCGAGCTACGAGCGAGAGACGCTATATCGTAAACCAGTTGGTGGCTGTTGGACTTTTGTGTTCACACGCAAACAATTAATCAATTTCAGATGGAGCCAATGGAAAAAGACATTGTAAGAATTACGGACATTTTGACATCCCCACATGTCAAAATGGAGGAGGCAGTAAAAGCACTAATGTTGTCTACAGCGGCACAGCAAGAAATGAACAGACAAGCGGAAGTGGACAGTGAGACAGTTTAGAAGTACAGAAAGTGCAGCTGCAGCAATTGAGATCTACAGAGAACATTGTGGTTTCAAAATCAAGTGGGATCATGAATCCAAATTGCTTCCTAAAGAAAATGACCGCTCAGGATGATGTAGAATCATACCTCCTGAATTTTGAAAAGATTGCCACTAGGGAAGGTTGGCCTAAACAGCACTGGGCCACAGTATGGAGGAGCTCAGAAAGCATATGTAGTTTTGCCTGAAGAAAAGGCAAGACATTATTGTACTCTGAAGGAAGAGATCCTTAACCGAATGGGAGTGAAAAGATTACAGAGATTGCACTCCTGGGATTTTTTTTCATGAACCTGCTTATCGCTATCCAAGGGACATGCTTATCTACCCAAGTTTAAAAAGCAGTTTCGCTGTTAGGGGATGGCGAACTGATCATAATAAAAAAGAGACCACAGGGATGGCAGAGAGAGTGCAAAAAGCCACCAAGAGAGCATCAAAAAAGACTGCAGAGATCACAAGAGAGACCGCAGAGACAGCGAGAGATACTGCAGAGACGGCGAGAGAGACTGCAGTGATGGCGAGAGAGATCGCAGGAGCTGCGAGAGAGACCGCGAGAGAGACCGCAGAGATGGCGAGAGAGATGGCGAGAGAGACCACAGGAGTGGCCAAAGAGACCGCTGGTATGGCCAAAGAGAACACTGGTACGGCAAAAGAGGCTACTGGTGCAGATAAAGAACTTTGGCTCCTGAAGCAAGATGATGATCTAAAAGTGACTGATGTGAAGCATACTGATCAAGTCACTGGAAAAGAATTGAACCCGAAGCAAGGCAGAAATCTCATGGGCAAAAGCAATGAATAGACCTCTATAAGAAACCTGCACAGAAACAAACACCTGGCCCCGGTGAATACTCATGAGGTGGAGAATGAAACCAGAGAAAGCAAATGCTTGATAAAGATCTCTGACCAAGAGAAAGTGGAGATCAAACAGATGATTGCAGCCTGTATTCTTATTAAGGAAGAATGTCCTAATTTTGAGGAAAAAACTGGAATCCTTACTAAAGCGAAAGTTGTGAAAAATAAGAATCTGGAGACTGAGCTGGTGAAGAAGGAACCACTGTCCTGGACAGAACATATGAAGCAGAGCATGGAGATGTGTCCTACTAAAACTATAAAGTATCCAGAGAGATCTCTGTCTCAGGTGCCAATAAAACAACGTGATATGGACAAGGAGAGGCAAGAAAGGAAACCAGTCCAGCAAGAGGTAAATATGAGCTCTATTCCAGTAGGATTGAAAAAGCCTGAAATGGAAGACAGGCAAATTGTTACTAATATGAGGGGTGTCAGGATGATGCCAGATTGCATTCCTGATTGGCAGAGGAAGCCTACATTTGAGGACTACAGAGTGTCCTACAGGAATAAGATACAGATGCCTATTTGGGAGCAGAGGAAGAGTCCTCCCAAGTATAAGCTGAAAGAGTCAGTTGTGTGGGAGCTGCAGCACAATGATAATCAGGAGAAGCTAGATTTCCTCAATAATCATGCATCTCAGAGAGAAGGAGAGATCACCAATTCCTCCTCCCAGCTACAAGAGATAGGAGAATCCTGTAAGCAGAGGAAAGCAACTGTGATACAGAAGGAGCTGCTGTTACATGCTCCACAAGCACAGAGGATGGCCAATCCGTCTGATATGAAAACACAGTTGGCTCAGAGTGATGCATGTCTAGAAGAGACTAACGCTGACCTCCAGAACCTGTGTACCCAAGATGCTTAGCTGAATATAGAGCAATGTCTACAGGAAGCTCATAAGCAAAGCAGAGAGCAGGAGCTTGTACAGAAAGCAGAGGATCTATCCACCACAAATTTGAAACCGAAAAACTGTTCCAATCAGTTAATTGCAGATGAAGGCATCAGTGAAGAGAACAAAGTGATATCAATGACTCCGGCCCAGATGGATGATCTTCTATTAAACCTAGGAGAACCTGTTCTTCTGAAAAGAAAGATGAGACAGAAAACTGTGTGCATTGTTCGAGTAGATGACACCTGCCCAGGTGAGAAGATCAGGAAGAACAGAGTTGTGTGTAACAACCTAAGGGTGTGGTTTGAAGATACTATCGGTATCCAACCAGGTCCAGGGGTGACATATGGCAAAAAAAACTGTTTGTTCCCCATAGATGATGCTGTGGATGAAAGCCCTGATAGTCGTTTTGGGGGGTATCTCAAGCCTTACTTCATCAAAGCTGATGGATCAATTGAAAAAGGGGAAGTTCTCCTGGTTCATGGAAGTATGAGTGCTGTTGAGCTCAAGAGGGTAGAGAAAGACCCAAGCCCATGCTACATAGTTGCTCCAGATACTGTAATGCACTATGAAGGGGAGCCCCTTAAACAAGGGGACAAGGAAAAGATAAAGCAACAAGTGAGCGTTTACAGCCTCTCGGCTCATGTAGCTCAACCACATGGTGTTGAGCTAAGGGGGGAGATATGTAACAGAGTGAAGCAAAGAATGCCCTTAAAGGTGGGTTTAATTAAAGAGGCTGGAAGATTGCTCTGGAGAAAGAAAGAGTTAACTCCGGGCAGTGATCAGAGGCTAATTGAAGCCCAGCTGTGGATTGCCTTTAAGACCACAGCAGAGAGATGGGTGGAGTCTCTCTCATTTAGGCTTGGGCCTAAGCAGCGTGAGCAGTGTGTGGAATCTGCTCCTGTTGGTGAGCTGCTTTTAGCAGCAAAGAGCAAGCTATAGAAAGAAGCTTGCTGTCAGTTCCTGATTGCAGTCAAAAGACTGTTGTGTACCAAAGATTGCTTGCAGAGAAAGTTGTGTTTCAGAGATTGCTCGCAGAGAAAGGTGTTTTACCAGAGATTGCTTTCAGAGGAAGCCGTTTGCAGTCAGAAGACTGCTTTTCCAGAGAATGCTCGCAGAGAAAGCTGTTTGCAGTCAGAAGACTGCTTGTTCCAGAGATTGCTCGCAGACGAAGCTGTGTTCCAGAGGATGTGAGTAAAGGACTATATGTTCCTTACAAGAGCCTGTGAAAAGTAACCCCAGGAAGAAGGCAGCAGTGTAACTGTGAATTGGACAGAATATCCCAAAAGACTGTTCTGAGAGACTGGCGGGCCGAATGCTACCTTTCTACAGTTGAAGATATTTGCAATAGAACTATGTGGTTTGTTATACCTTTGGCTGATGTAAGCCATAATGTGGTGTACTTTTTGTACTTTTAATAAAAAGATTAACAGAATACATGATCTTCTTGCTGTTAATCTAGAAGGTAGCAGGTCAAACTACCACAATATATATAGAAAGTAATCGTTTTTTTAATTAAAAATATATTTTGATATTAAAAATAGGTGACAATTGTATTTATAGCTTCAATCAGTAAATATGTTAAAATATGATATGTATTTAAGCACTTGTTCCTAGGCAACATGGTTTTGTGATGTGTATTAACCCCTTGAGTACCGGGTTGTGCGTTACCCTGGATTTTGTATGAAAAACTTGCTTAATACTAACATTTCATATTTTTTAATTATACAAATGTTGATATCAGATTGTTACGTGTCAAATAATGTTTAAATTTTAAACGCTTTGGGGGACTTAGTTTAAAAAACAGTTTACAAGTGGTCTTTGGTACCCATAAATCTTTCTTCTGCTTTTTGCATTTACAGCAATGACCTTATTTGCGAGTGATCCGTAAAATCTTATTAGCAAAGGGTTTGGGTGTCAAAGTGCAAAAATCACCTGTTTTTTTCAGGTATTAGCATAGGGGCCTTATATTTTACTCATGTTCTTTAACTTGGCTGCAGTGGCTATGGGGACTAGAATGTTTATTGCATGCCAAGTTCTTACTCGTAGCTGCTTACAATTGAGGGCAATTGAGAGTGCTCACAAGCTCATCTCCCTAATGTAACAATCCTTCTGGCTACAAAAAAAAAGATTTTATATTTCAGTAAAATCTCTTGTAAAAAATCCTTCAGGACTGAGGCAGTATTAATGGAGCTTCTACAAGTGTCATGTAATCAAGGCATGAGATGGTAAAAGTGTTCGACTATGCTCAATGAAACTAAAACCATAGTCACAACACAGCTAATGGTGTGCAGCAATAGCCTAATAAATTCCATGATGCATAGTCAGACTAGTAGTACTACAGGAATGAAAAATGAAAATAGCATTACCCTCACATCTCCACATAAACCTTTACTAAATCTTTAAATGCATTTGGTAATCTACTCAAATATACCTGTCCCCGTTAAGGAATTTTCCTGAGAAAGTTCTTAAGTTGGATTTGTATGTAATCCTTTGTATCTCTGATAAAAAGCCTTAGGAGCCCATTCCTAAGAAGAGGTAGTTTGTAAGTCAGGTAATTTGCATCCCGGGGACCACCTGTATTTCTAAAATGTTTAGCTAATAATTAGCTAATAATTAATCTGTTTGCAATTATATTTATCTGCAAAATTATTCCATTAGTTAAGAGAGTTATATTACTTAGTGATGTACATGTTTTCTCTATACATGTTTATGGATCACTTCTTTCCTACATCATGACTACATTTAACCACTACCTGATTAGTGTTGCTTCAACAGTTTACGTTAAAAGCATTTAAGCATTCTACACTATTACATCATGGTCCTTAAATCAGGTTATGTTGCAGTTCACCAATTATGTTGATTGCAAGAGCAGGGACCTCACAGCCTTCCATGTTGGTTTGCTGTCCACTATATGAATTTGTATCTTAAAATGTATGGTGCTGAGTAAAATATCAGCACTTTATAAATAACTAGCGACTTGCCCGTCAAAAAATGACAGTCAATAAAATAAAGTGTTGAAATGCTGTTGGTTACACAATGTGAGTGTACTGTGTGCCTCAAGTAACTAAATTCCTCAAAAAGCAGAAATCTACATTACCTAAAATAAGAAAAACTAAAATCACCAAAAATAAAAAATGTACATTACAGAACAAAAAAAAAACAACCTAAGTCACAAAAAATAAAAAAGGAACATTACAGAAAATAACAAAATACATTACAACCCCCCCTCACTACAAAAAAAAAAATTACACACCTGAAAATGAAATACATATAATACATACATTTAATACAATACAACACAATTAAATAAAATACAATACAATTCAATTAAATACAATACACCCCTATCTAATATACATGCCACTATCTAATATACATGCCACTATATAACGTAATATACATCCCACTATCTAATATGCAATACTATCTAATAATACATCCCCTATCTATCTATCTAATATACAATACATGCTATCTATATATATATATATATATATATATAGCTACCCTAATTGTTAGCTACAATAAAATAATTAAGACCACTTACCTTTGAGATGTTTCTTCAGATCCGCAACCTACGGTAAAAAAGATTTTAAAAATGAATTCAACACGTTTACATGAAATAACTAAACATTCTAAACATTCTAAATATTCTAAATATTATACTCACCTTTCCAGCATGTCCCATTCCAGCATGTCATGTCCCAGCATGTCACGTCCTCCATGTTCCGTCGTCCATCTTTGCGTCTTGTCCGGCGCTACTCCTGTAAAAAAAAAACCATTACATTAGTAAACATAAACCAAAGTTAAATAAACACAATCTACATTATACTTACCTTTCCGCGATGTCTCCGGCCTCCTCGTCTTCTCCGGAAGCATCTGCGCATAAAAAAAAAAAAAAAAAGGACACACATCCGCCCTGGCGGATGTCTCCAACGCTAATGACCTTCCAATGGAGTGTTCCAGAATAAAATTGGCAATGGCGGCTTCTGATTGGCTGAAAAGGCTGTCTATCAAATTCAACCAATGAGAAGACCCCCGTTGTGAACCAATGAAAAAAGTATACACCCCAAAATACAACGCTGATTGGATAACACACCTGTCAATCTTTATTTGAACCAATCTTAAGGCTTTATTGCCATCAGCCAATCACAATGGAATATACCCTCACGTACTGATTGGTGAAGACATCTGCGCCTTCCCATTGGCTGTAATATTGATTGATATTAACAGTAGCCAATGAGAATGCGCAAATCCTTCACCAATCAGTACGTGAGAGGGTATTCCATTGTGATTGGCTATTGTCAGTGCAACCAATCAGAATGCACAGAGGCTCCAACCAATCACCCTGTGGGGGTGTATTCCATTGTGATTGGCTGAAGGCATCTGCGCCTTGTGATTGGTTTAAATAAAGATTGACAGGTGCATTATCCAATCAGAGTGGGATTTTAGGGTGTATCCCTTTGTGATTGGTTCACACAATGGCGCCTCCTGATTGGGTGAATTTGATAGACAGCGTTTTCAACCAATCAGAAGGCGCCATTGTTTTTTTTCTTCCGTAAAAGTCTCCTGGAGCCTCATTAGCGTGTTTTTTTTTTCCGGGAGTGCAGTTTTTTTTTTCCGTAGGTGGCTGATCCCAATGGACATCTGCAAAGGTAAGTGGTCTTAATTATTTTATTTTAGCTTAGACTTAGATTAGTTAATATATAGATAGCATTTATTGAATGTTAGCTATGGGTATGCGTTTTATATAGATGGCATAGGATGTATTGTAGATAGATTGTGGTATTTATTTAGATAGATTGGGGATGTATTATTATATAGAGAGCATGTATATTAGATTATGCTATTTATTTATTTAGATAGATTGTGTGATGTATATTAGATGTATAGTATTGTAATTGTATGTATTTGTATTGTATGTATTTGTATTATATGTATTTCCTTTTCAGGTGTGTATTTTTTTTTTTTCTGTATTTTTTGTGACTTAGGTTTTTTTATTTTCTGTAATGTAGTTTATTTTTTTGTGAGTAAGGTTTTTTATTTCATTTAATGTAGATTTTTTTGTGTGACTTTAGGCTTTTTTATTTTCTGTAATTAGAGTGGTGGGGGTTAATAGGGGGTAGGTAGTGTAGATGTTAATAGGTTAGTGTAGAGGGTGTTTAGTTGATATTTAATGTCTTATTGGGGGTGGTATAGTGCAGTATAGTTTGTATACTTAGTGTCATGATGGTCCTTGAGGACCATCATGGCACTTATGTGGTTAATGTAGTGTTGTAACAGGCCCATAATGGTGTTAATATACCCTTATGGGACTGATGGGTTTAAATAGAGGCTTATGGGGGTCTGTGTTGACCCTCATGAGTGACAGGGTTAATGAAGGGCTTATGGGGGTCTGTATTGGCCCCAATGAGTGACGGGGTTAACGAAGGGCTTTATGGGGTCTCTATTGACCCCCAAGAGTGACAGGGTTAATGATGGGTTTATGGGGGTCTGTATTGGCCCCAATGAGTGACAGGGTTAATGAAGGGCTTATGGGGGTCTATATTGACACCCCATGAGTGACAGGGTTAATTAGGGTTTTATGGGGGTCTGTATTGACCCCCATGATTGACAGGGTGATAGTGTATATGTTTTTCTTTTTCAACGGGTCCTTTAAGGACCTTTACGGTCCTTTAAGGACCTGTAACGCGGGAATTTTGATTGCAGCGGGGGTCTCCGATCGCGTGCAATCAGGACCCCCACTGCGATGGTTAATGTGGGGTTAATGCAGGGCTCCGAGCTTATCTCGGATACCCTGGGGTTAATGCAGGTTTCTGAGCTTATCTCGGATCCCTTCTTGGGTAAGTTGTAGGTGGCTGGGCGGTCCTGGGTCTTTGAGCCTCGTTTTCATTTTTTTGGGTGGCCATTTTTCCTCTCGCTTAGTGGATTTTCATGTGTCTGAACTCGGGAATTTGGACTTAAATGGAGGTGTAACTTCACTTTCAGAGGTCCTGGGTGCCATCCCCCCCTCCTTGCTATGGGTAAGCTTTTTATGTAGTTTGTGTGAGCATTTGGTGTGTTTTCCCTGTTTTTAGTTGCGCGCGGGTCGGCCGTTATAGTCGGATTCTTAGTGCGTGTGGGTGTTTGTTGCGTTAAGGTTGGATCCGAGGTGGGTTTAACGGCTCGCCTCCTATGCAAGGCTCGCCAGCAATGAGCGCCTGCGGCGCTCATTGCCTCATTGCCTAAGTGCTTTGCGAGGACCCGCATTTGCGGAAACGTTTGGATGCTCCACCACCGCAAATGCGGCCCCTCGCTTCGCAAGGACCCGCATTTGCAGAGACGTTGGGATGCTCGCGAGGACCCGCATTTGCGGGGAACTGTGTCCCTCGCTTTGCGAGGGACGCAGTTCTTGCGGGCTCGCTGCGCGAGCCTGAAAGCGTTAACAACAACTCGTATGCTCACAACTATATATGTGATAGGTGAGATTAATAGTATTGGTAACCACTTGTATTAGTAAGTGTATGAATGATACTTTCCATCAATAACTTGTATGTTTTTCTCTTTATACTACAATGCAAGTGTCTGTCAAATGTGTATTCGCCATTCAAAAAGTTATTTGTAGTGTATTAGAAATTGTCATTCACCCAGTGACAATGCAAATCAGTCAATCAATCAATTGTAAATGTAAGTAGCAGCATACATTTGATGATTTGTATTATAATAATATATATATATTTGCTGTCGGGTCCCTCTCCCAAAGGTCAAGTACGTTGAACCATTGCTCTCCAGCGATGGGAATGCCCATCCGGACATAAACTTTGTGGTCGGGCCCCTCTCCTCGTGTAGTTGAGGTGTGGCCTAGTGCTACACCCTAACTGACCTGCTAAGTGGGCCAAGGGCAGAGTGATGGTGATGAGAGAGGGAAGGGAGCCTACGAAAGTGTGATTGAGTGGAGGTCTGGTCAAGGCTGATGTAGGATTAGGACTTATGTAAGTGTGAACGAAGTAAGCCTGCAAAGTCTGTTTTTGGGACTTAAGGAAAGCGTGAACGGCTGGTTTGTTCGGTAGTATGAAAGGCATGAACAAGGTAAGCCTGTGAAGGCTGGTTTAGGACTTATGACAGTATGGCAGTGTGAAATGAGGTAAAGTCTGCGAAAGCTGGTTTAGAACTTATGTAAAGCCAGAGGAAGGTTGAAAGTTATCAGATTTGGACCAAAATCTGCAAAAGGAAGATTACTAAAGTCTAAAAAGCATAGCCTTGGACATGGACAAGGGATGCAACTTAGCAGATTCAGGTCCAAACCCACCCAAGAAGGTAAAGGAAAGGTGAGAAACTTAGTAGATTTGGGCCAAAATTTGCAAAGCAGACTTACAGACTTATAGACCTAGGCCAAAACCAAGAAAGCAAAAGCTGAACCTTGGACATGGACAAGGAAGCAGCTTGGTAGTCTTGGCCAAGATCCACCAAGGATAGCTTAGAAGGAGTAGCTTACCTTGGATAGTGGTAGAGCAAGGAGAAAGGCTGGAAGTGGAACCATTACTCACGATGGGAATGTCTTAGCAGACATGAAAAAAGGGCCAAAAAGCAACTATGAGCTTGTAGACATGAAGCTTGGAAAGCTGAAAAACAAGAGAGCGCAGAGAAACAACGTACAGGCACAGAAATGAACTGAGCAAAGGACATGTGGACAGGAAGTGCTTATAAAGGCTGAAGAAGGCCCCTCCCACAGTAAGAGGTGGAGCGAGGGAGGGCCACTCCCACAAATCCAGATATTAACCTGGTATATATAAAATTATAGATACTGTAGATAAATAGATAGATAGAGAAATACTGAAAAGGCTGCAATGTCACAAAAACAGTCATCACTTTGGCAAAGCATAGGGCAATCTAACCTTGTATGTGAAGTTTGTGTTCTAAAAGAAAATAACCGAAAGAAAAAATTAACACACAGGTCTAGCAGTATTAGGAAGATGATCACGTGAGTGAAATTCTTCAGTCATTTTGTTAGAGCTATTTCAGTGGCATAAGAAGAAACAACAGAAGTCTGTAAAAGGATAAGTGAGAATGTTTTGGTTGCAGCCAACAAAGTGACCAAATATTCTAGGTACAATAACAAATCGCATGTATTTTTACTTTACTGAATTAAAATAGCTGGGAATTATTTAGATTTCCTTAACATTTATTTTTAAAGAGATCAGATAAATTGCATTTGACCTTGCGTGTTAGACTAGCGTAACTCGTGTGCGCGCACTACGATCGCGTTCCATTCAAGTCCTGAGTGAGAAGTGCTCTGTCCACTTAAGGTGGATTACTACAGTTACAGTTAGAACAATCAAACAGAAGCAGAAAGAGTTAGAACAATCATATATAAGCGGAAAGAGTGTCATAGGTGGTTGGGAGGTTAGGAGCTTAGAATGGGAGACTGGGGGAGTGAGGGGGTAGGAGCTGAGAATGGGGGATCGGGGGGGTAGGAGCTCAGAATGGGGGACCTGGGGGTGGGGGTAAGAGCTCAGAATGGGGTATGGGGGGTTTGGGGGGGCTAAACCCCTGCCCCTAAACCCCCCCAGTCCCCCTTTCTGAGCTCCTAGCCCCCACGCCACCCCCCAGGTCTCCCATTCTAAGCTCCTACACCCCACACTAAGCAGGGCCCCCATTCTGAGCTCCTACCCCCCCCCCACCACCTAAAACACTCTTTCTGCTTCTAAATGATTGTTCTAACTCTTTATGCTTCTATATGATTGTTCTAACTGCAACTGTAGTAATCCACCTTGAGTGGACACATCACTTCTCAATCAGGACCAGAATGGAACACAAGTTGCGCTAGTCTAACACGCAAGGTCCATTGCATTTTATGAATCTTAAAAATACTTGTGTAATGTATCAGTTATTCATGGGCAATTAAATATCAATAAATCCATATTTATAGCCAGGTGTAGTCATGGGTGAAACATTAACTGATAACTTTAACACAATTTCCCCAAAAACTGATTATCATAGGACACTGTATCTGGAGTTACATAATTCATTTGGAAGACAATGGGAACTAGTAAAATAACTGATATAATATGCACTCCCCCATAAGGCAACTATCAGTTCCAGAACTAAGAACCCTCTCATGGTCAACAGATTCACTGTAAAGTCACCATCTTTAAATAAAAATATGTATCTTCACTCTATATACTTAGATATCTACATGATATCTTTAAAAAATAAAATGTTCTCACAAAAAATAATAGTTTTTTGTTAAATATAATAAATATGCTTTACCATGACTGTTTTATTTGAAAATGGCCATTGTATTAGTTCACAACTTGTTAGTTCAAGAAATGTGTGTTTATCTAGTTTCGATTTTTCAAATAATTTACAGTCCTACCAGATTAAAGGGATGATTAAGTAAGAACTCATAAATAATTAAACAGCTTCCAAATAACTTCAATGGCTTCTATAGAGACAATGTGAGTCATGTGACAGGAAGTGTGTGGAGACAGATCCAGCAGCTTAGGCAGGTCAACAGTTGTTTTAAATAATTTTATTTAAAGATGATATATTAAGGTTGAATGTATAAACCCTAATAAAATAATGTTAATGATATGTAGAAAAAAATAGGTAATTAACGTATTCATATCCACTCATGAAATAAAGTGTGACCTTTACCTATGCTTACCTTCTAGTGCAGTTTTAATGATATGAGAAAGAAATTATGAATATTAATGGGGAGATCTGATTTGAGCATGACGAAATGCAGGATGTGCAAGCAAGCCTGACTAGAGGGCCAAAAAGGGGTAATATATTAGGGGGTGACATAAAGATCCCCTTTAAATATGAAATGGGGAATTTTTTTGAAAGGAAACTTCTAAGGACTATGGGCTTGAGCTTCCTTCTGAGCGTAGCTGAAGCATAAAGGAGAGGATTAAAAGCATATGGAAATTACGTATACAAGGATATGTTTTGTAGAGGTTAAATAAGGTGGAAATCTCAAGTGTTGGGCTTCTGAATTGATAGAAAAATGACTAGTATTAGCAAATATAATGATGAAGACAATTACATAGAGGTAGAGGTAATGGGTTGTTGAATGAGAATGTCATTAAATGACACAATTAAATGAACTTAGAGGAGACTGACTAAGAGCAAAACAATAGGTAATGTTTCATTAATAATTGTTGGAGACGTATATTCAATGGATTCCATAGAAGAGGTGGAATACTAGTAAATTAAAGTGCATTGAAAGAACAAAAGCAACGGAGAGATATATTCAATTCTTTCTAAGATTAATAATATAAATGAACTAAAGTGTGATTAGAGGTTTATTACTATGGTTGTATATGATGTTGGTCCTCGGAAACTACAGCAGTCAGGTATGGTAAGCTGAAATTTGCAGGGAACTTATCAGGAGGGAAAAAGACACTCAATTGAACCACCACTTATCAGGAGGGAGCAGAAATATTATTAAAAGTGTTAAGTATGCTTAAATAACTAATAGTTATTTGGGATATGTGAGTCATATGTTAAATATATAGAACATGGATAGTCTATGTGATTTCATGTTATGTAGAGAATTGTATGGTAATTCTATAAAAGATTGCCCGTGGATTTGATAGAATTTTAATAATGTCAGGATGGATGGAACTTTAGTTGCGTAAAAGAGTAACTGGTGGCTCAAAATGAAATTAGTGGGAGAAGATACTGTATTTGTGGCAGAGGTTTTGAATTGGGTTACCTATAGAACCATTAAAATAATAAGTAATATGACAAGTGATGTTTGTAAAAAGGAAGGTTAGACATCATTAGAATGATGAAGTATCAAGTCCTTTCTTACTGTTTGGAGCAGTTGTTAGGTACTGAATTGTAGAGTGGGTTAATTATGTGCATGTGAGTGATTGGGAATGAAATTAAAGGAAAACAAACAGTTAAACACATTTCTTTTTAATTAATATTACTTATATTTGTTGTTTCAAATATATGTTTTCTTTCTGATGAAATGTTAATACATACTTATAATTAAGAATACAAATTAACTTAATATATATACTTGAAATCTCCTGTGATAAGTTATTTTTTCTTGTTAAAACAGTTTCTGCTAACTCTGTGTGTTAAGTGGTTGTGGTGGTCTTATTTGATTCTATATGTATTCTACCAGCAAGTGTAGCTAGGGTGTGGTGGCCATATTTGATTCCGACTGTGTGTGTAGTAGGGTGTGGTGGCCATATTTGATTCCGACGGTGTGTGTAGGTAGGGTGTGTTGGCTGTATTTGCTTCTGGCACTGTGTTTAGCTAGGGTGTAGTGGCCAAATTTTACACTAGTATACTAAGGCCCTCATTCAATTGCAATTCGGCCAATTGAATAGGGCTCTAAATAACCACATAACATATTTTTTTTAAATAAGTTTTTAGATAGTAAACATCCAAAAGCAAGGTTTTCACTAACTAAAAACTTCTTTAAAAAAAATATACTATGTGCTTTTTTAGAGCCAAATCGAAATTGAATGAGGCCCTAAGTAATTAGTTTCAAAATGAAAAGTCCCTGTAAGTGCTGGATGTAAAGCTGTACTTTACTGTCAGAATTTAATTTAACTTAATTGAGATAAATATTTACATATATATGAATTTTGTTTCATTAAAATTGGGTTGTAGTGGTTATGTTTAAATCTGGCAGAGCGTGTATCTAAGGAGTGGTAGCCATATTTGACAGATGTTTTATGAGCGTTAAAGTGTGATTCTGAGTTGTAAATAAATGTTAAATACTAGAGTAAATACCAGAGTTTATTACAATGGTACTACTGAGGGGGTGATGTTATATGTTCTACATATAGTGAGTTCAGGAGTCAGAGGTCAGATGGGGAGGAAACAGAATATTATAACATTAAGTAATGTTAAGATATTCAGAGGCCAGAAGAAAGTGCGGACAGGAAGTGAGATCAAGGGTAGGAAGTGATGTATGCTTGGTGTATTGTATTTGTGAGCAAGATGATAGTCTGAGACCTTGATAATGATAAGAAATAAACATAAGGGTAGAAATTAAAACAATTTTAGGGTTTAGTAATGATACAGAAATGGCTTAAAGAAGATTACCATGAAGATGTCTGACATCTGGGGCTGTAGACTTATTAGCACCTAAACGGGGAGATAGACAGGCTGGTCCTTGGTGGATGTCCTAGCCCACATGGGACAATTAAAGTACCAGAAGGTGTTAAACTCTAATTCTGTTAGGGCAACTGATCTTTTGATATACTGTAGGGCAAAGAAAACTGTAAAAAAAAAAGGTGAACCAAGGAATGAAGATTATGCTCTGTTTGGGATACATATTCATGGTGTGTTTCATTTAGATGGAAGACGTTTATTATATTTTTTAATCTTAGAATAATTTCTGTAACTTGTTCAGAAACCCGGGAACTTGGTCTAATAATTTGCAACTTGTCCTAGAATCCTGCTAAGCTGTCCTGTGTGAAGGGGTGCAGCACATAGTCAACCTGAGGGGAGGATTGGTCTAGCTACCTTTTCAAACCCAATGAACAGCAGGTTGTGACACAAAGCATTAATGTTTAGTAAATACAGTCAGTGGATCACTGTATACTGACACACCCATCATACGCAAATCCAGTACACCAAAATCATAGCTTAGTGCATCACGTGATGCACCACAGAAATGTTTTCATATCCTCCTAATGGATGACATACTACTTCCTTGGTTCAGCCTAGATTTATGTATATTCTTTTTTACATTTTAGCCCATTTTCTATATTCTTTTGTTTTTTAATATATGTCTCCCATCCTATGAAATTCATTTTTCATTTCTGTTTTTCTTAGTGTTATTCTCAATATATAGCAATATTAGTTTGCAATTTGTATTTTTCTGTTAACACAAGTGAACTTCTGATCCGACATGTCTACTACTCACTTGAAATATTTTTTCAATTATTTTCCTGAATTTTGTATTGCCTTTTTATTTTATCAGTAGTTTATATTGTGCTATTGACTCTTTTGTCAATATATTTGAAGGGGCAATGTCATCATAACATCAAGTTTTTGTTCATCTTAATGATCAATACAACTGGTTACATATTCGCTTGCCATTTTGCTGTACAGCGAATCATTCCTGAGATATTTAGCATTTTGTCCTGTATTATTATGATAATATGCCGCTCAGTATAATAACTTGCTGGTCACTGCCATTGATAAGGATTGGGGAGGGGATGTAACTGCATAATACACACTCACGTACACACATATATATAAATAAATACAAATTAATTGCTAATTCCTAAAATTATTCAAATAATTATTTTAAAATAAACAGTTTCCTTGTATTATACTGTATAACCTAAGGGACATATTACTGATCTTTAAACGGTAAAGAAGAAATAGTCTGTATTAAGATTTAAACCCAGAAACGTCACCACCACAAACTGCAGCCTTTTCTTCTATGCTATCTATTCTGATGCTGTATTAGTTGATAGAACATTATGAAGTAGTTACAAACTACCATTGCCACTACCGCATTCAATGCCTTGGCACTAGATTCTAATTAATATTTATTACATCCCACATGGTACAGAGGCAATACATTGGAATAGCCCGACTTCTATTGATCATAACTCCATGAACTCAACATCAATTTTAAAAAGGAAAACTCCTTTTCCACATGATTTTTTTTCACCCTACATCTAATGGTGCAGAGCACATATGGAGGCTTTTGTGGTCCTTTAATGAAAAAAGAAATGTTAAAATTGGAATTGGCCATGATCTCTAGCAGAGCCCTACACACCTTTACAGAAACGTAGTGGGAAATGTGTGAAGATTATTTAACAATCAGAGCAACCCCTACTGAGCCCCCTTGGTGGCTCTGAATAGGACCCAAGCCATAACTCAGTTTGCAGAAAGTTACTTTAAGGAAGTTACTATCAGTAAAGAGGTATTCTACTGGTTTACAGAGCAACATGTTTTTTTTTTTTTTTAAAGTGACAATTCTCTCAGATCTATCCTTTTTGGAAGTAATACGTTCCCTTAGAACAGACTACATTATAGAGGTTCTCAAACATAATGTTCTTGTGTAAAGCTTTGAGTTGCTGGCACATAGAGGTGCCGTATACAGCCTAAAAAGGTTTCTCAGAGTAAAGGATAGTTTTAAATCAATTTTAATAAACTAAAGATTGAGTTCTTCAAATGAGCATATTAAAAGCACTGAACTATAGTCATTATTTAATTAGTTTATAACTGTTTTATTTGCAGATTCCTCTGTTGTACATGAGAGATGCTTGTTATACAAACAAACACAATCGTTGTGTGTGCCTGTTCGCCATGCTGTATGTATGCCACTATTTGTTATTTATATGTGAAAATCTGTAGTATTGTACTGTACAATATATCTCTTTATTGTATTGTGTTTAATGAGTAAACTAACTAAATGATGCCGTTACATGACCTAAATGACATTATCAGCCTTATTAAATTGCAATTTGGCCAATTCTAAAGGGCTCTATTTAAGCACATAGAATTTTTTTTTTTTTAAAGAATTTTTAAATTAGTGAAGACCTTGCTTTTGGATAGAAGTTCACGGACTAAAAACTTCTGTAAATAAAATATGCTCTGTGCTTATATAGAGCCCTTTAGAATTTGCTGAATTGCAATTTAATAAGGCTGTATGTTCCTAGAAAAGAGACTGAAATGTTGGCAAATATAATAATGTGGGGAGAGTTGATGAACTACAGTTTAAATATACATCTTGCCTTGATAGAATATACCTCTAATACACTTTAAATAAAGTATAATTGGGCCAAAATGGTGAATAGTTTTCAGAATATTATTGTCAAATGTGAAAAGATTGCCCATTGCAGAGGAAATATTTATTTGCAGTGCTTAATCTCTACTGTTGTTCTAGTATAATAGGATAATGGGTGACTATTGTATATCATACATTCGTTTATTAGTTGTTATTTTATTGCATATACGTGTTGTATAGATTGGAGGCAATATTGTGTGTTATAAAATAAATGTTAAACAAGGCGTAAAAATTAATAATTTATTAAATATTCAGTTGTAAATTTTAAATTTCTATTTATAACATAGGTGTCTCAATGTCATCATGGGTTCATTGTTAAGGTCATAGAATAGTCATGCTTACTACATACAAGGCAATGCCAATGCTAATCAACAGAACACAGAAATTCAGTATCTATGGTAACCTTATACTGAAACAGATGTTACCCACCTTGTAGGATAATACCTTTATATGTTTTTCATACTTCCCAACATTTCAAGTGACCAACTGACAACACTTGAATTGATGAAAACATTCTCACGCCTGGATTAAGATGATCAAGGTAGCTCTGCTTCAGCTTAAGTTTAAAAAAATCTTATCCGAATAACCTTAGATTCACCAGTGAATGCATACAAAATTTGCTCAGCTTAAGATACCAGATTCATCTGTTATACCACCAAGATAATAATAATATCACATATATAGTTGTCAATGTATGTAACCTTTGCAACGTTGGTCACGCAGTTGTGTCCCTCACAAAGCGAGGTATGCAACCGCTCACCTCGCAAAGCAAGGCGAGCCAGCGGCCCAGACGAACTGCGAGCCTTGAAAAGTGAGGTTCGCCAGTGGCGCAGTAACATTTCGGAAACAGCATGAAAACGAGGCTCAGCAACGCCAGGCTCGCAGAACTTACAAAATACACGATGCATAACACTGTAACACTTGACGAACATCACCAGGCACACAGGACTTAGAAAATACAACACAACAAACACACTAACACTTACACAAACAACGCCAGGCACGCGAGCCATGCAAACATTCACCACACACAGAGGAGAAAGACACAGGGGAGGGACAGGGGGGAGACACATGGCATTCCCAAGCACTAAACTTGCAGGCCCGTACAGAAGGTGAGAGGAAAGGCTCACAATGAGCGCCAAAGGCTCTCAATGAGAGCCACGCGATGAGTGGGAGAGTCTTCCAAATGCGCTCTTTGTGGGGCTCGCAATGCATGCCGAACGTGATCAGTGCAAAACAGAAAAGTTGAAGTACACGGTGGGAGAGGCTCGCAATGAGCGAAGAAGGTGCTAAGAGGATCAAAACCATTGCCAGCCTAACAATTTTATTCCCGTCATTGTTGACGGGCAAGTTACTAGTAATAGTTATAATCTTTTTACACAGCTAATTGATATTTTTTTTTCTAAATTAAATATTTTGTTGAACTCATAAGTCTCAATGCAAATGTCATAGGTATAGCAGTTTATCTTTTATGTATGATTCTTTGCTGTCTATTATGGACTATACAATGACTATGACGTCAGGGACACCATACCTTCCTTACCTTCCCCCAGAGTCTGCTGTGATTCCCAGGTGTGAGCACCAAACAGAAACATTTAAAGGTCCAGCATATCATTTTCTCACAAGTGCTCCAATTATTCTAGTTTTCACCTGGGCTGTTTAAGAGAGCTAGCCCACTACCACATTGCTCGTTGCTTGAATTTCTGGTGTCCCTTGTGGGCTCCTTCATGCTATATTGTCTATGTTCCAGCTTATACCAACAGTTGATCCCTGTCTCACTGCTCCAGCCCTCTTGTGTGCCAGTGTAATGATATAGAAATCACAAAGTTGTGGAGACCAGTAGCGAAGGTCAGCAATAATCCAGTTCCGCAAACTTGTAGGTGAAAACAGGAACAAGGTTTATTGAAGTGATCAGGAACCACAGAATAATCTGGCAAGGATCAATAGACAGGAAGTGCCTTATATAGGCCAAGGACCAGACACCTGACCAGACACAGCTGAAGAGACTTAGGTACTGATACTATTGCTAGCAGAGTCAATCTTATAAGGTCTCAATGGAATTCACAAAGGTAAGCTGGCGCAGTGGTAGGGAAGAGGTATAGCAGCCTGGGGACCAGGGTTCAAAACCCAGCAGAGTCAATTCCTCACATTACCCCCGCCTCTATAGGTGCAGCCTCTGGATGCCCTATTACCTGGTTTAGCAGGGTACTGCACATGAAAAGACCGAAGGAGATCAGGAGCGTGAATATTGTCCACTGGTTCCCACAAACTCTCCTCCTCACCATAGCCTTTCCAGCGAACCAGATACTGAAGCTTGCCACGGAAGATCCTGGAGTCAAGAATTTTGTCCACTTCGTACTCATCCTCACCATCCACGAGGACTGGAGGTGGGGCAGGCAGGGCTCGGCCAGGGAAAGTGTTTTCATGAAAAGGTTTAAGCAGTGCAACGTGAAACACTGGATGTATTTTAATGGAATTCGGGAGTTGTAAACGGAAAGTGACAGCATTGATCTGAGCAATGATCTCAAAAGGTCCCATGAACCTTTGACCCAATTTATGAGAAGGAATCCGAAGCTTGAGATTCCTTGTTGACAGCCACACCTTGTCACCAACGTGATAGACTGGGGCCTCCTTTCTATGCCTATCAGCAGCTCTTTTGTAACATTCCTGAGCCTCCAAAAGAGTCTCTTTCAACAGTGCTTGGGAATCACGTAAGGCCGTTAGCCGGTCAGTGACAGCAGGAATGGAAGTAGTAATTGGGAGACTGACTAGAAAGGTCGGATGGTAACCATAGTTGGCAAAAAATGGGCTCAAAGAAGTGGAGCAGTGTTGGGCATTGTTATAGGCAAACTCCGCCGTGGGTAGAAAATCCAGCCAGTCATCCTGCAGGTAACTAATATAGCACCGCAAATATTGCTCCAAAGTCTGGTTGGTTCGCTCAGTCTGTCCATTACTTTGTGGATGAAAAGCTGACGACAGATTTACATTAATACCTAGATTAGAACAAAAATGTTTCCAAAAACTAGACGTAAACTGCACTCCCCTGTCAGAAACTACTTCATCAGGCACTCCATGTAAGCGAAATATTTCCCGAATAACCAGGTCAGCCGTCTGTTTAGCTGAAGGGAGACCACGAGCTGGTATGAAATGACCCATCTTAGTTAACCTGTCCACAACAACAAGAATAGTAGTGTGTTCCTTAGAGGGAGGTAGTTCCACAATAAAGTCCATGGATATAGATCCCCAGGGACGATGAGGAATCGGAAAAGGCTGAAGCAAGCCAACAGGGGATGAGCGAGGAGTCTTATGTCTGGCACATACATCACAAGAGGACACATACTTCTTAACATCCTCATGATACTTCGGCCACCAAAAGGATCGGGCAAGTAGCTCTTGTGTCTTTCGGATTCCGGGATGACCTGCTGGTTTTGAGTCATGGTAGAGACGTAAAAGGTCCAGTCGCACTGACTCCGGAGCAAACAGACGTTGTTGAAAAATCCAAAACCCATTAAGCATCGTCATATGGAGGTCACGAGGAGGATCACGAAGAACTGGGTCTTCAGCGTAGCCCTTTTTAATGCGAGACATCAGATCAGAAGGAAATGTAACTCCTATAAATATATCCTCTGGCAAGATGGTGGTCTTGGTTACGGTAGTATGGAGGGGGTCAGCTATTCTAGACAAGGCATTACCATTCTTGGAGCCAGGACGGTATGTAACCAAAAAATTAAACCTTGAGAAGAATAGGGACCGGCGTGCTTGTCTGGCTGACAGTCTCTTAGCTGATCGAATACATATCAGATTTTTGTGATCTGTGAGGACAGTAATTGGATGGGTAGCTCCCTCCAAGAGATGTCTCCATTCGGTGAAGGCAGCTTTTATAGCCAATAGTTCTTTATTCCCTATGTCATAGTTTCTTTCTGCTGGCACCATCTGGCGGGAATAGAAGGCACACGGATGTAACAGCATCTTAGGTCCAGTCCTTTGAGACAGTATAGCACCAACAGCTGAATCAGAAGCATCAACTTCCACAATAAATGGTAATTCCGGCTGAGGATGTACCAGGACAGGGGCAGAGGTAAACAGAGTCTTCAATCGGGAAAATGCGGTATCCGCCTTATCGGACCACTGAAAAGGAGTCCCCTTACGTGTGAGTTCAGTGATCGGTGTAATAACGGCAGAGAAATTCTTTATGAAACGCCTGTAAAAATTGGCAAACCCCACAAATCTCTGAACATCTTTTTCATTCTTGGGGATGGGCCAGTCCAGCACAGCTTTAATTTTACTTGCGTCCATACTTAAACCTTTGGGAGTTATTACATACCCCAGGAATTGAATGTCTGTTTGTTCAAACTCACATTTTTCTAGTTTAATGTATAGGCGGTGGGTACGAAGGCGCTCTAGAACTATACGGACCTGTTTTCTGTGGTTTTCAAGATTATCAGAGAATATTAGGATATCATCCAAATATGCCACAACAAACTGATCCAGGAGATCTCGTAGTACATCATTGATAAGATGCTGGAAAGTTGCAGGGGCATTACACAGCCCAAAAGGCATTACTAGATATTCGTAATGCCCGTACCTGGTTCTGAAAGCTGTTTTCCATTCATCATTGGGTCTTATGCGAACCAGATTATATGCCCCCCGAAGATCAAGCTTCGTAAATATTTTAGCTGAGCGAAGTCTCTCCAAAAGCTCAGGAATCAGAGGCAAGGGGTAGGGGGTTTTAACAGTGATGTTATTAATGTCCCTGTAATCAACGCATGGCCGTAGGCTGCCATCTTTCTTTTCTACGAAGAAAATAGGAGCTCCTGCTGGAGAAGTAGATGGTCGAATAAAGCCTTTGGCAAGATTTTCTTGTAGATATTCACGAAGAGCTTTCAATTCAGGCTCAGAAAGGGAATATATACGGCCAAATGGGATAGCAGCCCCAGGCAACAGCTCTATTGGGCAATCATAAGGCCTGTGTGGTGGAAGCTGATCAGCATTCTTCTTATCACAGACATCTGCAAAATCCCGATATTGTAGAGGAAGCTTAGTCAAGTTTGTAGCAACCATTTCATTAATTGTTGTGGCAACAGGTGTTACCTTAGAGAGTTGACAATTCATTAAGCAGTGTTCTGAAGGAAAGGACAAAGTTCTGATCTTCCAATCAATCTGTGGGTTATGCAGAGCAAGCCAAGGTACCCCCAAAATCACTGGAAACTGTGTTGAGGAAATTAGGTGGAAAGAGATAGCCTCATGGTGATTCACTTCCACAGTCAACTTTAAGGGCACAGTCTCATGTGTAACCGGTCCTGACGTAAGTGGAGAACCATCAACTGTCTCCATTAACACAGGTGAAGAATTAGGGATAGACTGAATTCCATTTCCTGCTGCAAATTTAATGTCCATAAAGTTTCCGCCTGCTCCATAATCTATCATAGCGGTAGTTGAAATTTTACGATCACCACATTGCAACGTGATAGGCACCACAAAATGAGGATGTTGAGTCAACATACCCTCTTCACCATGAGCCAGAGAAAACAAGGGTTGTGTGACAGAATCCAGTTGATCCGAAATCTGGGATTGGTCTCGAATCTGTGCACCCTCAGCCGCCATAGCTATTGTTCTTTTGGATTTGCTAGGGCAATTGATGGCATAGTGCCCTGCACTACCACAATACAGGCATAAATTGTGAGTGCGTCACCACTGTTTTTCTTCGTTGGATAATGGCCCTCTTATTAGATTTACCTGCATAGCCTCTGGCTCAGAGTCTGTAGGTGTTTGTGGGATCGGAGTAGAAGTTCTTGAATAGGAAATTGGAGTAGTACTTGGTCTAAAAGAGCCCTGTCTTTCCAATCTTCTTTCAGAAAGTCTCCGATCAATACGGATAGCCAAACGCACAAATGCATCAAAGTCAGCAGGAAGATCAACATGAGCTAGCTCATCTTTTATAGCTTCTGAGAGACCTTTTCTGAAGTGGAACCTCTGGGCTGATTGGTTCCAGGTAGTATCAGCAACCCACTGTCTGAATTCAGCAGCATATTCAGCCACTGAGCGCCTCCCTTGATGCAAATGAAGGAGAGTGGCTTCTGCTGTAGCACATCGATTAGGGTCATCAAAAACTAGGCACATAGCCTCAAGAAAGTCATTTAGATTACCCAAGACTGGACTGTCTTGTTCCAGAAGAGGGGAGCCCCAAGCCAGGGCTTCATTTTTGAATAAGGAAAAAATAAATCCCACCTTCTCTCTTTCAGATGGAAATTGGTGAGGTAACATCATGAAGTGCAAACGGCATTGATTTAGGAAACCCCTAAATTTTTTGCGATCTCCTCCAAACTTTTCTGGCAGGGGCAAGCGGGCCTCTTGTGCAGGTGTAACATCTCGTGCCCTGTAGCTGGTATACTCACTGTGCATTGACTGAATTTTATTTTGCAGTTCAGCTACCTGGTCCTGCAGCACTTTAATTGTCTGTGCCTGGGTCTGCACAGTTCTTGCAAATAAAGCAACCTGCTGGGCCAATGCAGAATCTGACCCGGCGGTCTCCATGAAAGTGCCAGATTATTCTGTAATGATATAGAAATCACAAAGTTGTGGAGACCAGTAGCCAAGGTCAGCAATAATCCAGTTCCGCAAACTTGTAGGTGAAAACAGGAACAAGGTTTATTGAAGTGATCAGGAACCACACAATAATCTGGCAAGGATCAATAGACAGGAAGTGCCTTATATAGGCCAAGGACCAGACACCTGACCAGACACAGCTGAAGAGACTTAGGTACTGATACTATTGCTAGCAGAGTCAAGCTTATAAGGTCTCAATGGAATTCACAAAGGTAAGCTGGCGCAGTGGTAGGGAAGAGGTATAGCAGCCTGGGGACCAGGGTTCAAAACCCAGCAGAGTCAATTCCTCACAGCCAGGCTCCCTGATCCAGCCTTCAAAGTTGCTTGACAATCACTCCAGACTTCAGGATCTATCACTCAATTTGTTGAGGATCTACCTGGCTATCCCCTCCAGCCATTTATATATACCAAGCTACCTGCTCCAGGCTTCAGTATCTACTGTGTCCTGCTCCAGCGTTCTAAGTCTACCTGGCTATTTACACCACTAGGTTGGTGTGTTCCTGCTCACGTATCCTACCTGTCTTCTCGTTCCTTATCTCTACTTGTGGAACTCTACCTGTGCGTCCTATCAGTAAATGAGATCCTAGACAACAGCAGACATATCCTAGATGGGACATAAGATTTTCCCTCTGGCTCTATTGATTTTGTAGCTCTATGAACTTGGTTACTGCTTTAAAATACTATATCCTCAATTGCAAGGAAAAAGTTAATTGATGTTCTCCAATTTGGAGCCTCTCTTGAATCCAGACAGCAGCAAGTGAGAGTGAATGTTTGTGGAAGGCACAAATGAAGTAACAACAGGTCATTTGTAGGGTGTAATATGGTAGAAATTAATGGTGTATTTTTACCTAGACCACGAAAGTCCTGGCCTAGAGCAATACATTTGTAACGTTAGTAACGAGAAACAACCTGTCTAAAGTTATCAGTGCAATGTCATACAATACAACATGTCTATACATATAAATATTTATTTGCCAGCTATATATCAGTCTGTAAGTGTATATAGAATGTATATTAAGAAGAAAAAATCAATTTAGTTGTAAGAGACACATTCATTTGAATAGGCTTAGGGTGGCATAAAGTATGCGTCTGGTTTTAATCAATGTTAAGTTGCGTTCTACAAATTAAATATAATTAATTTAACGTAGCACTTCATCAGATTTCTACCACCATTATCCTTTAAAGAACAGATTCCAACTGTGTTGTGTGAAGAACCATCAGTCTATGGGACTCTACATAGTCTAGGGAAGAACAGATAAGATTTCAAAGAAAATATGAATTTCAATTTATAAATGTATACAAGTGCACAATCATGTAATAATTACAAATAAGAAACAGAAAAACTTGCAGAACAAACCTTTGGGATACTGAAACCTCTGTAACCCTTTATAACATGTTTTTCATTATTCTTATTATAATTCTTCTTCTTATTATTATTATTATTATTATCCTATATTTGTAATGGGCCAACATATTCCATAGTGCTATTCAATGAATGAGTACAAAGAAAACCACAATATTTATTCAAAAATAAAGGGCCCTGTCTTTGAGTTTAAAATCTTATTTACACGTTTTTTTTTAATTAATTTGCCCCGCAAATGGTATAACCTTATGCAGCAAATATTTCCCTTTTTAAATGTTACTAGGTAGAGGCTCTGGGCGAAATGACCAAACTATTTGATTATGCCTCATACTACTCATCTGGGAGAGCTCAGGCGTTTGAAGAAATCCTGTGAAGCCTATCACTTAAAAAAGGTCATACTGTTCTTTTTATAACATGCTTGTCAACTTTATAAGACTTGACTGATTTACTGCCATGATTTGAAAGATGAACCAAAAATGAATAAACTCTTAGTAATAGTTGCTGCATACAGATTTCAGGTAATTGAAATTACAATATACTAAGGGAACATTAGTGTTATAGATATATATTATAAAATATACAGAAGAGAATACATCCATCATATGATAATAGATGTCAAATCAAATTTAAAGCAATGCAAATCTCACATAACCTTAAATTCTATGTAACACAGAAGATTGTTTTGACATTTGCGGCTGATTTTCTATTTCTGTAATAAGATATTGTCAGTACAGGTTTTCTTTCATCAAGCAGATTGCTTTATGTGTTTCCCATTTTTCATTTTTAAAGATGTATTATATTTATCAAATATTAGATTACACCAAACTTTAGAAAAAGTACTTATTTTCTTAGGAAACTGACATTTTTAGCCAATTATTATCTTAATTACAAGGTATAAAAATAGCTGGCTCCCAAATATTGCAGATGGTAATGATTAAATTGTTGGGTATCATGTTGCAGTTCTTAAATCCTAATTAATACACAAAGGAGTGTGTCTGACAAACAATGCTTGTTAAATTCTAAACCTATGCAATATATTAGAGGAGCATTGAATTAAGGTATTTCTATTGTAATTTTCCTAAAAATGCATACTTTTATATTCACCCAGTGTTTTTTTTTTTTTTTTTTTACTACTCTTGGAAAAACCTTCAATGCCGACCGCCTACATTTTATATAGAACATACACTTAAATTAACTACAAAGGAAAATACAAAGGAAAAGCAGCCTAATTTAATTCCATCTGTGTCAGAAATATTTTGTACTAGCGACGGACAAAAATGACGGGGCAATAAAATTTGAAGCCATGGGAATGCTGTTTGACACACAATGTAAACGTTTTAGTACTGTGTGGGCCTTCAGCACTCATGACGAGCCTCTTGTCTCGTCTATTTTTGCTCCTCTTAACACCTTCGGCACTCATTATAAAGAGAGATATATATTCATCTATATTTACTTAATCGATAATGAATTAAATATTTCTTGAATTAATTAATATACTTTACCTATGTGTAATTAATATATTCATCAATCAATAGCCTGAAGAGCTAATAATCTGTTTGTATTTTCCGGCAGCATACAATGTACAGTTTGAGTGTTGGTGCTCTGATGATAAAGTGTAATGAATGTCCCAAACGTGCATTCTAAACTGTTTGTGTGCGCAAGGGAAATTCGTTGGTGTAGTTGTGTAAAGCGCCATTGTAGATTGATAATGTTATTAATGTGTATTAATGTCTCGCAAGCCTTTTCCGTAATTTGTAACAGTGTATTTTGTATTTTGTTCGTTGCTGTGTGAAAGTGGTACGCGTTTGGCAGTGTTTTTCGTGGTCCGGGGTATTGTAGCCTCGTTTTCATTTTTTTGGGAGGGGATTTTTTTTCTTGCTTAGGTGAGTTTCGTGTGGTAAAAGTTGTGGAAATCGCATTTAAATTGCATTCCACCTCACTCCCAGACGCCCTGGCTGTTCCTCCGTGCTGTGATGTTTTAGTTGTATTTATTTGTATTTTTTTGTGTTTTTTGTTTTTTTCGAGGTTCAGCCATTACCCCCTTATTTTTGGTCTGTCGTCCCGCATCTCGTAAAGCGCCATGGGAAAGTGCTACGCATTAGTCAGTGTTTTGCGTGGTCCGGGTCATGTAGCCTTAATTTCGTGTTTTTTTGGCGGCCAATTTTTTTTTTGCTTAGCCGATTTTCGTGTGGTGAAAGTCGTCGAAATCGCTTTAAATTTACGTTGCACCTCACTCCCAGACGTCCTGCTTGTTCCACCATGCTGTGGGTGATATTTTTGTTGTATTTACTTGTATTTGCTTTGTATTTTTTGGATGTTTGTGGTTCGGCTGTTAACCTTGTGTGGTGTATCACCAAATTAATATATATAAATATTACACAAGGTTCGTCTACATTAAAAGGTATTTATTAAAAGGCAACAACACAATACTATAAATGTATCACAAACACACAGCCCAGACCCACGGAGCAACACCCTTTTTTAAATCTACCTACCTATATAATCCACTTCCCCAAATGCTTGATCTTACCCACGGTTAGACCATCGCCATCACCATCAACCATCACCAACACCATCCAGGAAGAAAACAGGAAGCAGCACCAGTTTCCTGCCTGGATATATACTTAGTTGAGATGATGTAATTTACATCACATCCTGTCCATGCATGACTTCCTTTAGCAATTGTGGGAGGGAAAGATTCTCAGCCCTCCTACCTAGACCTGTTTAAGGAAGTCCTGAATTACCATTCAAGGAAGACAAGTTACCACATTCCCTCACTTTTTCTTCTTCTATGTTGCTCAGTTTTCTAGTTATCCCTCTAGAACAGGAGAACCTAGCGGGAGCAAAAACCTGATATACAGGAGAAATTCAACCCACCGTCCCTCCGGAATAGTTCCCTCAGCGACATAAGTTCTCCTGTACTTTCCTATGGCTGTCAATCCACATATTACACAAAAACAGAACTTATAGAATTTAGGTGAGAGTGTGTGATAAATGTTTATGTATGTGCAATGTAAAACTTTATTGAAGAATGTATGAGAGAGAGAAAGAAGAGGAAAAAGACACATTATTATATATCCTCCTTGCAAGTTTCATTGCCACACAAAAGTATATTATTATAATTGTCGTTGAATGAACATGAGTACCAGCGACAGTGTTCGTAGGACTGGATGTGTCTCTGACTCATGAAGTTCCAAGGTAAAAAGCGTCATTGTCAAATTTGTCCAATCTGCATTTGCAGTAAAATTGATCATTTCAGTGGTAAGGTTTCTTGATGGAAATACCATGATACAAGACCCTTCTTCCACCAAACATATTTCATCAACTGTCCTATATTCAGAGTGGCCGATAAAGCATGCAATGTCCCCTATGCGGATCACTTCTTGCACCAGGTTTTCTTTTATCAACTGCACCCAGCCATCCTCCTCAGCTCCTTTCTCCCAAACACAACTGCACAGCCATCGGTGTTGAGATTTCCTGCAACAGCTTTCATCCATCTCCAATCCTGTAATAGTGGCCAGTCTTTTTGATGGGAAGTGTTGCTTGTAGATTCCATCACTTAAAGTGCCAATGCTATGTATAAAGTTCAGTTGCTCTGCCTGCCCCTCCCAACGGGGAATTGCCAGGATTAGTCCTATTGTCCCAGATTGTAGTCCATGTGGCATCCATTGATCTGGGCCTTCAATATAGCTGTATTTAAGATTGTCCTCAGTGATGTCCACTCCTTTTCTTTTCAATGACGTGATAATCCTTGTTGCATTGATTTGTCTTGCCCACTTGTTTTCCTGGATATCTTTAATAGTTTCCTTTAAATCTGCCAACAGCTTTCCTCCAATCATAGAACAGAAAATGGCAGTTCCCACTATTTCATTCTTAATGCTGTTAGCAATGGAAGCAATATTTTCCTCAACTAGATGCAGGTTGTTGGCAATGGTGTGTATGTCATCAACATTGTCTGTCAGTCTACTCACTATAAGGGAGTCAGCTACTCCACCTGTTTTCATAGCATGTCCCATGCCATCAGTAAGGGAGTTTATCCTGCTGTTCAGTCCAATGATGTCTGCTGAAATCCATACTCCCAATCCAATTCCGACTCCTCCTAAAAGGGCTGCAAGTGTGTCCCGTTTTTCTCGACTCCCTGCTCCGGTCCACTCAATGATGGTCTCTTGTATACTTTGCTTAAACCACTGCCGCTGTGATTCCGGGCACTTTGGAGGAATAGAAAAATCATTAAAATTTAGAATTATTGGGTAGTAAGTCCACCCAACCCCTTGCACAAGGTTTCATGTGTTGGTACCACCACCAATCCGCCTATTGGCCATGGTACCTTCTACTGATCTTTACAACGTTGCAGCTCCTTCACAGAGACAAATACTTCATCTATTGTTAGAACACACCCCTTTCCAGTATCAAAATTGCAGAATTCCTCTAGGTCAGGCTGGGCAGCTATAACTGCAGCGTCCCATTCTCCACCTTCTTCTAATGTTAAGTTACTCACTACTACTGTAATATTTGTAACCCTCCCTTGTACCTTTGTTGTTATTTTAGTCCTTCCTTTAAAGTTTCCTGTATTCATTATCTGTCCATATCTTATAACCCATTCCCAGTTATGTCCCTCTATACTTTTTATTGGAGCTCTAAGAGCTAATCCCCTGGTACTATTATGTGGCAAAATAATGTTTACTTGTAACCCTCCACCCTCTTTTACTTCCAATTCCCTGGGCCAAATAAATCTATCTGCTTGAACATAATGTAACTCCAATCTTTTCAAACTCTTTCCCTTATTTGCTGTATCTTCTGGCCTTATTGCCTGTCTCCCCATTCCTACTGTGATACAGCTTAAACTTATCCATCCTGTAACAAGGATCCACCACAATCTTCTGTTGACACGCATCTTCATTCTTATACGGCCTTGCTCTGTGGGAACACTAGATTCCATCATTAGAAACATATACATAACAAAAACAACAGGGGACATTCTTTTTGCAAGTTTGTTCACGGCCCTGTAATCAATGGTAAGTCTCCATGATGAGGCTGCTTTTTCATCTCCATTCCCTTTTAACACAGCTTTTCTCACAGGCCAACATGGTGAGTTACATGCATACCCATTTCCAGATTTAATTATTCCACGTCTCTCCAGCATTTCTATCATCTCGGTAATTGCCCAAACAGGTATGTCTTGGATTAGCTTCTGCAGCCATTCTGGTTGTCCGTCTAGTTTCAGTTTGTCTTTTTCCAGACTTTTTATCGGAGAGACAATATATGCCATTGGGAGCACAACCCCTTTCGTCAACTCTGTACTTACCTGATTCACCTTTTCTGTCTTCCACAAACAAAAATTGGCAAGATCTACAATGAAATTTCCTTTTTTTAAAGCTTCTATTCCCAATATTTCCTCTGGCCAACCCACTATTGCTTCTACTTGTATTGTTTTTTCTCCAACTGCTACATCAATTGGACCTGCTCTAACCTCCTGTGGATTCCCAGTAACTCCCATAATACTTACTGACGAATCCCCATTTTTGACCCTGTTGGTCATTGTAACTGCTGCTCCTGTATCTACCAACATATTTTTCCCTACCCCTGCGATGACTGTATAAATGGTAGGCCGACCTGCCTCATCCATGGTTAAATTAGCTGAGTGAATGAGATGCTGAGGCGCAGGGGTTGGGATTTGTCATTGTGACTCACTTCTACTCTGTCCCTCTTTTATCATCTTTGCCTCATTTTCCTTCAATTTCCTCTCTGACTCAGCTACCTTGTTTTTAAGTATGTGATTTTCCTCTTCTATCCTATCCTTCTGTCTCCTGAGTTCCCAATAGCCCATGTTACCGTTTCTCTCTCCCTCCTGATTAGCCCTCCAGTTGCTGCCATCCCTATTCCTATAGTGGATCTCTCCATCTTTTGTCAAAGTTCTGTTTTGGTCTCCAGTTTTGATCATCCTTCTTGTTCTGGGGTACATCCCACGTCTGGTTTCTCCATTTACCATCTATATCTCTACCAGACTCGACCTTAAATGTTCTTACAGCTGAAACAGAGCATGCCTGTTCTGTGAAAGGATGCTTGATCCACCACTTATCAGCTCTAGTTAGTACCATTTCCAAGTCTGTTGGTGTTGGATCAAAAAGCCTGATAAATTCTTGACACTCCCGGGGAAGGGCTTCCATTACTTTTGCTATATGTTCTGGTGAGCCCAGCACTAGAGGCTGTTGAGGTTGTCGTAGAGTATACAAAAAAAATATCCTTTGAGCTACCTCTCTAGGACCATCTGTTGGCCTCATGGTAATATTTGCTATTTCTTTCTCTATGCTAAGTAGATAGAAATTAGTTGCAGCAATTCTTCCCGCCTGATCAGACACACTGTTATTAAATCCCAATAGTCTACTAGCCAAAGGACCCATAGCGTATTCTAACAGTTCTGTCCATTCCTCTAAGTTAAGACCTCCTTTTTTAGCTCTATCTGCTCCCCTCATAAACCAATGTGTAAACGTATTAAAGTTGTTAGTTGGCATACTTCCCCACCATTTCTGGAAATTGTCTTTATCTGCCATAGACATCGGTCGAGTCTGCATAGAAAATCCTGTAGGTGTTTGCCTTGCATTAAATAATTCTAAAACAATAACTGGTGCTTGTGGTATGGTATCTACTTGTGGAACAGAATAACATAAGAAATCTTTTCTATCTTGGTTCATTTTTGGCACTGGTTCTTTATTTTGTGCCACGAACATATCCAGATCTGGATATATTTTGGCAATGTCTCTGACTCCTTTTATCCCTTCTAACTTTGTTTTATTTTTATAGTCCATTATTATGTTTTGAAGTTCTGTTATTTTTGCTCCATAAGCATCCCTCTGCTCTTCTATTTCCCTTAACTCCCTTTCTAGTTCCCCAACAATTGTAGTTGTTCTCAAAGCTGCAATTTTTAAACAATCCCTTTTGTCCATTGCTTCCTCCATTTTATTTGTTGTTTCCAAAATATGCTGCCGTAATTCTACAACTAAGTCTATTAGGCCTCCTATTGTGGCTACAACAGCTTGTGTGACCAAACTTTTTCTTTTCTTTGTTCTATACTTTTTGTTATTTACAATTTGTGTTAGAACATCCATTAATCTCTCCTCTTTTTCACTGTCTGTGTTTGCTGGCTCTGGAAGCTCATATGGACCATCATGTTTTTGAATATGTTTCCTAAAGTACTCACGCCATTCTGTGGGAAAGTATTTGGCCCCTTGAAAAGACATTCCTACTCTTTTACTCACCCAAGTAAGAATCCAAATCAATTTGCGACTAAAGTAGCATGCTTCTGAGTAGCCAACAATAGTTGATGACTATTCAGTAGGCCAGGTGTAATATGTAGAAAAATAGACTAATACCCACAATGCAAATTATACTTACCTTAGTATGGTGAAGGTAATACTTGCTAATTAACTTAAAATATAATAGCAAGGCCTGCAGGGTAGGAGATATACCTGAACTAGGATATGCAAGACACCCAAAAAGTATAAGGTATGGAAGCCTATAGTGTATTAAAATGCACGCCTGAAATAATATATATATTTATATAAGATTTAAAATGGTTTATTTATTTATTTTTCTCCAGGCCTGTACTATGATAAAGGATTAGAGAAAGAAAAAGAAAGAAGAGAAAAAAAACAAACAAAACAAAAACAAAACAAAAATAATAGTATTAACAAACTCAGGTATTTGAAACACACAACAAAACTAATTGTGGCCTGATGCCCAAGCTTGTATATTAAAAATGGAGGCTTGAATTAACATTCAAATACACAAAGAAGCCACATGGAGCCTTATTCAAATGCAGGGCTAGGCCTGTACTTTGATAGTCAAAAGCACAACAAAACTCAACTCAGAAGCTAGTACGATATAAAGGATTAAAAATAATAATTGAGTCCTGATGCCCAAGCTTGTATATTAAAAATGGAGGCTTAACCTAGACTCCACACACAATCAGCACTTGATTTCCCATGCAGAGAATAATTAGACAAAGTACTTTTTTTTTCTTCCCCCCCCAAAAAAAATCTGACTATCTATTAATGTGATATTACCTCATAAATAAACTTTGTAGAAGTCTAAAATTCGTGGTCGCCAAATGTGGTGTATCACCAAATTAATATATATAAATATTACACAAGGTTCGTCTACATTAAAAGGTATTTATTAAAAGGCAACAACACAATACTATAAATGTATCACAAACACACAGCCCAGACCCACGGAGCAACACCCTTTTTTAAATCTATCTACCTATATAATCCCCTTCCCCAAACGCTTGATCTTACCCACGGTTAGACCATCGCCATTACCATCAACCATCACCAACACCATCCAGGAAGAAAACAGGAAGCAGCACCAGTTTTCTGCCTGGATATATCCTTAGTTGAGATGATGTAATTTACATCACATCCTGTCCATGCATGACTTCCTTTAGCAATTGTGGGAGGGAAGTAAAGATTCTCAGCCCTCCTACCTAGACCTGTTTAAGGAAGTCCTGAATTACCATTCAAGGAAGACAAGTTACCACACCTTGTATTTTTGCTATCTCGTATTTTCTTTTTCAAAGTCCCACATCTCGTATATTTTTTTTCTAAGTCCCACGTTTGTTAAGTGCTTGAAGGCTAATGCGATTGCGCGTTTACTAAGTGTTTTGTAGCTGAGTCCCGCGTGTTTAATTGCTTTAACAGCTTGCCTTGCTACGCGAGGCTCACAGCGATGAGCGCCTTTGGCACTCATCGCCTAAGTGCTACGCGTTAACGGCTCACAGCGATGAACGCCTTCAGCTGTGGCGCTCATCGCCTAACCCGTACGCACCACACACCACGTCTCGCAGTTTGACAACTATTATATGTGATTAGTTCAATAAAAGGGCAATTCACATATTTTTATTTACGAAACAGTTTAATATATAATGATAGATTGTTAATGTAGTATGGAATACATTTTTGCATATTAAATAGTAGTAATGACAGTATAAAGCAGTTCTAAACAATTTGCATCTATGATGGCCACCAACAGTCCAGCAATTTATGGATCTCTCTGCTAGTGTTTTCAGGTTCCCTTTGCTTTAGCACATATGAGTAACTAATTTTGCATTCAATCTGACTGATACACGTGTGCCGAGAAATATTGGTATCCTAATCTGTTGGAGGCCAAGTTGCCTACCAGTAGTATGAAGTACCATAGTCCCGACATACGGTAGACTTTGCATAGAATGTGCAGATATTCCTTATTTATATTTTACTAGGAAATTGCCCGTCAAAAATGACAGGAATAGAGATGTCGCGGACAGTTCGCCCGCGGACTATTCGTGGCAATTTTGGCTCTTTCCTGCTCGCATCGGACGGCGGACACATGCGCTTTTCAGTCCGCCCCCTATTCTTTATCATTGAGGAAACTTTGACCCTGCACCTCACAGTCAGCAGACACATTCCAGCCAATCAGCAGCATACACTCCCTTCCAGAGCCTTCCATCTGAAGGACAGCATACATTTTAGAATCATTCTGAAGCTGCATTCGTTGTGAGAGGACAGATAGTGTAGCTGCTGGAGATTTAATAGGGAAATAGATAGCCAGGCTGTGTATTTAGCTTCCACTACAGACCTGAAGGACTTATCTGATATCTGCTGCAAGGACAGCAACCCAAAAAGCCCTTTTTAGGGCTAGAACATCATTTATTTTATTTTATAATTTTCTTCTGTGTAATCTAATTGCATATGCCTGCCTGCCAGCGTGTGTGTGTGTGACAGGCTAACACCTAACAGCTTATATTGTGCTTATTTTCACTACTCATACCTGGTAGTGTATCATACATTGAAAACAACCATTTTTTTCCTTAATCTAATTTCAGTTGCCTGCCTATATCAGGCTCACAGCTTATATTGTGCTCAGTGAAATAAAACAACACTTTTTTGACTGTAATAGATTGAATAGCAATTGTCTGCCTACAGGCGTGTGTGTGAAGCCTATTGCATCTACTCTGCCAACTTTTGCCAGTGCACAGTGATACATCATATCTGGTGGCACCTTAGATTGCACGCGCAGTGCCCCAAATTTAAAGTGGGAGGACCGACCAAGCATCTATTTCCATCTCCCGCTTCCAAAAATCCATGCCATATACACGTCCCCTGATAGGTGACGTAACAGGTATCAAACTGATAGGAATAAATAGTACAACTTAATACACCACTCCTATCTGGTGGCACATTACATTGCAAGTGCAGTGCCCCAAATTCGAAGTAGGAGGTCTGACCAAGCATCTTTTTCCATCTCCCTGTTGCCCTTAATGCCATATACACGTCACCTAATAGTGGACGTAACTGGGATTAAACCGATAGGAATAGTACTACTTAACAGTACACACCTTATAATAACGCAGACAGAGGCAACGCAGAGAGAGGAGTCTGAAGAAGAGGAGTCAGAGGAGGAAGGTGGCTTTGAGGAGGTGGAAGACCAAACACAGCAGGCGTCCCAGGGGGCTTGTTTTCACCTTTCGGTGACCCTTGGTGGCTGGGTGGAGGAAGAGACCTTCAATGACATCAGTGAGGACAAGGAACGGGACATGGCTAGCTTGGTATCCAACCTTGTGCAAATGGGGAGTTTGCGGTTGTGCAAAGGGACTGTTTGCGGTTGTTTGCGGTGCATTAAACAGGGAGATTGGTCTGTTACTGTGAAGCGGGAGTAACCCTTACACTACCTGATCGATACAACATCATACCTGATGTTTTAAAGCATGTTATTCCAAACAATTTAGGAATGTTAGGTGATTTATGCCCTTTATGGCTTAAAACCAGACTCTGCATCAACTATGTAATTTTCTGTGGGAGTTTTGCCATGGATCCCCTTCCGGCATGCCACAGTCCAGGTGTTAGTTCCCTTGAAACTATTGTGGCCAGAAAGAGTCCCTGTGGGTTTTGAAATTCGCCTGCCCATTGAAGTCTATGGCGGTTCGCCCGGTTCGCCCGTTCGCGAACATGTGATGAAATTTGTGTCCGAGGTTCGCGAACCGAAAATTTTATGTTTGCGACATCACTAGACAGGAATTAAACTGTAAGGCTGGCAATGCTGTTTGCCATACAATGTGAGGGTTTTGCTCCTTCAACCACTCCCATACAATTCTGGCCATATGACATGTTGCAATGTTCTGCTGGAAAATCTCATCCGCTCCAGGGCAGACAGTAATCATGTAACTTTACTTGATCTGTAAGAATGGATAGATAACGCAATCGGTGGAGAGTACCTTCCAGAAGTATGAGTGGACCCAAACTATGCCAAGAAAACATTCCCCAGACCATATCGCTGCCGCCAACAGCTTGTGTTCTTCTAACAATGGTTGCAGAGTGTTTATTCTCAAACGATTTGTGCCTTACACACCAACGTCCGTCCAGACTATGGAGCAGAAAACGTGACTCATCAGAGAAGGCAACCCTTTGCCAATCAGAAGGAGCCCAATTCTGGTACTGTCATGCAAATTGAATCTGTTTCTGATGGTGAACCCCCATCAGCATGACCAGCAGTTTGCTTTGAAGCTCCTTTCCCAACATGGTTGGCTGTACTGTCATTTTAGCCACGGGTCTGGTAGCCCCCTGGTTCGTTTGGATGGTTAGTTGCTCAACTATAGCGTGTCGGTTAGCACTCACACACAGCCATCGTTCACCTCTGACATTAATGGCATGTGGTGCTACACAGTTTTGATGCCGTTTATTTGCAATGGGGCTGTTTGTCCAGTCACACTACACCTTAACCACAGCAGCACGCGAACAGGTAACACACTGAGCTGTTTCAGAAATACTGGCCCAAAAGCCAATAATCATCCCCTTTCCAAAGTTGGATAAATCACACGTTTTACCCATGACAGCAATGGTTCATATGTTTTCAGGATGCCTACACGTCACCTTATATACGCATCAAGCCACCTCACAACAAGTGCCATACTTCATTGGCTAGGGACTGCTGATGCCCAAAGTGGTCATAATAATGTGACTCAACCCTGTAACTGTCACTAGCTGCAGTCTGACTTGCTGTTGATGTAGCTTTTGAATTTTGTGACCCAATAAGCTCAGAGTGTTCAGTGTCAGGGACAAAAATCCCTTTAAAATGTCAGCTTCCACTCCCCACAAACATGGAGGCGTAACTGGCAAACTAGAACATTTTGATAAATTTTACATAGATAGTTGATCTTCTCTAAGAGTGATCTTTAATATAAAAGAAGACTAGTTTTAGGTGGCACTTGCTCTTTAAAGGTAGGTTAGTGTGATGATTTCGTACCATAATTGGTTGTTGGTTTTTTTTATAATATAGGGTCACTTCCAGAAAAAAACAAATCATCATTGGTCAAGGGTCCAGAGTATATTGGAATATGGCTTATTAATTAATGGACTCCATACAATACCCACACAACATGTGTTACCTCAGTACACAGTGGTGTAATAGATAGAGCATATTAAAGCTCTTCATAGAAGACCCATAATATATGGAGAGCCAGACTGGCCATAGAGCATCGAAGTAAGGGGTGGCACAGGTAGTGAGTATTGTTAGGACTTATTGAAAGGTACTTAAATATCATGGTTGACACCAGGGACCCCCAACTCTATCTACTTTTTTGTTTATATATATTAAGATAGAAGAAGAAGTTAATGTTGACATGGATGATGAGATGATACATTTATCTGATCTGACATAATGTCATGTTTAAGCAAACATTAGGGTTTACTGATATCTATCATGTCAAAACTAAGCAAGAGACAAATATTTGGAGAAAATGTTTTATATTTGGGCTGTCATGAGGTTTGTGAAATATTGTTTAATGTAGTTAATCATAATTTTACATTCAATTACAGGATTATTAATGACATAATTAAATACTTTTCTTTCAGCATTATTAATGATACTAGCGAATTGCCCGTCAAAAAATGACGGCAATAGAAATGTAAGTCAGGAAATGGTGTTTGGCAGAGACATTATTTTTTGTGGTGGTCTGAGATCTCGGCGCTGATTGCGAGCCTCTTGGTTGTTGCATTTTTTTGTTATCAGAGGCGCTTTTGCTGTCATTGTAAGGTCGGCGCTGATCTGTTTTTTGCGCTTATTGCAAGGCTCTCTCCTGGTGTATTTTGTGTGCTATGAGCAGCGTTACGGCTCGTTGTGAGGCGCGCAGTGAATGCCTTTTGCGTTTATTGCGATAGTGTTTTTATTTTTTGTTTTTTGTGTATATGTATTTTGTGATGCTAATTAAATAAGTAACAAATTATTAAATTAATATACTTTACCTATTTGTAAGTAATACATGTAGGAAGCATTGTGCTGAACAGCTGGCAATGTTTTTATTTTATTTTTGTGTATATTTTTTTTTTGAGGTTTTCCGCTGTGAGCGGGTTGTCCGTTAAGGTCGTATTTTTGCGAGTCCGTAATGGATTCTTTCTGAGTCCCGCGGCTCGTATTTTATTGTGTAAGTCCGTAGTTAGTCATTGCGTGTTTATTTTTTTCCAAGTCCCGATTGTATGGTCGTTTTTAACCAATTGTGAGGCGCAGTAGAGCCTCCACCTCCGCAAATGCGACCCCTCGTTAGCGAGGGTCCGCATTTGCGGCCTGCAATGAGCCTGCATGTAATTGAACTGCGGTTCATTACTCACATACAATCAATCATTAAATTGTGTCTTTTTCTTGTAAGAAACATCTCCTAAATAAGTCACCTTTTCTCACAAGACAGAACCAAAATTCTAATACACTCTCTTATCATATCTCGCCTTGACTACTGCAACTCTCTCCTTGCTGGCTTCCCCATCGCCCGTCACTCTCCACTCCAGTCCATAATCAATACCTCCCCTAGACTTATCCACCTTACTCAACGCTCAGGGCCTGCAGTCATTCCACTTCCCATAGCCTCCAGAATAAAATTTAAAATCTTGACCCTAACAAATAAAGCCCTTAACAATAATGTACCCTCTTATTCTCTGCTCTTGTCTATGAATACTCTCCCAAATGTCCCCTTGGCTCTCCTAATGACCTTCTTCTTTCATCCTCTTTTGTCCGCTACCTCTCATTCCTGCCTTCAGGACTTTTCTCGTGCTGCCCCTATACTTTAAAAAACCCTTTCCCCGCTCCACTAGACAATCCTCCTGCCTCAAATCTTTCAAAACCTCACTAAAAACTCATCTGTTTAAAGAAGCTTATCAGCTTCAGCCTTAACATGCACAATGTATTGTACCTCACCTTTTTATACCTCACTCATACCCTCTAGATTGTAAGTTTGCAAGTTTTCAATATTATTCGGTGCTTTAGAGTAAGCACTTTATATGCTTGATTTTAAAATAAAAAACAGGACCTTACATTCTTTTTTAAATTGATAAAATTGTTTTTTACTTGTATCTACCCTGTTTAGCACTACAGAATACCGTAACTTTCTGTGTATAAGACTATACTTTTTTCCTAAATTGTAAACGCCAAAAGTGGGGGGTCTTCTTATACACTGTGGTAACCAGTTGAGAGACCTGCGCTTGCGGTAGCGCTTGCTGTAGCTTAACTTCCAGTTCCTTGTCTCTGTGAACAAGCTTCCCCCAATCACTAGCCTGTTACCTCCTAAGCAGGGGTTGGATTGTGGCGTTATTGCACTGGATGAACGGAACAGTCTGTGTGTCAATCCTAACATTAATATTTTGAGCACTAATGCTTAATATATCTAAAAATAAAAGTTGAAAGTCCTCAAATATGCAAAAGATTATGTAAATAATGCTTTAGTTTGGACCTCCTCCCACTGAGTGTTCTATTTCATGTTACTGCACTAGATACACAGGTACTTTTAACATTTAAAAAAGTGTCCTCTATTTCATGTTTAAAATATTGATTTCTTAATTTTGGGTTTGAAAAAATATGGGTCGTCTTATACATAGGGTCGTCTTATAAACGGAAAAATACAGTATATTGCCAAATTACAAATTAAGGTTAATAATAATAATAATAATAATAATAATATTTAAAAAGTGCACCAATATCTCCCCTTGATGAAACTGATAATATTTCCGCTTCACTGATGTCTGCTGGTGGTGATGGTGGCTGCTGAAATGGAGCATGGTAGTGGCAATTGAAGTTGCTCATTGGTGGCTATATTTTGGTGGTTGTGGTGGCATAAGCAGGGCCACAGTCACTAGTGCTGGCTGTATTGGTGGCTGGAGTGGTGGACACCCCTCAGTGGTTTTATTTGTGGTACCACTGGCACATAGGAGTTGAGTCTTTCTCTGTTTGCATAAGAGAGTTCTAGCACCAGTCTTAATTATTGCATGGTATGCCTTCCTTCATTTGTGTCTCATGTGCCTCTTGGGGAAGCTCCTGGTTTTCCAATATAAATTGGTATTGTATATAAATGATCTAAACAATTCTTTATAGTTTTAAAGATATTTCTTCTGTTATTGTTTTATGTATTTCTGAATTTATTTAACCATAGCCTTCTGAAGGTGTTACGACCCACTTCTGGATTGGACATCTGCATACTAGATCAATCTTACGCAGTGGGTTGTGGAGTTCTTTGAGAGTCTCTGTAAGCAGTAATGAATCCTAGGACAGCATGCATACCACCACAGGCACACAGGAAGCATGCCCAGCAATGGCTAGGAGCAGAATTGAAGGCAGTATCAGTAGCAATAATTCCAGTTATCAGAATTATTATTTCCCCTCAAAATAAACATATACTTTGTTTATGTTCAAACTGACAACCTGAGTTATAGTTTTTTTAATCAGGATAACACCTGATACAAGCAGCAATTCACACCTTTAGTTAGTGCATCAGCCTTTCTTTATTTTTCTTGCAGACACACAGCATTTCACAAAAGCAAGTGTAAATTTGCTGTCCCCTCAAAATAACTCAACACACAGCTATTAACTCGCCTGGTGGTATGATTATGTCAGTATTTAGAATTTTAAAGCGGTACATAAAAAAATTCTGACATAATCATACCACCCTTTCCCCCTTATCCTCCTTCCTTTCCACCTTCCCTCTTCCTCCTCCTCCCCCTATCCTCCTCCTCACTTCTCCCCTCTCCAATTACCTCCCTTTGCCCCTTCCCCTCCTCCTTTTTCCCCGTATCCTCCTCCCTCCTAATTCCTCCCTTATACTGCTCCCTTGCCTCCTTCCACCTCATTATCATCCTCTTCCCCCCCTCCTGCTCACTTTCCCCGTTATCCTCCTCCTCCTCCCCCTTATCCTCCTTCCTTTCCACCTTCCCTCCTCCTCCTCCTCCCCCTATCCTCCTCCTCACTTCTCCCCTCTCCAATTACCTCCCTTTGCCCCTTCCCCTCCTCCTTTTTCCCCGTATCCTCCTCCCTCCTAATTCCTCCCTTATCCTGCTCCCTTGCCTCCTTCCACCTCATTATCATCCTCTTCCCCCCCTCCTGCTCACTTTCCCCCTTATCCTCCTCCTCCTCGCATTCCCTGTATCCTCCCTTTGCCCACTTATTCTCCTACCACGTCCTTCCCCTCCTCCTCCTCCCTTCCCCCCTTATCATCCTCCTTAACCCTTTATTATCCTTCTCCTTCCCCCATAATGTCTTCCTCACTTCCCTGCTTATGCTCCTCCTCCATTCCTCCTTATCCTTCCTTTCCCCCTTCTCCTCCTCCCTCCTTCTCCCTTTATCATCTTCCTTTGCTCCCCTCCCCTTATCATTATCCCTTGCCCCTCTTCCCCCTTATCATCCTCCCTTCCCCCCTTTCCCCCTTATCATCCTCCCTTGCCCCCCTTCCACCCTTTATCACCCTCCCTTGCCCCCCCTTATCATCCTCCACTTCCTCCTCCTCCCCCCCGATCCTCCTCCTCCTTCTACCTAACCTCCCCGTCACTTCCCCCTCTCCTGTCCCTATCACCCTCTCTCCTTACTTTCTAATTGGATGTGATGAGCTGTCTGTCTGTCTTTCATCTTCCGGCAGTGAAGTGACCTGCATATGCTAATGACGTGATGTCACAAGCACGTCACGTCATGAGCATATACCGATCAGTTCACTGCCGAAGACATGTTGCGGGGGGAGAGATGAGCAGACATCTCATCAGATTCAATTAAAAAGTAAGGAGAGAGGGGGATAGGGACTGGAGAGGAGGAAGTAAGGAGGAGGTTTGGGGTAAGGAGGAGGAGGATCAGGGGGAAGGAGGAGAAAGATGATCAGGGGGGAGGAGGATGATAACAGGGAAGGAGGAGGAGGATGGAGAAGGAGGAATAGTGTGCTGAGGGGGCCCAGGCAATTTTGGCAGCACTGGGCCCCCTCAAGGTCCTCCATGCAGTAACCCCGAAAGTGGCTTAGGGTTACCATTTAGGAAGTGAAAATGAACCCGCTCAGGATTACCGTTTAAGAGATTAATGTCTAAACCATTGGCAACAAAAGTGAGTACTCCCCTAAGTGGAGATGTCCAAATTAGGCTCAGCTAGCCACTTTCCCTCCCCTGTGTCATGTGACTTCTTAGTGTTACAAGGTCTCAGGTGTGAATGAGGAGCAGGTGTGTTAATTTGGTGTTATGGCTCTCACAATCTCTCATACTGGTCACTGGAAGTTCAACATGGCCCCTCATGGCAAATAATTGTTGCTCTACATAAAGATGGCCTAGGCTATAAGAAGATTGCCAAGACCCTGAAACTGAGCTGCAGCACGGTGGACAAGACCATACAGCGGTTTCACAGGACAGGTTACACTCAGAACAGGCCTCGCCATGGTCGACCAAAGAAGTTGAGTGCATGTGCTTAGCGTCATATCCAGAGGTTCTCTTTGGGAAATAGATGTAGGAGTGCTGCCAGCATTGCTGCAAAGGTTAAAGGGGTGGGGGTCAGCCTGTCAGTGCTCAGACCATACACCGCCAAACTGCATCAAATTGGTCTGCATGGCTGTAGTCCCAGAAGGAAGCCTCTTCTAAAGATGATACACAAGAAAGCCCGCAAACAGTTTGATGAAGACAAGCAGACTAAGGACATGGATTACTGGAACCATGTACTGTGGTCCAATGAGACCAAGAGAAACTTATTGGGTTCAGATGGCAAACGTGTGTGGCGCCAACCAGGTGAGGAGTACAAAGACAAGTGTGTCCTGCCTACAGTCATGCATGGTGGTGGGAGTGTCATGGTCTGGGCCTGAATGAGTTCGGCACTATGGAGCTACAGTTCATTGAGGGAACCATGCTTTAGACATGCCAACATGTACTGTGACATACTGAAGCAGAGAATGATCCCCTCCCTGCAGAGACTGGGCTGCAGGGCAGTATTCCAACATGATAACGACCCCAAACACACCTCCAAGATGACCACTGCCTTGCTTAATAAGCTGAACGTAAAGGTGATAGACTGGCCAAGCATGTCTCCAGACTTAAACCCTTTTGAGCATTTAGGAGGCATCCTCAAACGGAAGGTGGAGGAGCGCATGGTCTCTAACATCCACCAGCTCCATGATGTCATCATGGAGGAGTAGAAGAGGACTCCAGTGGCAACCTGTGAAGCTCTGGTGAACTCCATGCCCATGAGGGTTAAGGCAGTGCTGGGAAATAATTGTGGCCACACAAAATATTGACACTTTGGGCCCAATTTGGACGTTTCCACTTAGGTGTGTACTCACTTTTTTTGCCAACAGTTTAGAATTGAATGGCTGTATGTTGAGCTATTTTGAAGGGACAGCAAATTTACACTGCAATACAGGTTGTACACTTACTACTTTAAATTGTAGCAGAGTGTCATTTTCTGTCACATGAAAAGATAAATAATATGTGTACAAAAATGTGAGGGGTGTACTCACTTTTGTGAGATACTGTATATCACAATAAAAAAAAAAAAAAAAAAAAGAACCTCCTCCAGTAAAGTGCATCCCCTCTTGTACATTCAAGGTCTGTTTGATCCCCCACGCACACAGTTTGTGTACGATTTGACAAATTTACTGCCAACTAGGAGCCTCATTTAATTCCAGCCTTGTAATTCCAAAGTGTAGCACATAAGGGCTACGTGCTTCAAATTTGGCAGACTTACGTTGCTATTAAATTAGAAGGGGCTGCGAGTTGGATGTGTGGCCATGCTAAGATCAATTAGTCAAACCCAGATTGCCATCATGGCTAATTAAAGCCTTCAGTCTCACCCCTAGTCTCCCGACATCAGCATTTGCCGCAGAGGTCCCAATCAGGACCTCAGCGGCAGTTAAAATCTCAAGCCCTGCCGTGCAGCAAAGGTAAATATGGGGAGGCTGTGGGGGGCCCGATTGGGACCACTGCAGCATGTGGTTTAGTCTGGGGAGCAGGGGGAAGCTTTAGTCATGCATGGTGGTGGGACCTCGGCAGCAGTTAAAAACTCAAGCCATGCCATGGGTGGTACTTCAAGTACCCCGGGGGCACCTGAAATTAACCCCCCTATGCTGGGGGTCCCCGTCGGCGCTCACCGCGAGGCCAGTAAAGTAGAGGGGGAGAGGCTCTCATTGTATGGCAAACAGCATTGCCAGGCTTAACTTTTTATTGCCGCCATTTTTGACGGGCAAGTCGCTAGTATAAATTATCAACATTATTAAATTGTGATTCGGTAAAATTAAAAGGGCTCTATTTAAGCACAAAGCATATTTTTTTTACAGAAGTTTTTACTTAGTGAAGACCTTGCTCTTAGATAGAAGTTCACTAACTAAAAACTTCTGTAAAAAAAATATGCTGTGTGCTTAAATAGAGCCCTTTTAAATTTACAGAATCGCAATTTAATTAGGCTGTATATCTATAAATACAATTGTCAGATATCGTTTATAGTTACATAGTTACATAGTTACATAGTAATTAAGGTTGAAAAAAGACTTTCAGTCCATCAAGTTAAACCTTTTAAGATCTGTTCTGATCTGCAATATGCGGATTAAATATTAATACATTGTTAATTAATTATGAATCATTTATTTAATTATTTTAATTACTTTATTTTTAATTATTAATAAATCCAGAGGAAGGCCAATAGAAAAAAAAACTCAAGTGAGACTTAATCGTTGCAAAGGAAAAATAAAAAATAAATTCCTTCCTGACCCCAGATACTGGCGATCGGATTTCTCCATGGACCAATACTGTCTCCCTAATTATCCATGATAACCCTGAATTGCCTTTTAATTAGAAAAAAATCCAGTCCGCTTTTAAAGTTATCTTACGAATCCGCTGTCACCGCCTCCTATGGTAGAGAATTCCACAGATTAACCACCCTTACTGTGAAGAACCCTATTCTTTTTTTAAGGTAGAATCTTTTTACTTCTAACCTCAAGGGATGTCCTGTTGTCAGTTGAAAACCTCTTGGCACAGAAAGCTCATTTGACAAATCTTTATACTGACCCTGGATGTATTTATATAAGGTAATCATATCTCCTCTTAGATGCCTTTTTTCTAGAGAAAATAAGTTTAATTTGGTTAGTCTTTCTTCATAATTTAGCCCCTCCATTCCCCTTTTGTTGCCCTCCTCTGTACCTTTTCCAGCTCTAAAATGTCCTTTTTATGAAGTGGTGCCCAAAATTGTACTCCATATTCCAAATGAGGGCATACTAGAGATTTGTATAGTAGCAGAATTATATTTGCTTCCCTTGCTTCTACACCCTTCTTAATACATGCTAATATTTTATTTGCCTTTGCAGCTGCTGCTTGGCTTTGAGCACTGTTACCTAGGTGGTTGTCCACAAGCACTCCCAAATCCCTTTCAATATCTGAAACACCTAGATTTGCTCCATTAAGATTATGAATTGCATGGCTATTTTTCCTTCCCAGATGCATAACTTTACATTTATTCGTATTAAATATCATCTGCCATTTAGATGCCCATTCCTGAATTATGAAAATCCCTTTGGAGGGAAAGCACATTATTATCTGATTGAATTACCTTGCACAACTGTGTGTCATCAGCGAAAATGGAGACACCACACTCCAATCGCACCTCTAAGTCATTAATAAATATGTTAAAAAGCAGAGGACCTAATACTGAACCCTGAGGAACCCCACTTACCACATTAGTCCTATTGGAGTATGTTCCATTTACAACAACCCTTTGCTTCCTGTCTTTTAGCCAGCTCTCAATCCATGAGCAGATATTTACTGCTATTGCTGTATCTCTTAGTTTCCACAATAGTCTCCCATGTGGCACTGTATCAAAAGCCTTTGCAAAATTCAAAAAACTACATCCACTGAGTTGACTTGATCCAGGTTCCTACTAACCTCCTCATAGAAACTAATTAGATTTGTTTGACATGACCTATACCTCGTAAATCCATGTTGACTCCTACTTATTATCCTGTTCAAATAGACATATTATTGTATATTATCCCTTATTAACGCTTCTAAAAGCTTCCCCACTACATAAGTGAGGCTCACTGGTCTATAATTCCTGGGTTTGCTCTTGCTACCTTTTTAAATATACTGTAGGTATCACATCTGATTTTCTCCAGTCATCTGGTAGAGACCCTGTGTTGAGTGAATCTTGAAGAATTAAATATAATGGTTTGGCTATTAGAGAACCCAGTTCCCTCAGCACCCATGGATGTATTCCATCATGACCCGGGGCTTTATTAAAATTTATTTTTTCCAACCTCTTTTGGATTACTTCCTGAGTTAACCAATTATTTGGCAAAGGTAGTGTAGCCCCCTTATGTTACAGTGTCCCAACCATAGGTACCTCCCTTGTGTATACCGAAGAATAGAACCTATTTAGCTCATCTGCCTTTTCCTGGTCACTCATTTACAGATGGCCTGTGTCACATTGTAATGTTCCTATAGCTTCCTTCCTCGCCTTCTTCCCATTAATATACTTAAAAAGTATTTTAGGGTTAGTCTTACTCTCTTTTGCAATTCATTTTTAATTTTCTATTTTAGCCAGTCTAATAGCCCTTTTGCAAGCCTTGTTTATTTCCTTGTACTCCCGTAAAGCAGTCTCTGTCCCCTCTTGTTTGTATAATTTAAATGCCTGTTTTTTACTCTGTATCTTGATCTTTAAATCATTGTTAAGTCACATTGGATGGGATTTACTCCTTCTACTTTTATTCCCACATGGTATGTGCCGATGTGTATGTATATTTAGTAAGGATTTAATTGTTGTCCATTTATTTTCAGTGTTTTTACCTATCAGTTCTCTGTCCCAGACTATACTTTGTATTGCTGCCCTTAGACCGTTAAAATTTGCCCTTTTAAAATTAAAAGTTTTTGTTGGCCCCTTAAAATTTTGTTTTTTTAATTCAGTGTTGTGATCACTGTTTCCCAAAGGTTGCCCTTCTCCAACATTTGATACTATATCAATATTATTTGTGATGACTAAATCTAAGTTAGCTTAATTTCTAGTAGGCTCTTGTATAACCTGGGCCAGATAATGATCCCTGAGTGTACTCAAGAACCTGTTCCCCTTAGCTGAACTGCTGGTCTCCTTTATCCAGTTTATTTCAGGGTAATTAAAATCTCCCATTATTAGAACTTGGCCATGCTTAGCTGCATTTCCAATCTGTAACAATAATTGTATTTCCTCACTTTCAGCAATATTTTGGGGTTTATAGCATACTCCTAGTAATATTATTTTGGAATTCGCTGCTCTGCTATTTAACTCTACCCACAAACATTCAACTTTATCACTAGGTCCACCATAAATATCTTCTCTGACTATAGGCTTAAATTCAGGTTTAACATACAGACCAATCCCTCCTTCATTTTTACCATTGTCTCTATCTTTCCTAAATAGGTTATAACCATCCAGATTAACAGTCCAGTCATGAGATTCCTATTAAATCCCATTTTTCATTAATTGCTAATAATTCTAACTCTCCCATTTATTCCTGGCAAACTTCTGGCATTAGCAAGCATACACCTTATGTTATGAGTCTGTACTTGAGTAACTTAGTACTACCTCACTATTGGCTATACTACCCCTCTCCCCATCTCCTCCCCTATGAGTTGTTAATTCATCCCTTATACCCTCTACAATTTCGACCCCATTACTTATTTCTAGTCCCTCCCCCCCACCTACTACCCTATCCCCTAGCACAAAAGCTCCCTCATCATTAAGGTGCAATCCATCCCTGCTGTAGAGATTGTACCGAAGTGAGAAGTCAGCCCAGTGCTCTAAAAACCCAAACCCCTCCTTAGTGCACCACATCTTTAGCCACGCATTAACCTCCCTAAGCTCCTTCTGCCTCCCTGGGCTAGCATGTGGCACTTTTAGTATTTCAGAAAATACTACCTTGGAGGTCCTTGCCTTCAGCTTATTACCTAGTTCTCTAAAATCATTCTTTAGGACACTCCATCTTCCACTTTGTCATTGGTACCAATATGTACCAAGACCGCCTGTTCATTTCCAGCCCCTCCCAATAATTTGTCTACCCGATCCACAACATGACGAACCCGAGCACCCGGGAGACAGCAAACTGTTCGATTGCTGGGATCTGGGTGACAAATCACCCTGTCTACCTTCCTAATAATAGAGTCCCCTACCACCAAAACCTGTCTGTTTCTCTGCCTATTCTGCCCTCCCACTCCTTCCGTAGAACTGTTCTCCTGGCTGTTAGAGGGAAAAGCTCTATCTGGCATTGCCATTCCTGAATGGACATCCCCAACAGTTTCACTCAATCTGGCAAATCTGTTGGTGTTTGCCAACTCAGAACTGGCCTGCCTCCTCCTGTTCCCCCTGATTCCCCTTCTAACTGTGTTACAAGTGTTCTGAAATAATAAGAATTGGTTTCATTCTCTATCCAAAGGAAGTACATTTACATAACCAGTTTCAGCCAAAAGGCTGTTGATAGCATCTGACACAAACAATGTAAATGTAGATCAAAGAATGAGAACCTCTGTTCACGCAAAGCACCCTGCTGGTTTTGTCATTACATGCACCTCATCAATCAGGTGCTGAATCACGGCTGGAAGTAACATTTGCCCAACATTTGCCATGGGGCAATCAGAGGTCAAAGATTCTATTCTTGGAGATATACTGACATCTACAGGCCATCTGAGTTGGAATTTACCCCAAGTGGCAAACGATGATCCTACAAAATGTTGCAATCGGATTGGCTGGGACAATCTACAAGGTGTGGCTAGGATGGGTATAATTAGGCAACATTTACTGACCTGGGGCAGAATTATTAGTGGTAAGGGAAATAGGCAAGCTAGGATACACTACACTTTTGCATTCATACACTTAGACATTAGTTAAAGCCTTGTAACTCAAGACGCTTCTCTCACTTTGTAATTGTATGATAATAAATATTTCATTTAGAAGTTTATACCGTTTTGGAGTTTATTTAAGCAGTCAGATGTATGTTAACTGGTGATCAGGAAATACGGTTAGAATTCCAGTATAAAAGGACTATATTTAACATTGGCAGAGCCAGGTCAGTGTAGACGTTCCAGAAGAAAAAGTTGCTGAGCCCAGGACAAGCTGCACTTGGACGATACCAGACGAAAACCAAAGACGGCCATCGTGAGCAGGTGAGATGGAAGCTATTAATGATTTTGCTGATAATTCCACTGTTGAATATGTATGCAAAGATGATTTAAATCCATTAGAATTGTTAGATGATTTATTGAAACAGTTTCAGAAGGCTAATAACAAAATAGGAAAATTTCAGTTGAATAAGAAGAGGAAGTATGCTGGTAATTTAGCTCAGTTACTTCTACAGTACAAATGTAATTTAGAGAAAAGAAAAATGAATGGTTGTAATACTACAGTTGATACCTTTATGCCTATAAATGTTTCTGTTGTTGGGCTAGGAGTTTGTCCCACATGTCATATAAGCAGAGAGGATATAGAAAGTCTTGGGGAACAATTTGTACAGAGAGGCCATACAATTGCAACATTAACACAGAAGCTAGAGGAGGAACGCACTAAATATCATACACACATTCCCATTTACACTGCAACAGGGAGTGAAGGTGCGCAATGTAATACCCCATTGCACACAAGTGATCAAGATACATTACAACGCACACTTTTTACAAGATCAGAAACAAGTCCCATGGGTACAATACCCAGAATACCAAGTTTATCAACCACCACTCCTTCAGCAGAGGACCCCTTTAAAAAATATGCACGGGAAATCAAGACACTTATTAAACCATTTAATTCAAGTACTCATATGATTGATAATCTTGTAACCTTTGAACAGTTTGTCACCCAGTACAGTCTTGATGACCACACTGCATGTCAACTACTTAAAATTTGGTTACCACCACACTATAGTAACTCATTAGAACTCCAACAGCAAGATGGGTTTTGGGCTGACAAAGAGGAGCGTAGTAACCAAGTTTTGGCCCTCACTAATATAGACACTGCTGATACTTCCTTCTTAGATACCATTGTTCCCCAACCAAGTGAAGATCCTTTTGCCTTTTGCACTAGATTTCATGAGGTTTATTGTAAGGTTAATAGAAGGCCTGATTTACAAATTGGAGACCCCATAATGCTACGTATATTAGCAGGGAAATATAAAGGTATGGATTCCACTAATCGGAACCTGCTGGCCAATGCACGCAATTTTTATGAATTTCTTAGAATGTTAGATGACTGGAGGAAAGATCATGCCCTTAAGGCTAAATTCCCACAAGTAGCCTTGATAACTAGAAATGAAGGGAACAACACACAATCTGCTTTATCAAGGAGTGCACGTATATGTTTTGCCTGTGGGAAAATAGGCCATATAAAGAAACATTGCTGGCAATGCAAAAACACATTTCAGAGAAGAGGTCAGGAAAATGCAGGGGTATATAACCCTAGTTAAAGGAATAGTACTTGGCAATCCACACAACCTAGTCCTTATATGCCTGCACAAGCACAGCTTAAACAAATGTCTAGCAGAAACTATGAATCTGGGACTACTCAAGTGAGAACTGTAGAGAATACTAAAGCTTCTAAGCCTCCCACAACTGTGGTTCCTACTGCACCTTTAATTGATTTTTCTGATGTAGGGTGTAAGTTGCCCTCACAATAGGGATGTCAGACCCCTGTTAAAATGGTACCTATCTGCCAGCTGGATAAGGACCATAGCGGTCGCCCTTGTGTTTCAGGTGTGGTTGGGGGTCACCACAAAAAAATACTTCTGGACACAGGAGCTTCTGTTAGTCTAACATCATTACCATTATCTCATTCACCATTCGCTCCATACACACACTTAGTGGGACTAGGTGGGGCACATATCAAGGCCTTGTTAGCGCCATCTGTGTCTCTACAGTTAAATTCATGGAGTGGCACATTTCCTTTTTGGTGTACCTCACACGGAGATGAAACAATTTTGGGTGCCGACATTATGCACAGGGCTGGTATGCTTATTGATTTATGCAATAGTATGCTATGGAGAGACACTTGTAATCGCAAGCCAGTGATTTTAGACTTTGACAACCTTGCTACCATCCCAGTTATACGTACTGTCAGTAATGAGCCTTTACATTTTCCAAAAACAGACAATGCAGTTGTTGACACTTTAATTCATGATTTTCCAGCTGTATGGGCTCAGGGTAAAAATGATTGTGGGTTGCTTAAAGGAAGTGAGATTTTGGTTCAAGGACCAGACCCTCCCCCACAAAGGCAATACAGATTCCCTAGTGAAGCTATTCAGCCAGTGAGGGAAATATTACAACAATTGCAGGAACAGGGAATTGTGAGACCATGCAATTCCACCAACAATAGTCCAATATGGCCAGTTAAGAAAGCAAATGGTTCATACAGGTTAACGGTAGATTACCGCATGTTGAATAAGTACACTCCACCTATTACCAACATTGTAGCCAGTACACCAGACATCATCTCAAAACTTAACCCTGAAGCATCCATATACAGTGTTTTGGATATTAGCAATGGCTTCTTTAGTGTTAAATTACACCATGACTGTCAATATAAATTTTCATTCACATTTGAGGGACAACAGCTAACATTCACTACATTACCACAGGGCTTTCATTCATCTCCCTCATATTTTCACCAGTGTCTGGCAGAGATATTACAATCATTTTCTTCTCCAAATAATCTTATCCAGTATGTGGATGACTTGCTGCTGCAAACTCCAGATGAGTCCACTCATTTAGAACTTTTGGCTGAGCTCCTATCACTAATCCAAACATCAGGTCTCAAGCTTAACACGACTAAAGTTCAACTATTACAACCAGAAGTTGTCTTTTTAGGGGTACGTATTTCCCAAGGGCAAAGGTCAATTGAACCAGATAGAGTGAATGGCATATTAAACACGCCTCAGCCCATTAACAAATCTGGAGTACGAAAATTTTTAGGATTAGCCAATTTTTCAAGGGACTTTATAGAGGGTTTTGCAGGAATAGCGAAGCCCCTGTATGACCTTCTTAAAGGTTCAGAACCAGAAGGAAATTCAATTGATTGGAATGATGAATGTCAGAGTGCCTTTATAACATTAAAACAAGCTTTGTCAGCTGCCCCTGCATTGTTAAGTCCGAATCCATCTAAGCCATTTTACATTCAAGTGGCTACAGATGACAAATGCATAACTGCAGTTATCCTTCAAGAATCACAAACAATGCAAAGACCTGTTGCCTACTTTTCTAGACTTTTAACTCCAGTTGAGAAAGGATTTGATGCCTGTACCAGACACTTGTTAGCACTTCATTGGGTCATAACTACTTCTAACCATCTCATAGGTTTTGCATCAATAGTGATTCAAACACCACACACACCACTTAAGCTATTATTGGAAAAACCTTTAAAGGGAGTGTCATCTCAACGTATTGCAAGATGGCTTCTGGATTTACAGGAAAGACCCATCACTATTCAGCACAATGCTAAATATGTCCTTCCTCAGCTTATGCAGTATGAGGGAATGCAGCACCAGTGTGAGCAATTGCATAGACAGGAGTACAAGGCCATTTTTTTTGCTGACACTCTCAATGATTCCTTACACATCTTTGTAGATGGTTCACGCTACTGGAAAGATGGTAGCTTCCATACAGGCAGTGCCGTGCTCTGCCCTTCCCGAAACTTTCGTCTGTTAGCAAAGCTACCATCTTATTATTCAGCCCAGAGAGCAGAATTAGAGGCTATATCACTGGCAATACAACATTTTACAGACATAGACCTAACAATTTACACTGACAGCTCTTACATGGTTAAATCGCTGACAATGCACCTCCCACTGTGGGAAGCAAGAGGTATGGTAGATGCAGCAGGTAAACCACTTGCACACAGCGAACAGTTATTGCATCTCATTGACTTAGGCCGACAGCATAAAGGTAAAATAGCTATTGTTAAAGTAAAAGCACATTCAAGTGATGAAGATTATCTTTCATGGGGTAATCATGATGCAGATGAGGCAGCCAAAGAAGCTGCTGTAAATGGTTCAGTATTACATCCTGAACATACAGTGGCTAAAGTTGAAGAATTAAAAACAGGTGCTTGTTTTATTAGTCTAACTGAAGAGCAAGCTAAGGATGACAATTTGAAGGACATAATAACACATTTACATGCATATCCCCAGTATGAAGTACAAGAACAAGTTCTGTTCTTTAAAAGTAAAAAAGGGCTTATGTTTGTGGTTCCTAAACACCTGCAACACCCCATTGCTCAGGACATACATACACGATGGGGACACATAGGCATCCAGGCTACTCTGACTATACTTGAGAAATCATATTACTGGCCAAAAATGCTTGACATGGTTACTAAGGTTATACACGAATGTTTAATCTGTATTCAAAATGACCCTAGACCCAAAGGCCAACGGCCTACATTACAAAGGGTTCCTCTAACTAATGGTCCATGGCAGTCGCTACAAATTGATTTCATTGGCCCTTTACCATCTGCTCCCTCAGGTCTTAGGTATGCTCTAGTGGTAGTAGATGTGTTTTCCAGATGGGTTGAAGCTATACCCTTGCGTAATAACACTGCACAGGCCACAGCCAAAGCACTATGGGAACATATATTTTCAAGGTGGGGATTCCCAAGCATCATTGAGAGTGATCAAGGGTCGCATTTTACAGGGAGAGTTATGCGTCATTTATGTGATATGTTGGGGATACAGCAAGATTTCATATACCATACCACCCACAATCAGCTGGTATAGTTGAGCGCATGAACCGTACACTTAAGTCCCGTATTGCAAAGATGTTACAAGATGCAGGGGGTACATGGGTACAACATTTGCCTGCTATTCTCATGGCAATAAGAGCCTTGCCATCAACTGCTACCAATATTTCTCCATATGAATTGATGACAGGTAGAGTTATGAATCTTTCTCACCCTAATGAATCTTCACTGTCTACTCCTATCAGAGAAGCAGTGTCAAAAGAGCAGTTTCTTAAGTTAGTTCAAGACCAGGTAAATAGAAATGTACTATTTGCAGCACGTAACATGGCAAGACCATGTAAAGAGGGGAGTGAGGTTACAGATCCCTCAAGTAAATTTGAACCAGGCCGGCTGGTTATGGTGAAAAATATAGGTCCCAATGCACCATGGGGTGCTAACTGGGAAGGCCCTTACATGATAATAAAAAAACTGGGCTCTACTGTAATTAAGATAGAAAGCAAACAGAAAAAGAAAAAGAAAAGGAAACAAATACCAAAATGGGTGCACATTGATCAATGCAAACTACTCGACATAAAAGACATGTGATACTGCATAAATCTATATGCTTGTTTTTTTCAGGTCTACTTATAATCAACAGGAACTCAACAACATTCCCAAATTCCATCACCAGCATGATACGAACAATGATCCTACTCATCTACTCTACATTTATACTGTGCCAAAGCTATAAATCCAGATCCCAACTGCTAAAACCCAACTCTAAGGAATATTATTTGTATGCAGCACATCAGAGCTGTCGGGAAACACCAGGATATAATATACCACAGTATATTAACTCAACCGATATGGAATGTTGTGAACACTGGATAAACTCTGAGGCGTTCTTCGATCTTCCTTTAAACAAATACAAGACAGAAAGTATTAACAATGAAAGACTTTTAGTACAAGGAATATCACAAACTAACTTTGAATGTAAGGGTCGGGTAATGGAAATTACTCTACAGGTAGAAATTATTACTGATAGATCAGACACACACCCATCCATAATGAAGCATATTCTGTTTGCACCAGGTGCAGGGGCGGTCATCTTAATTATACACATTCAACCTTACTTGAACATCACACCTCTACCAAAAGTAACTATTCAAATTCCATCCATCAAATGTTTAGCCCCTTCCAGAGTAGAAACACCTTTTCAACCTAAACTTACAGATAGAAGTGCTATGTTTTTAGATATAAGGTGGTCTATGGTTACATGGACGTTTGATAGACAAAATTGGGATATTTCAAGCTATTATGCAAACTGCAAACCCTTAGTAAAAACTGGTGTACAATTATATAGTCAATGGGGTAACAAACAATATAGGAGGACAAGGGACACCTTAGGTAAAATTCTGGGAGGTGTGGGCACAGGGATGGGTTTAATTAATGGGGTAGATATAGAGGCAATATACAGTAAAATCCAAGCTTTGGGATTTGATACAAGTGAGGGTTTTAAGGATCAAGTGGAAATAAATAAACTACTGTTACAGTTAAGTGAAAGACACACTGAGACCATAGTTAACATAGACTCACATCTCATTGGGGTAATACAAGACTTAATTGCTGAGCACCTTAACTCTACATCAGAAAATTCAATTGGTTTAGCTTGTACTCAGGCCCAAGCAGAATTGTCAGCCAATTTTAAAATTTTAATGCAGACATTATCCAGTGGCCATGTGCCTATAATGTTCTTCACTTACAAACATGGCTTGACAGACTTTGCACTGGACAATACTAAATTGTGGGTTAATGATTGGCATGGGTGTGACCACATCAGGTGTACTGCATCCTCTCTTATTCCGATATCAGGACTTCGAACAGAGCTTCAGAAATTGGTATCCCTAGGAATACCAATTTCTGACACTCAAGCCATGTTTGGCAAATTAAGGCATGATATGCTTGTATTTAGTAACAGGGGATGGACACAAATGGATCTCTCACTATGTGGCCAACACCCTGTTACTAAAACATATCTTTGTTCTCCTGGGCAATATAGAGAGGTCACTACATCATGCTGGCACAACAATTCCAAATGTGAGGTGATTGTTGAGACTGTTTTACCTACTCAGGCTGTGTCGTACATGGGTTATGGCAGAGTATGTTTCATGCTTTTACAGCAAGTGAACAAAATTCAGTGGCTTTTTGTTGATGGGTGCCAGGGGAGTCAGGAATGGCCTAGAGGTCTATATTGTGGAGATAATCTGCATCTTTTAAACATATCAGGTGTTGTATTTAATGTTCCATTGATTACACATCAAACATTCAGTTATAGTCCCACTGTGAATATTTCGTTATTCCCTCTAAATTTAATTGATGCCTCAGTTCTGCTCAAATGGGGCAAAGTATTGGAATCGGATAAGCATCTGCTGGAACAAATGAGGGAATCTAATGATCAAACTAAAATTGTGATTGAGCATTACCAGGGTCAAATTGAACATTTAGTTCCACATATCATTACTACAGCTAATAAGAATATATGGCATCGTATATTTGGTTATCAAGCAACTACAAACAAATTTGCACATTATTTTATTCATCCTGTTTTTATTGTTTTCTTGTGTGCTGTGATATGTTTTGTTGTACAAATTGTTCTGTTTTGTGTGCTGAAGCGTATGACTTCCAAGGCTAGACATATAATTCGGGAATTGAGATATATACACACATAATAGGGAATGAGATATACACATATACACACATTATTTTAGAGCCTAGTTAGTAATCCGAACCCCTATGCCACACAAGATGCAAAAAGGATTTTGCCACTACAAGCATCCATTGCAAGAAGACTTTCCACAAGATGCAAAAAGGATTTTGACACTACAAGCATCCATTGCAAGAAGACTTTCCACAAGATGCAAAGAGGATTTTGACACTACAAGCATCCATTGCCATCCATTATGCATCTGTGTTCTTCAAGACACAAAAGAGGAGATATGTTACAAGTGTTCTGAAATAATAAGAATTGGTTTCATTCTCTATCCAAAGGAAGTACATTTACATAACCAGTTTCAGCCAAAAGGCTGTTGATAGCATCTGACACAAACAATGTAAATGTAGATCAAAGAATGAGAACCTCTGTTCACGCAAAGCACCCTGCTGGTTTTGTCATTACATGCACCTCATCAATCAGGTGCTGAATCACGGCTGGAAGTAACATTTGCCCAACATTTGCCATGGGGCAATCAGAGGTCAAAGATTCTATTCTTGGAGATATACTGACATCTACAGGCCATCTGAGTTGGAATTTACCCCAAGTGGCAAACGATGATCCTACAAAATGTTGCAATCGGATTGGCTGGGACAATCTACAAGGTGTGGCTAGGATGGGTATAATTAGGCAACATTTACTGACCTGGGGCAGAATTATTAGTGGTAAGGGAAATAGGCAAGCTAGGATACACTACACTTTTGCATTCATACACTTAGACATTAGTTAAAGCCTTGTAACTCAAGACGCTTCTCTCACTTTGTAATTGTATGATAATAAATATTTCATTTAGAAGTTTATACCGTTTTGGAGTTTATTTAAGCAGTCAGATGTATGTTAACTGGTGATCAGGAAATACGGTTAGAATTCCAGTATAAAAGGACTATATTTAACAAACTGTAACCCAGCTACCTCCCTGGACATCCTCACTAGCCCCAGCTCCACCCTCCATGCTAGGCCCAGCTAATCTGTTTTCCGAGAGCACCAACCCCCTTTCCAGTGGAGCAATATCACTAAGTGCTGCAATTCTCCTCTCCAGATCTCCAATTTGAGCTTCCAGAAAGGCAACATGCTCACACCTCTCACAGAGGTATGGACCCTGGATCATCTGTTCCAGTATTGCATATGACAGGATGTACACTGAGTGAGGTTGCCACTGGACTGACATAATTATTATTATTGTCTACAACATTTCAGTGGGAAAAATATTTACTAGAATTGCACTTATACTAGAAATGTTCGCAAACTCACAAGTTTGCCCCTTCTCCTGTTTATATTAACTTCTGCCTTCTCACCTGGACACAATTAGTGCACTCTGCAATTTATCAGCCTTTACTTGTAAGGTAAATCCACATATAAGTAAATAAAAATATAGATATATATTCATATAAATATATATGGATTCTTGCTGCAGTTATTGCTGTTTGTTCTCACTCTTTATAATAATCATGATATTCTCATTATTATCTATTGGTTCCTAGAGACGTTTCTCATCCATAATGTCTAGTTTGGTGTAATATTACACATTTTTCAACACTAAATTCCCTTTCGCACAAGGCATGATTTACAGATGTGGGCTGAGTGGTTAATATTGCAAGTTAAAAGATTAGAATAAACTTGTAATGTAGGGCAAAAAAGCTCCTGCAGGCGATTTTATGTTATACCACAAATTACAACGCTCAATTAGAATGGGTATTGAGAAGGCTGCTACATCACTTGTTTTTAAGAAGATTGCTACAAAGAAAGTTTGTTTTTTATTGGATCCAGTCCATATGTGTGTATTACCAAGGACTTTACTGCTTATGCTGATCTATTCACAAGTCTTGATGGACTGTGCATTCCTGCTGTTTTCAGTGTACCTTTTATGGATTTTCCAATTGCTGTAGTATTCGTTTCCAGCTGCTGATTGACATCCTAGTGGTGCGTGGGCTATATTAAAGTACCTTCTATTTATTCAGTGGTAAACCATATGTGTCTCCTTCTGTAACTTTATCAGAAACCATGCTTACAAAAGCTGTAGATGAACCATATATCTACCCATTTAATTTGCTATTCGTAACATTTGATATAGGACCTTTTTAAGATTATAGGGCCTCTATGTACATATTCCAATAACAGTGTTGAATATGTATTTCACACCATCATTAGCAGAAACTAATGACCATCTAATTGACGATTAATTTCTACTAGTAGTGAAGCTGAGAAATTAAACCAATGTAAAGTGATGTTGGGCATATCACTGAGACACTTGCATGTTGTCTTAACATGAATGAACTATAAGTAAAGAGAATAATTTTGAATATTTGCACTGATAACATATGTTAACATTTCATGGCTTCAGGCTGGTCTGTTTCCAAAGATTCAGGAATGCTTGCAACGGCAATTATGGAGGGTAACTTGCAGATCAGGCCTTGTAGCTCAACAAGACCATATTTTTCACTCTTCCTCTTTTTTTGGACTTCTGATTTTTCACCTTAACATTGCATTCAAGGTAGTGGTACTTCACATATGCCACATCTCCTTCCTAGAGCCCCAAGATCATGTGCCACCTATCTCCACATCTTCACCCTCTGGCTAGTTCCATTCTCACTACCTCTATAAATGATGACTTAAGCCCTATTGTGGACAGAATTAATGAGGGTTACATTCTCCACCATAGAAAACCTAAGTACCCTTCTCTGCTTAGGCCTAGATGGTGTAAAGCTAGCCTTTCTCCCCTATGGGATAACATCTGATACCAGGGGGTGCCAATGGATTCTTTACCCTCCCCACTTGCCTCAGAACTCATCCTGGTTCTCTTCTCCTCTTTACCCGTGCTCTTGTTCACTTCTCTTCTCCTTTCCCATTCTTAACTTTTCTTCTCTCATTCTTCTTAATAACGATAAGTCAAAAACAGTTCATTTGGGGCTAGTACCCATATTCCTTAATAACATTTCAATTCACATTGGGGAGTCTATATATTTTTTTCTCCAGTTGTTTTCATACCTTATTTCTCTTCTGCTTTACCAGATAATACCCAATAAACTGCCTTTAATATAACAATATTGTGGTGACCTTTCAAAGTTTAATTTTCACCTTAAAATGTTTTGTAGTACAACTTGTTTTTAATTATCACCAAGTTCATTGTACAATTCTTATATTAGTACCAGTTCCTATATTCATATATATACACTGTATATACTATTTGCCAGGAAGGAACAAATTGTGAAATAGACATAATGCAAAAAAGCTTCAAAAACAGCAAAGAAGGGCAAGACCTTTATATTAACTGACAATGTTAGACTGCTATTGAGTTTTATTTTCTTAGTTTGTCGTGTCTGAATATACCATTATGATTCAACTGTCATTGTAAACTTCTGTGCTTCTAGTTTTTTATGTGCTTCTGGCAGTTTTTATGAGCAAATTGCATATTAGTGTGATATAAAGACATATCTACATAGAATCTAAAATATGTAAAAAAAAATACAGAAATTCAAGGAAAAGAGCTAAATAGCAAATGCTTGTTTTCTGTTTGATTGTAAAGTGCAAATTAAACTGTTATTGGAGACTAAATTGATGGTCAAATTTCAGCCGTGTTGCATTGGGTGATTGCAGGAAAGAAAACTTTAGCGAAATAACTAAGTCAATATTAATATTCTTTAAAGGATCACTGTTGTCAATTTTTATTGCTATATGATCTATTATAAAAAAAAAAGGATACTTTTATATTATCTTTTATTCCAGTTTATTTATTATTGCAGCAACACATTTTCTTTTATCAGCTGATCCTGTTACTTTTACAAGAAGATGTGTCCTTATAAATGAATGGCTTTCTAATTAGACCGAATAAATGGACTAATATAATATACTATTAGAAAACCTGATCGAAGTGGATTATTCCTTTTAGATGATACCTGTTTTATTTCAGTCCTCTATTACCAAGTATTGATATTACTATGTGTTAAGAGTTGAGAGGTTTAGGTATTTCTTAGGCTCCTGGCAGAGGAATATTTTCCTGCTATTTATTGGATGGAACTATTAGCCATATTTGGGGGTTCAACTAGTAAGCCTTCCAGGCAGGAGAACTCACTGTGGTCATAGGCCTGCTCTACTCACTATCCCTTTTCTTGAATGAAAACATTTATAGAGGAATTGTTTTGTATGGTGATTGGGCATAAACAAGGATATGCCCTATTTGACAAATTATATGGGATACTAGCGACTTGCCTATCAAAAATTACGGCAGTAAAATTTGAAGCCTGGCAATGCTATTTGCCACACAATGTGAGGCTCCCCCCCTCTAACTTGCGGGCCTTGCGTTGAGTATCTTTGGCGCTCATCGGGGGCCTCGTAATGAGCGCCTTTGGCGCTCATTGCGAGACTCTCCCAAACCCCTATTTTACAGGCCTTGCAATGAGCGCCTTCGACGCTCATTGCATGCCCTTCAATAAGCGGCTTCGCAAGCCTCTCCCCACTCTCTCACCCCTGTGTCTCTTTTGCCCCTCCTGTGTCTGTTTCACCCTCTCTCCCGTGTCTCTTTGCCCCCTCTCCTTCCCCTGTTTTTTTCCCCTTTATCTCCCTCCCCTGTGTCTCTCCCCCCTCACCCTTGTGTCTCTTTCCAACCTCTCTCCCCTCTACCTACCCTGTGTCTTTCTCCTCCTCTCCCTCCTCTGTGCTCCTGTTTACATTTAGGGGTGTGAAATCATTTGCGGGCTCGGGAAATTTATCATTTTTCCAAAGCCACAATTTTTTTCCTCACTTAGGCGTTCTGAGACTTCCCAAAAACGCCAATTAAATAGCAAATTAGCTTGTAACCTCAATTACAGGCTCCATGTCTCTCCCCCTGTGCTGTGTGTCAGGTTGTAAGTTAATTTCCTAATTAATTGGTGTCTTTTGGCGGTCTCCCAATGGCTTCCAAGTTACGGGCTTGAAAAAAATGGCGTCTGTTAAAGCAGTAATTTTCTTGAAGCCTGTAACTCGTAAGTCGTTTGTAGCCTCTCCCCCCCTCAAGCCAGTCACGTATGGGCCGAATGCACTCATTGCAACCCCTTCAAGCCAGTCATGTATGGGCCTTGCCATGAGTGCCTTTGACACTCATTGTGAGCACACAACGAGCACTAGTCACGTACAGGCCTCGTGATGAGCGCCTTCATCACTCATTGCAGTCCCGTCAAGCAAGTCACGTACAGTCTCGCGATGAGCGCTTTTTGCGCTCATCACGAGGCCCGCAATGAGCACCAAAGGCGCACATTGCAGCCCCTTTCAAACCCGTGACTTTCGGGCCTCGCGATAAGCGCCTTTGGCGCTCATTGCGCATGCGCAAGCCCGTAAATTTTAAAATTGCGTGACTATAACTGTTCCTTTTAAATCTTTACGGCATATTTTTTCGTGACAATGAATAAATAAAGATGTTTTAATAGTCATTCCCACCAGTTTCTTGTAAAGAAAATCACAGTCTTTAGTATATAAGTTGGTGTAATGCATCAAGGTAACAAATTCATTTTTGCAAATAAATGAACTAGGAGTTGTAGATGCAACATTACCATTGTGTAAATAGAAACCTGCTATGTATTCAAATTGTCCTTAACTTTGTGAATAAAATTTAGTATATTAGAGGTTTGGTTATTTTATTTCCCATTCTAATAACATTTTGCATATTTTTGAGTATAGTTTTTCAAAATAATTTATTTGTATGTATATGACAACAACAATGCTTTATATGACTCATAATAAAAAGATTGGATTTCTAGGACAATTTTAGGGTTAGGTGAAGAGGTAAAATCAAGGGTTTTGTATGTACCTTAAATATACCTTTTTACAAGTGTATTTCATGTATGTTGTGTATGTGTATGAGCTTGGTGGGGTAAGAATGCAGAATATTCTTTATGCATTATGGTTGTAATTTTTGCCTTAGTTTCCGTATAGTTAGTTTCAAAACAATGTCATTGTTTTGGTTATTGAGAGCTCTTATCGCCCCAGTCAGACTTGGAGGATATAGGTGAGATACTCATTTTACTTGGTGAAGATTCCAACAACAGAATCTGTTCTCTATTGTATCATCAAAAGAACACACTGAATGGGCACATAATTTAAAGCATCACTGAAATACTATATTTATTAAAAAATATACTCTTTTGAAGAACTGCACTTGAAAATAGACCACATATTTCTGGATTGTAAAAAATAACAATACATATTTTAATTTATTACCTTTTATATTGTTATGCTCTAAACTTGAATTATCACACAGTAGAAATATACAGAGCACAGTATTCAACTGAGAACGCAGCACTGCCTATGAGCACCTGCACATTTTACATTGGACCAAGCACCTACACTGGATATATATATAGTAGATCGGGGTGATACATAGACACTTATACTCAAGATCAGGGGTGGGCAAGTTCGGTCCTGGATGCTAACACACATGCTCGGATTTGATGATATCCCTGCTGCGCACAGGCGAGTCAATCACTACTACAGTCATCCTGATTGACTCACCTGTGCACAGAAAGGATGTCTTCAGATCCAGGCTATTGTGCGGCCCTCCAGGACCGAACTTGCCCACCGATGCTCAAGGTGGATTGGTGTGAGAATATACACTGGACTGAGTTCACAAATTGGCTACTTATACACAAATATTTGATTGGACTGAGCATGTACACAACTAGACATGTGCCAAGCGGGTTACACAGATTTGGTGATGAAGTGAAGTGACAGGAAGCAGCAGACCTCTATGGATAAGGGGGCTGTGACTTCAAAATGTTGACATAAACCTAAAAAGCATAGTTATTTTAACGTTTTTTTTTTAAGGCTGCAAGGGTAGGTGGTTTACACTCCCATGTACTGTGAATATGTACCAAGAAGTGTGAGCAATAGATTAGACATTATTTTGCTCGGTTTATATGCCACATATTATAGATAGATAGATAGATAGATAGATAGATAGATAGATAGATAGATAGATAGATGAATAAACATGTAAATGTATGTAAATATAAGTGCTAATAAGCTTGTTGTTAATTATTGTGTGCACCGTAGTGCAATAAAGAAGCATCAAAATTAATTTAAAATAGGCTTCTCAATTCAATTAAATTACTTTTTCAAAGATTTAGCAGTCCACAAAGCATTTTCATTTTTATGAATATATGAATATATTATATAGCAACACTACTGAAAACAAAACATAATAAAATCGATATTTTGAAACTTTGCAGAGGAATTTGTCCTTCAATATTGTTTCTGCACACAATGCTGTACAAGTATCTCAAGCAGAGCGAGTTCATTAATCTTTACTGAGCTTTTGCTTTTAAAATCCTGAAAGATTAGGCACATCAAGGTCAAAACTGGTGTTTGGAATATGTACTTTATATTGAAAAAGTATGAAAGAATGTGTTGCAAAGTATGTTGTCGTGTAGGCCATTCATATCATTTTTTTTTTATAATAGACTCAGCTCAAAATGATTGACAAGGACAGAGAAACAAAATTGAACCCTGCATATTATTAAACATATTTCCTTTTGTTGATTGTGTTCAATAGAGTCTTTTTCAGATTATTTTCATTTTCTCATCACCTTAGAGATATATTTTAACCATGGGAAATTATTTTAAAAGGAAAGTTTTATTCTCTATCGGCTTTAAAGTTTAGTATATAATTGTTCAAAAATGTTTTAATTACCTTAAATAAATAAGACTTACTTTTTAATTAACAAATGTCATAGAATATATGCAATAATCATGATTAATATTTGGCAACTTTCAATATGCCATCAGATATGTCAAAAGATGTCAAAAGATGACTCTGTGCTCAAACATTTTTTTTTTGACAGGTTTTAATCTTGCTTTCCATCAAATATAGATGAAGGGTGCTTTTACCTAAATACAACTTAATTCAGTATTTGTTTACAAAAATTCTGACTTTTTGTGGCTATTTTTACTAAAGTGGAACTTTGCACTAGTGAGAGAATCATCAAATGGTCTACATTATTTTATGAAATATGTAGTTTAAATTCAAGTGGTATATCCACAATCTAGTTAATAAACTTGTCAGAATAACAGTTGTTATCAACTTGGACAAGACCTTTATCTGGAGATCTGAAGAAAGAAATTAAGATGAACTCTAGAGTGAGAAAGAGGCATGAGAAATGCCCTGAGAAAATGTATGGTGAGAGCCTACCACCTCAAATGCCTCTCTGCTATCAGAAAGGTTCAATACATGTATTAGTCTTAGTAAATAGATTAATGAACTGTCCTGTGGTAAAGATGTGCTATATGCAGCAATCCATATCATGTTTGACCTTCAGCAGATCAAACTCCAATCAACCACTTATTCCTCCCTCAGATTCATATACTTAACTCAATGTTCTTCATCTACTTCAGCATTTTCTGTCTCTCTCCTCCTGTGACTGCCCATATCCTCCAGATTTAAATTCAGTCCTAACCTTAAAATACAACACCATTCGACTCTCAAAAAATAAAAATGACATACTACTCTCTCTAGGTTCTTCAATAATTGGCATTTTGGCTCTGTTAGTAAACTAATTAAAGTATCTGATTTTAACTGGTTAATTTTAAAGTAAGACAATTTACCGAATTTGTCTAATATATCCTGATGTTTTTGACAGGAAATCTCTGGGTTGGATAAAGTGATAATGATATCATCCGCAAAGGCCATATATTTAAATTCTTCCTGGCCAATAACCACCCCCTTGATTTCTCTGCAGTCTCTTAAATAGATCGCTAACGGCTCCATAAAAAGAATGAATAATAGCGGAGATAATGGGCATCCCTGACAGGTACAGGTACCTATTTTAAATTTCTTTGACTCAAAGTCAGGACTCCCAACTCGTGCAAATGAATTCGTATATAGAGCCTTAACTGACTTTGAGGCAAACTCACCGAACCCAAACTTCATAAGTACAGTTAGCAAAAATTCCCAATTGACCCTATCAAAGGCTTTCTCCGCATCCAATGACAGGGTCAATAAGGGTGCCTCATTATCCTTAACATAGACAGAATATTTAGCATTGTCTGAACCTAATTTATGTACAGAACTACGGAATATGTTGGCGCGTTATAAATAAACTATAATAATAATAATATTCAATAATCGTCTGGAGTTGTCAGACGCCTGGCGTCCTGGGACAAAACCCGTTTGATCGGAGTGAATCACCTTAGCAATTAAAGTTTTCAATCTATTTGCTAAAATCTTTGAGTAGATTTTTACATCAATGTTTATTAGTGAGATTGGACGGTAACTCCTACAATCCTCCGGGTTCTTCCCTTCTTTCAGAATATTTTCTATTTGGGTTTCTGACATCTCCAAGGGAATATCACCAGTTTGTTTGATGTCATTAAATAGGCCACACAAGTACACTTTGATCTCAGACTGAAGTACCTTATAAAATAAGTGGTCAAAGCCATCCATTCCTGGAGCTTTGTTTGATTTACCACTATTTATTACTTCAATTATCTCCTCTTTAGTTATATCCCTATTTAAATATAATGATTATTGATCAGAAATTCTAGGAATATTAATATTATCCAAGAAGGCATCAATATCCTCTTTATCTGGAACCACAAAGCGCTGATCATTATCTGAGTTAAATAATTTCTTATAAAAATCCTGGAAAACCTCACCGATTTTATCACGATTAATATGCACATTTTTCTCTTCATCTTGTATTTTTAAAATCCTATTTTGGTTGCGTTGTTTCTTTAGTCTATTTGATAGAAATTTGCCAGTTTTATTACCATACAAAAAATGAGATTGTTGAAATCTCCATAAAAGGCTATCAGCCTGGAATTGCAGTATACTTTTTATTTGATTATTTATTATATTTATTTTATTTCCAATGTCTTTGTTCCAACTTTTTTTATTAATCTGATGTAGATTTTCTAATTCAATATATAAGATTTTTAAAGGTTTTCCCCGTTGCCTTTTGATTTCTGCCATCCTGGAGATCAGGATTGCTCAGATAAAAGCTTTATATGAACACCATAGTGTCTTCAAAGATGTTACCGAATCCTTATTAATCTCAAAGAATTCCTGAGTGTCCTTTTTCACAGCATTAAGATTTTCTAGACTTTTAAATATTATGGGATTCATTTTCCATCTTTTTTGTAGTTTTAGTTCCAGTACATCCTTCAAAATTATACTGTTCATCGAATGGTCTGACCATGGAGACAGAACAATATCTGTCTTCCTAATCAATCTCAAGGTACTGAGATCTGCAAAGATGTAGTCTATACGGGATCACGATTCAAATCTATTTGAAAAGAATGTATATTCTTTACAGTTCGGATGAAATACTCTCCATAAATCATATAGCTCATAGTTATTTATCAAATTTGAAAAATCGGAAGCTATTTTATTGATTAGGGCTTCTGATTTTACCTTTTGGCAACCCTGTTTATCCATAAGTGCGTCAATTGCCATATTGAAATCTCTGCATATTATAATCAATCTTTTCTTTAATTTAAATATATCAATTAATAAACTTTTTAGGTACCTGATCTGATTTTTTGTGGCAGATAAGCATTTACCAAAGTTGTTAATCTATTATTAAGCCCCATCCAGATTATAAATCTGCCTAGGGGGTCTATTTCTGTGAATTCCTCAGAAACCGTTAATATTTTATTGAAGAGAATAGATACTCCCTTGGATTTACTGTTGAATGTGGAGTTTATACTAACTGGAAATTGATTATTGAACATATATTGTAGTGCCTCTCTCGTTAGGTGGGTCTCCTGGAGACATAAAATGTCAGCTTTAATTTTGGCATAATTTGAAAAGGCTATTTTACTTTTTGTCGATGAATTTAACCCATTTACATTATGTGAGATTATTTTTATACCCTTATTCATCTAGGTAACTAATGGACCAAATTATCCTGCCAGGTAAGTAGATCCATCATTAGTATAAAATAGACCTTCCTCATTCTTACAACCCGCATGTACTTTCTAAAATGAACGCAAAAGTAAATATCACATAACTTCATACTACTAAAAACATACATACACCTCGTCAGATGACCAAAACAAACATACAACATAACCTTTGGATTTGCAGGGCAAATACCCGATGTTAGGAAATGTCAGGATGGTTTCCCATTAATAGTTGGGAGACTGAAATGTGGAGGTAAACTGTCTGATCCATTCATGGGCCAGTCTATATAAGGTGACTTAATTCAGTTGTATAGCTGGTTCAAGCTACATATAGGTTTCCTTTGAATATAAAATATTACACCCAGGAAAAAAGAGAAAGGAAAAACAAATTATAAAAGGAAACATACATTTGCAACAAAATAATGTGATTACTTAAGATTCCTAACTAAGGAAATTATTTTTTTCTAATCCCTGTGAACTATATGAATACATCTGGAATTGTACTCTTCCCACTAACAGGGTTAACTACTTCCTATATGTGATAATTTCTATCTCTTCCCATGTGTTTATGATATTAAGATAATTGGCCTTGTTATATTTAGTACTTTATGCCTATATAGTGGGTAATTTACCCCAAGAAAAATAAGAAAAAATACTACTAAAAAAGAATAATCTGTGCCTCTTTTTACTCTAACAACTATTAATGCCCTACAAATCTCACTTACTTGTGATTTATAGCAATCTATATCAATCATTGTGATTGTGTTTCCGGGTACCCTAAAGTAGAAATATTGTACATCTTAAGTTTATAACATATTAATGATTGTGCCCATAGTGTATATACCAGTCCAATCCCCCCCCCCCCCCCCCCCCAAGACAATTTCTGTCTACTTAACTAGCTCTAACCTCTACGCCTCTAAATTTTTCTTGTTTTTAGCCATACCAAATTTCTGGCGGTCAAGGTAGGTTGTTTAACCTCTTTATCTAACGAGGCTATTTCAAACTGCCAAGACTGCATCATCTTTATTCCCTCCTGAACTGATTTTATCCTGTGCCAGTTAGAATCTTTACACACTGAAATACCCATTTATATCTATTTTATGTCCATTTATATCTAATGTCTTTCTGCTTTACAATTTGAGTTATCTCAGTGTATTCTCTTCTTCTAGATAATGTCTGGGCAGATAAATCTGAGAATATTCTAATATTCTCATATGGGGGTGAAATCTTTTGCTTATTGTATGCCGCCCTCATTATAGCATCTTTATATGATCGGTAGTGAACTCTCACAATAACCTCCCTAGGTATGGATTTTTCTAAATGTTTCAGTATTTTCATTTGTTAGAGCATTTGGAACTAATATCCCCAAAATGTTCTCCACATAGGATTTTAAGTTACTGTCTTGTATTGTCTCAGATATGCCTCTCAAACGAAGGTTGTTCATCCAGCTTCTGTCTTCTAAAGATGATATTTTAATTGCTAAGTCCTCAATTTTATTTTCCATATCCATTGTATATTTAAGTAGATTGTTATTGTCCGTAAATTAAATTGTCACAAACATTTTCAACTGATTCAACTCTTTGATTTACTTCTTTAATGAGTAGGGTGTTATCGTATATTTTTTTTTTTGTCAGATCAGAGATTAGATTTGTTTTAAAAATCTGTAGCATTTCTTTCATTTCAGAGCATGTTAGAGTTACCTCTTCATCTGAAAATGACCTTTTCCGAGCTTATTGTTTGGGCGGCTTTATCTAGTGATTGATTAGCCAACAATGTTGGAGCGTTATCTTCTACTAAGGTGCTCACAGTGGGGCCCTTGTTTCTAGGTGAGAACATATTGGGGGTTTTCAATGTCTCTATTTTTTCCCCCTTGGTTTCATTTTGGTTGGCATGTTTACAAAATATGTGTATTCAAGTTCGATGTTCTTTCTGATTTCACTCTAATAGCCCAAACTCTACAGTGACATGCCCCTCAATGCTCCTAATGGGCTTTAGTTTCTTCCACCTTTTAAATAAAGGATGACTTGGCCAATTCCACTGTATTATATACCAAGCTGTATTCAGATAGCTACCCCCTGGATATCAGTTCTTGTATCTCATAAGAGAGATGAGGGGCTCTTTTACAAAACCTGTAGACCACTTTAAAGTCCAGATATCAATTAGTGGGTTTAGCTAGACCCTCAGTGCTGTCATATAAGTATGCAAAGTAATTCCAAGCTGGAATTTATAGCAGCATCTACTAGTTACCAGTCACCTCTCCATACAGGATACCATATACCTCTCCATACAGGATACAATGATTTCCTACTACCCCACCAATTTCAGATAACCTTCATACACCAGATAATCTCTGGGACTTCTACCAATTGTGTTTATTATTGATTCTTCTGGGCCTATGGTAGACAGAAAGTGATATCTCAATTTGCTATGGACCAGCACAACACCTCTCTTTTATGACCCAGTTAGGATCTATTTATGTTTCATATGGTGTAAGAATCAGCCAGATTCTTTTATCTTTTCCTTGTCCATATAAGACTTATTAGATCTCACCCTCTTACTTTGTCTTATAAAGCTTTTAGGCTGAAGAAGTAAATCCCCTCCTTGAATGCTCTTATATATATTTGGAGAACTTCCCATTAGCTTTAGGGATACTTTGCTTTGCTGAAGGTTTGGGCTATTTTGTGTATCCTTTATTCTCTTTAGATCATCTCACATCAGCAACACCCTTTGTCTCATTAAGTGGTGTTTGATTCTTTATGTGGTGTTTCATAGAAGGTGCAGTGTCCCACAAAATCACCTACTCACCACCAACTTGAGATGTCTCACAACTCCATCTGCTGCTGCACAAGCTCTCAAAGCTGGTTAGTGTGCAGCTATTCCCCCATGCCTCCAGCAGTTCCGTATGATGTCTCTCCAAACCGCTGGTACAGACCTCACACGTGGCTCTGTGAGTTCTCGCGAGATGAGCCTCGCAACAGCTCAAACGGGGGTCTCCTTTCGGTTCCTCTTCTGGTGTGCTGTACACATCCTCCCTATGGTCCAATACAGCATTTCAGGGTGTAGGGGAGATCTTAGGAGAAGTAAGGATCAGTATGGTAGAGGTGGAGTAGAGGTCAGTGATTGCTAGCGTGGCAGACTCCCCGCCATCCTGATGTCAGCCTCACACTGATGCAAGATCCATTTCCTGTTACGCCCCTCTCTCCCTTGTCTCATCTTACTATCCTTACTTTTCTACATTCAGTTGGACAAATCTTTTCCTACCTCCACTACCTTTCTCTTTCATTCTTTCCTGGGCTACTTTCAAAGCCTCACCAGAAAGCCAGATTGCCTTTTTAGTACTTTTTCTTTTGGGAATATTCTTTGTTGTTGTTTTCTGGATAATGTCTCAAATGACTGTCCAAAGTTCTGCAGGCATTTACTTTGTATTTGCTTGGTCTGATAATATTCTCTCTTTTCTTCAGTTTAATGTTGAACTTTGCAATTTGAAACTCATGATCTGAACCTCAGTCCGCTCCATGTCTTGTTTGTTTTACTGACAATATGGAGTGCCTCCACTTTTGAATACAAAGTATATAGTCTGATTTCTATATTGTCCACCTGGTGATGTCCATGTGTAGGTTGGTCTCAGAGGCTGTTGGAAGAGGATGTTTACTATGACCAGAAAATGATCTTAACAGAAGTCTACTAATCTCTGACTTGCTTCATTTTGTACATCGAGGCCAAATTTACCAGTTATTCCAGGTATCTTTTGGTTCCCTACTTTAGCATTCCAATCTCCTATGGGTGTGTTTAAATATTGTAAATGACTCATACTCAACTATCTATTGTACTGCAGAAAGTACTGGTGCTGCATAAACAGGGAGGCTTAATAATATAATATTCTTTGCATTCTGTGTTGTAATCACAAATACATTATATTATACTGCTGTATTCACTGGGGTTGCATTGGTCTCAAAAATATTCTTTATGTTAAAATCTTTTTTGTGGTGTCCATGAGATGGTCCTGGAGAAGAGTCATTAGGTTCTGGGGAGTGCTTATGAAATATATTGTGTAGATGAGCCGTTCAACTAGATTATCAACAAAGAAAACAAAAGCAAAAAGAACACACTTTTGTGGTTAATTTATGTTGTTCAACATTAATGCACTGTGGATACAATAAATGGGTCCACTACATTTACCATGTATTGTAAAGACTTCTCCAATACAGTCATGTATTTTTGAAGCCAGTTATATACAATCACTTCACTTTCAACATCTATAGTATTTATTTTTTTAGTTGTTAATACCTTGGGGTTGTAAAATATAATGCTCCCACTAATGTTTACTTTTAAATATATTACAGGAACACCTCATTTAACACTGTAGATAGTTTCCAGGCAATAAACATGTTAAGTGAAACCGCTCTAAGAGGGGCAGTTTAACATGGGGAAGATAGGGATAGGGGAACTCACAATTTCAATTGGAATTTAAACTTTTTTGGTTTTATATGAACTTTAAAAAAGCAGCAAACAAAAAACTAACACAAACTGAACATTAGCAGAAATATATACTATAATTATTGATGTTGAAGCTTCTGGTCATCCTGGATTCTGTTTTCTTTGGAGAAAAAAAACAGTGTTATAGCGAATCAGAGCTTTAAAAGTTGTCCGGCAGGCAAAAACAGAGCTATAGTGGGGCAATGCTATAGAGAATCAGAGCGTTAAAAGGGATCTGGCAGGCTAAAATAGCATTATAGTGAGGTTTAGCATTAAAATGGGTCTGGCAGGAAAAACAGCTCTATGGTGAATCAGCTCTAAACGGGGTAGCTTTAAGCGGGGTATACCTGTAACTATAAACCTTATTAAATTGCGATTTGACCAATTGAATAGGGTTCTATATAAGCACAGAGCATATCTTTTTTACAGACGTTTTTAGTTAGTAAAGACCTTAGTACCAGTAACTAAACACCTCTGTAAAAAAATATGCTCTGTGCTTAAATAGAGCCCTATCACCTTACCTGTCACTTAATAAAAGGATTACTGATATTGTTCAACCCCCACTGAGGGGGTCACATATGGACACCTGTAAGCCAATTTGGTTGCTTATCACAAATAATTATAAATAATGAATTAAGAATAATACTTATCTTACATCTTGCAACAATAGTTCAACAACACATACATTCTCTTGTACCTAAAATGTACTAATCTAATTAGAAGCAGTTGCTTTTCCTTTGCTACATCGTATATAGTTTAAAACTCTATACAAAGAAAGCCACACAAAAAAAAGAAAGACAAATCTGGGTAGATTTGACTATAACTACTTATATTTAAATTATATAAAAAAGTTCTAATAATGACACCCTCTATTGCAATGAATTCAAGCATATCCACTGAATTGTGTGCTCCTCCAAACATATCCTGACTTAATTAGCCAGTCTGTGAATGTTTTGACAAATCTACCCCATATTCTTTATTTCCCTGTTAACATATTCCTACTTTGGGTCTCCAAATATAACTATTATTCTCTAAAGGGCAGACCAATTACAGTTCACCTTTCTGCTTTTTACCACCGTTAGTAAAGGAACTCTGTCACTATAATTCATCATTAGCTTATGCTGTGGAGCATGTTTACACATTTTAAATTAATATATTGTTTCATTTTCAAAAATGCTCATGTGATGAAGGGTTTTGCCTATTAATGTGTCCATCTTGCTCCATACAGGATCTTCCTATAAACAAAGACTCTAGTGAGGGTGTGTATTGTAACTTCAGCAAGAGCACATCTTTATTTATGGAGCCACTGAGGTTGAGGAAGTAACACCTTCCTTTATTTACAGGGAATGAGGAAACAAAACCAACAGTTGCTAAATTATGGATCTTTGCACCAGTTATAAGTTAAGAAAGATATATATTAATTTAAATAACAGGAAGTGCACAGAGCATACATACGTGTGTAGATTAAATTGGCAGTCAAGCATAACTCATACGCCAATATTACTGCTCATTGGCTGATACTGGCAAATATGCAGATCAGTTAAACAGTGTTATACTGTTTTGAGAGCATCATATTAAAAATAAAAGCATATAGTGGTACATTTTCAAACAGAAGCGTTCAACACGAGACGAGAAAAAGTTATTTGAAGTTATTTTATTGGGTGATTTAACAGTAAGCAAACAATGTAACACAGCTGCAGGGAAAGCCAGTAGACTGGTTCATTGTATTAGAAGGAAAATTAAGAGCCAATAAAGAACCATACTAATACCTATATACATTTAATAAAATGTCACCTAAAATACTGTGTCCAAATCTGTAGACCATATCTCCTGTAATAAATCACAAACAGTTCAAAGGAGGATTCCTGTTCTGGACAAAAATGTACAAGTCTTCATGATCTTAATAGGAATACCTTTCAAGACATAAAGGTAACAATATAGAATCCTTCTAATATATCGAATTATTTAAAAAAGTTATTTTGAAGCTGGAGAATGGAAGATATAAGCAGTGCAAAAGCAGAAAAGCCTTCTGACGAAACTGGTAAAAGAAAACCCAATAATGCAATTTAAGGAAGCCTAGAGTATACATAATGCCAATTATAAGGCCAAATATGTTTAATTAAAGGACCACTGACATATCCTATTGATATTATGACATTTTGAACATCTTAATTTGACAATGGCCAGCATGTTTTTAGAAAAATAAATAGTAAAAAAGTCTTTAATTGTTATATTCAATTTGCTTTATTTGAGAAGCCATATTTTGTCAACTAGGTGGAACTTTGTAGTTAAATAAGATCTGTTTTTGTTTCAAATTGAAAGGCTATAACAACATTATAGAACTTAACAGGATTATAGATAAGTGTAACTAATAACAAAATCAGACGCCAGGCTAACAAGGATATAGGATTAGAATACGGAAGGATCAAGACACAAGCTGAGCCTTAACATAGCTGGCAATTTTGTTTTTTACATATTTTGTATGATAGTATACCATGCTACTTTGGCCATTTAATCCAAGCTTTTTATACAAGTAGAATTGGCAGTCTAAAAAATTTTTTTTGTTATGTTTCAGTGTTAATTACTTTCTTTTAAGATCTTTTAAGAAAAATAAATGTGAATATAACTAATTAATGTGTGTTTTATAAATATTTTCATGTTGTATGCATATATTAGCATATCTAAATGTAAGAAAAAAGTGTCAGAAAATATTCTTAGGCCAACTTTTTATTTTAATTGAATTCCATCAACCTGTCTTATATTTCTAATTATATATTTTCAGTTCTGTAAAACTGTACTTTTCTCTAATCAATGTTTCTTTTGGGATTTTTCTATGTCAAGGTCACTCTCTTTATTACATAGCAACCTCCCCCACTGACTCTTCAAGCTTTGTATTGTTGAATGCTTTTTACTGTTTCCAAGGAAAAGGGCACCACTTGTCTGCCATTCCTATGGCAACCTCATCAGTATCTTGGCTCACCCTTCTATCCACTTAAGGATCTGCAAATGCAGTGCATACCGTAAATATGTGCAAATAAAGTAATTGTCTTCTCTCTCATGGCAATAGACTATTATAATGACTAGATATATGCCCAGTAATAATACTGAATTGATAAACACAATGAAATAATTAGTGTGGAATGGTTAATAGTTAACAGTAGGAAATGTGTTGAAACATTTAATTATGACATTAAAATATATTAATTGTTTTTATGATTTAGATTGAAACTGAGCCATGATTGCTCATAAATGCATTGTCATACAACATGGATTCATGTAATATCCAGTGATAGAAGAGGAATTGTACAATCTCAATATGTTATTTACTCACAGTAATTCCCACACTGAGGATGGAATTATACTTTGGTTGGTTTCTAAAAAAGTATAGTACATTTGATACACCAGAAATATCAGCACATAATTATTTTAGTTTTTCCACGGCTTGACAAATATTTCTTTGTATATACAATTACAGTGAACAATGTGATACTGATATGTCGTTCCACCAAGGTTAATATGAACTCACATATAGCCTCTTAAAGTTTCATTCAATATACCATAAATATGTATATTTAAACATTGGCCCCTATTCGATTGCAAGCCCGCAGTTTATGTTATACAGGCCGTATGTCTGCGATTCAATTGAACAAGCCCGCAACTTATGGGCTGAAAGACAAAACCGTAAACCATGCAATCAAAAGTAGCATTTCAGAGCATGAACATGATCAATTAAGCAAGGCCGTAACTACCGATTTAGAAACAGCCAATAGTATATAAGACTGTCATCATGACGTCAGTAAAATATGGAAGTTACATGTCAATCAATTAGAGTTTAGAAGTCCAATATGCGATTAGACTCTTAATTGGACTCGCCATTGCACAAAATAATAAAAATGAATGGTGATACTGTTTTAGTCCATGTGGGTGGCCTGATATGTATTAATTCATTGATTCCCTAGATTAATATGACACCAGAATGAAATAAAAAAACAAATAATTTTTTATTGCAGATTTTCAAGCTTAGAACATTTGTGCAATTAATTCTAGTGTCTTTCATCGCTTTCCCTGTCTTTTAAAGTGCAGTATTAATTTTTTTATTTGCATTTACAGTGCAACGAACAGGAGTTGTGCGGGTCCTATCTGGTACCTGTAGGATTTTTTTCTACATTTGACGTTTACGGGTGTGAAAACATTTGTGGGCTTGAGGAATTGTAGCAATTGAATAGCGATTTGCGATTTTAGCAATTGTAACTTTTGCGGCCTTGAAAGGTCAAAGGATTCAATGGGCTGTAAATTACGTTTTTGACAACCGCAGGGATTTTCAGCCTGTAATCCCTAGATCGTTTGCAGCTCACTAAAAGACGCCAATTGAATAGCAAATTAGTTTACGGGCTTCAGTAACTTAGAATTGCTCAATTGAATAGGGGCCATTCAGTTGAGAGGTATAATGTCTGAATAGAGAGTAACAGACAATTAAAACAAGATTTTAGTATAGTAATATTTTTGGGTCATTCAGTCTTATTAAATTGTGATTTGGCCAATTGAATAGGGCTCTATATAAGCACACAGCATATTTTTTTACAGAAGTTTTTAGTTAATGAACTTCTATCTAAATGCAAGGTCTTCACTAACTAAAAACTTCTGTAAAAAAATATGCTCTGTGCTTATATAGAGCCCTATTCAATTGGCTGAATTGATTGCAATCAAAATGAAATGAGCAACGTTCTTGTCTAAATAGTTATACAATGTGTGCTCAAGGAATGTTTTAAAATAACCTTACTTTAAGATGGAAAGCTCCAGGGACTGGGGACCATAGACTGACATCTACCTATAGTACAGTACATTGTATAGCAATGTTTTCTATTTTTTATTCCATTAGGAATAACAAATTGATATTAGGATTTCTGTTATTCTTGTTTGATTTTGCCAACTCTAAACAATTAGCAAAAGAAGGAAAGGAAAACTATACAGTTTAAATAATGTATATAATAAAGAATGTTAAAATATTATATTGCATCATATTAACTGATGTGAAAAAAGACTTTTATTCATGTTCAACCTTTTTACATATCATTTGTACCTTGTATTATGTTAATTGTTCATTGATCCAAAGAAAGGCAAACAAAAACACCCCAATGAAACATTGGCAATTATCTCATAAGGTAAAAAAATGTCTCCATGATCCAAAATGCTGGAAATCTGATGGCCTCCTGGATCAATCAACCTACTCTAGTTATCCAACATAATAATCATATCCCCTTCCAGAGAAAATATGTTTAACTTAGCTAGTCTTTCTTCATAGCTTAATACCTTTATTCATCCAATTAATTTTGTTACCCAGTTCTACAATGTTCTTCCTGGAAGAAGGCTCAAAACTGGTCTAAATATTCCAAATAAGGGTATACTAGGGAAGTATATAGTGGCAGAATAATATTTGCTTCTGTACTGCTTCTTTACCTTTTTACAAATACTCTGATCCGTGTAGTATGTTCATTATTAATTGATCCAAAGGAAGGGGGAAAAAACATTACCAATTGTGCTGTTTTCTTTTGTTTTCTATTCCAAAACCATTGTGCATACAGGTCTGACGCGAGTATCCTCCATCGGAAAATCCGGCACCTCCTTTGATCCGGACATATTTTAATTAGGACAGGTTGTTTCAACAAAAAGCCAGCTTTGTAAACGGACAAGGCTTTTATGAAACACCCACCAAAAACTGGTTCAAAGGAACAGTTTATAATTGAGTCAACTTAATTCCTCTGGTCCGGCAAAATCTCTAATCCTGAAATGCTTCAGAAAGGTCGATGCCGGATAATCGGTGGCGGACCTTTATGTTAAAATGAAGAGGACCTACTACTGAAGCCTGAGGTAATCCAATTTATCATATCTGTCCAATCTGAGTATGTTCCATTTATAACCCTTTCTTTCCTGTCTTTTAGCCAGTCTTCTATTCATGAGTGTATATCAAATTTAGACACAATAAGGTGTTGTCTGTATGTGGTAGCAATTCATACCCATAGTCAATACATCCTCATTTTAACAGCACTTCACTATACAGGTATGTAATGAATAGTTGTAGTAAATAATAATTACAATACTTATAGTAAATAATATAAAAAAATAAACAAATAATATATATTAATCTTACATAAAGTATAATAGTAACAATGATACCTCTAAATGATAAATTATTGTAATGTCATAGGTAAGCAAATCAGTCACTTTGCTTGAAATATGCTGCTATTCTTCACACAGAGCCATAAGTAGTATTGAATGTCCAACTTTCACTAGTTAAAATGAAGATCTACTCTGGTTACCAATAATTACTGCTCCATCTAATGCCTTGAATCAGGCAACAAGACAGCTTTACAAAAAAGAAAGAAAGAAGGGCGTAAAAAAACATTCCCTAGTGTAATAACGTTTTAATAAATGTATAAAAAAATATAAAAGCTGTGACTCACATTCTTTCACTTCTATCCAAGAGTAGAAAAAAAAAAACAGAAAGCAGTCTTTTTAAACAAAGCTTCTTCCGTTAGGACACTCTGAAAACATCCTCAAGATCAACCTGCTAAGTGTAGTATCAATGGAATTTCACTAATGGAGTCTACAAGAAACCAACTGCATCAAACAGGTCTGGTGTTGAAGCAAAAATGTTTTATAGGCACCACCCCCTCCTCCTCAGCGGCATATATTCAATAAGACTTAATATAGTTTTGCAGGAGTTAGGTGGTTACTGGTTCCACCCAACCCAGTATTGCATGTTATTACATACATCACATTTACTCAATGTAAAACTAGCATCCATTTGTAAGGTTCCACAGGAAACATAATAACATCATGGAAAAGGCCAGAAGTATTTTTAGTCATATTCAAACAAAAAGACAGGATACAACCAAAAACTTTGCAGCAAGCAGAAGTTGGTTTGATAGAATTAAAAAAGAAGCAACCTGTACGACTTCTGAATCACCGGAGAGTGCAGATACTGGAGCTGCTTCAGCCTTTCCAACAACTTTAAAAGCCATAATTGAAAGAGGGAATTATTCTCCTGAACTAGTTTTACATTTTAAACATTTTCAAAATCAAATGTTTCTTGTGTATCATTCCAAAAAGCTAATAGCCATGAAAGGAATTCTGATATTGAGTTTATCCATCATTTGAGAATTTAATAGGAAATCTTATTTCACTATGGCCATTTTTGAGAAGCAGTAGCAGTAAAAATCAAATACACTAATTTGGAAGATTCTTCAAGGCATAATAATATATCAGAAAATGTTTCCTATAAGGATCTTTAAACATTTGTAATCACTGTCTTAACCTCTCTGATAAAACCAGAATTGTAGCCTGATTATATGCTAGAATACATTGCAAACCCCTCCCTAAAAAAGTTGACAGAGCTTTACCTAGAGAGAGATTTACCTAGAGATGTCATAATTAAATTACACAATGTTTTATAGAAACTATAATCTTTTAAAATTAAGTGGTTAGAGAGTCTTTGCAGTCTTGTCAGGAGAAACAATCAGTAAATGCAAAGAGTTTACGGCTACTACAAAGATTTTACAAGAGAATAATATAAGATATAAGTGGGGCTTTCCTACCAAACTAATAATCACACACAATGCCAATAAATTTATAGCAAATTCTCCCGCGGAAGGAGAAAAAATCTTGAGACTTGACCTTATCAGGGACAAGGTAACTCTTAGGGAATAAAATAGCAGAAAACTGTTATTGATTGCCCTGATTTACTGAATTATTGAAAATAAATGATGTTCACTTAAGGGATGTTCACTTAAGGGATGTAAGATGAAGAATGTAGTTTATTAAAGTAACCCTAGTAATGTGATCACATGTTCTATTCACTAGTAGTTAGAAAGAAATGCACGAGTTCCTAAAAGCCCTGTGATGGGTTACTTGGAATATTGGTAATGGAGCTATAAAATATGGGACATACGATATTTACTGGATATATAGATTTCACATGTAGTTTAATGGCATAGAAATAATGGGGGAAGAAAAAAAAATACTCTCCTCTTAGATGGGGATGATTCACCGATGTGGTAAAGGGAGATTATGTATTTAACAATAACTGATGTCAGAGTAATTTGAGTAAATTATTAAGCAAATTTTGAACAAGTATTTTATTTTGTATTCACATGAAATTATGTAATTCATTATAATATCAAGATTTTTTAGCAGAATCCACAAAAAGGGATTTGCACATTTACACATGTTTTATAGGTGCAGCTGAGTCTGCTTGATTAGTACCCTTTGATACCATTATATAAAGAGATTGTAAGAATAAATTAAATTGATACTAATCTGTAAAATAGAAGGGGGAGAAAAAGGTAAGGAAAAGAAAAAAAAAAGAAGAAAAAAAAAGAGAGAATAAAATAACTTATTAGCAAAGTACCTTAGCGGTCAATCATTGCCTTTGGTAAAAACAGAGCCCAGATTGGAACTTTGTGGTTGGTAGAAATACTCGTAGTTGAAGGGATTTGATGAAGCCCAACTAGTGTTTAACAAATTGAGGTCACCTCAACATGGTGTGGTCTACATCATATAAAACAATTGTTGGAAGACTACCAAAAGTTTTAAATAGTATTTCATCGTACCAATACAGTCTTTCTCTTTGTTCAAGCAGTGTTTAATAAGTATACTTGCAGTAGATATTTCATATTTGAGAAACAGTTTTCATCAATGGTTATATATTTATGCTTTATGAAGCCGATTATATGTGTATACGTTTTAGACCCATTTATTCCTTGATTAAGTTCAACTTTTCCTGACTTACCAAGGTCACTCTCTATAGTTTGAGACTGGCCGGGATAGGTTGGGTGATATATCCTTTACATCCTATGTTTGTTTTATTTGTTATTTGTTTTATCTGTGTGAGTGCTCCAACGGTTTGGAGAGAGAGAGAGGGGAGAGTCGTGAGGTGGCCCCATGTATTTTTGATAAGCAACAGATGTGGTTAGATTTATTTGAGATTGGTTAGCCAAAATGTCCAGGGCCTAAATGTGGCAGGAAAGAGATATATGTTTTTTAATATGTTTAAGAAAGAGAAGGCAGATATCGTCTGCCTGCAGGAAGCACATTGGTCTACAGATAAAGCTCCTAAGTACAACGAGAATCTCTTTATTTAGGGTTGTAGTTCAACTTATAAAAGTTCAACTTATAAAAGAAAAGCCTGAGGCACATCTATTTGTTTTAATAAAAATCTTAATTTGAAAGAAGAATTTTCTGAAATAGATTCAGAAGGCAGATTTGCCATGTGGTTTGGCTGGATTAATAATGGCAAATATACTATCCTGAAAATCTATGCCCCTAACAAGGGCCACATTAAATTCCTTAACAATACTTTAAAAACTCAAAAATTACTTCACTGGCCAAGTAATAATTTGTGGAGATTTTAATTTATGCTTAAATCTGGGGTATGGCAGAAAATCTGCAAAATGTCCAATAGCAGATTCAGGTACAATACAAAAAGCGAAAAACTCTAATAATATTGTGCAGATATATAGGCCCTCATTCAATTGCAATTTGGCCAATTGAATAGGGCTCTAAATAAGCACATAACAAATTTTTTTTAAAGTCATTTTTAGTTAATAAGCATCTATCCAAAAGCAAGGTTTTCACTAACTAAAAATTCTTTAAAAAAAATATGCTATGTGCTTATTTAGAGACCTATTCAATTGGCCAAATCGCAATTGAATGAGGGCCATAGTCTTTACAATTCCTGGAGATGTTTTCATCCCAGGGAAAAAGAGTATTCCTTTTATTCTTTTAGACATGATACCTATGTCAGATTAGACTATATTTTGGTCAATGAAGCTACCCTTAAAAATGTGATGAAAGTGGATATAAATCCCATTATAAGGTCAAGGAATGGTGTCTGCCACTTTAAAGATGGGAGCATCCTCATATGTTCGTCCTCCTTGGAAATTGGGGCCATCTCTTCTGAAAGATTAGCTGGTTAGAGATAATTAAAAAATAGAAATAGTGGAATTATTTGAAATGTCCTCTGTTCAATATAAGGCAATTCTATGGACTATCCATAAGGTTTATGCTAGAGGAGTATTAATTAAGCTACAAGCCCAAAATAAAAAACAAAGATGTAGCTCTCTAAGAAAACTTTACATAGACTTGGCCAAATTGTAGATAGCAAATAGGCTTAACTCTAATAGAACTACCTTGGAACAAACTAGGAAGGTTCAAGGGCAAATTTAAAAAATTGAACAAGTGCCCTTAGACACATCCCTTTGGATACTACAACAACGTTTTAAACATTTTGGCAAAAAAGCAGGCAAATTGTTACTCAACAATAATAGCAAAAGTTTACAAAGAAGTGAATTGAGAAGATCGCCCAGATAAGATCGCTCAGATATTTGGTAAATTTGATCAAAATCTCTACAACTTAGGAGGTAATAATGAAATAGCTAAACCCCGGGGAGAAGTCATCCAAATATTTTTAGACAAAATTCAACTCCCACGGGTGTCAGACATAGATCGAGATATGTTGAAGGAAATTACAGAAAAGGAAATCCTTTGGGCCATCTCAAAACTGAAATGCTTTTCTACCTCTGGCCTGGATGGTTTTATTAATCAATATTATACAATTTGCCATCAGGAACTGGTCAAAGATCTAAGATATGCATTAAATGAAATTAAGAAGAATGGTTATGCCCCAAAATAAATGCTTGAAGCACTGATAATCACCATACCTAAGGAAGAGCAAGCTCAGTTGGAATGTAAAAACATTCATCCAATATCTTTGCTCAACAAGGATGTTAAGATTTATGCTAAGATTTTGGCCAATAGGCTTAATCAAATTATTCACTCCCTGATTGAGAAAGAGCAAACGGGGAGACAGGGTAAGGTGAACATTAGAAGATTGTAGAATCTGATCTCCTATTTGAAAAACAAAAAAACCCAGTCCGTTTTCTTATCCCTAGACACAGAGAAGTCCTATGAAAGAGTCGGGTGGGAATACATGGACCTTAATTAAGCCAAATATGGTTTGGGCGATTTTGAGTCCAGGGCGATTTGTGCTTTGTATGTATGTCCTTCCTTCACATTATGGGCCTGAGTTTTAGATCTGAGAGCTTTAATATTTCAAACAGCACGCAACAAGGCTGTCCACTTTCGTCTAATATTTTGGCTCTTCTGATTGACCCTTTGGCTGTGGCTATTATGAACTCTGATAAGATTCATGGAATAAGAGTAGGCACAATTATACATAAATTATCGTTATTTGCCGACGATATTGTGGTGACCATGGAGGATCCTTTTAATCTCATTGAGAGCTGATAGTTGAATACAGTGCGTTTTCAAACTACAGATTAAATCTGTCAATCAGTGACATCTGCTTATTACTTCTAACCACCCCCCTTTAAGAATCTGTGCTTACACAGTGCCACTATGTTTTTTTCACACCATCTTCCTCATTATAACCTCCTTCCTCTTTTTCAGACTCTCTTATACTGTATTTTAGGTCTTTCCAGTTCCGTGTTTCCACTGTTAAATTTGTGAGGTTCGCAGTGCAATGAGCGATTTTGCCGTTTATTGCATCCTAAGTCCCATGTTCCTTACAGCTATTAAATTGGCCTCTTTTAGCAAACTCGCAAATGATCTGGGGGTTACAGGCGGAAATACCACTGTGGTTGCCAAAATCGGAACTCCGACCCAGCTAAGCTTTTGATCTTTCAAGCCCAAAAATGTTACAATCGCAAATCTCTATTAAATTGCTACAGTTCCCCAAAGACGCACTGGCTTTCAAACTTGCAAACAGCAAATGTAGTCAAAAATATTACGAGCTCCAAATAGGACCCGCAAAGGGTTTTCTTAACACTGTAATGACGATACAAATGCACTACTGGACTTTAAAATATGTGGAAAGCAATGAAAAGCATTACAATTCATTGTACAACAACCCTCAAATAAAAAACAGGCATTTAAAAATATATATATATTTTATCATATGTTGTAATGGTCATGCATATGCCAATATGAAAAGCCATGCTGCAACACGCTTTAAGCAATTAAAGACACACTACCTGATTAACCTTCCCCTTATCCGCCCGCCTCCATTTCCCCCCTTCTCCACCTGATCCTCCCCCCTTATTCTCCTGATCCTAACCCCTTATTCTCCTGATCCTCCCCCTTTATTCTCCTGATCCACCCCCTCATCCTCCCTCCTCATCCTCCTCCCCTTCATCCTCCTTTACCCCCTTATCCTCCTACTTTACCCCCTCATCCTCCTCTTCCCCCTCATCCTCCTTTTCCCCCTCAATCTCCTCCTTTCTCCTGTCATCCTCCTCTTCTCCTCATCCTCCTCTTCCCCCTCATCCTCCTCCTTTCCCCCCTCATCCTACTCTTCCCCAACATCCTCCTCTCCCCCACTCATCCTCCTCTTCCCCCCTTATCATCCTCGACCCCCCTCATCCCCTCTCTTTTCCCCTCACACTCCTCTTTCCCCTCACCTTCTCTTCCCCACTCATCCTCCTCTTCCCCCCTTCATCCCACCTTATCCTCCTCCTCTTCCCTCCCTCCTTCCTCCTTCCCCCCCCCTCTTCTTCTTAGCCTCCGATCAGCTCCTGCTGCTGATCGGAGGCTCGCAGCACGTCTTTTGCCTATTTCTTGTACCGGCATATGCTAATGACGTGACGTGCTTGTGATGTCATTAGCATATGCCGGTTCCAGGCATAAGACGCGCTGCGAGCCTCCGATCAGCAGCAGGAGCTGATTGGAGGCTAAGAAGACTTGAGAGTTGAGAGGGGGGAAGAAGGAAGAAGATAGAAGGAAGGAGGAAGGATAAGGGGGGAGGAGGAGGAGAAAGATGGAAAGGTGGAAGGTGGGGAGGAGCAGGAGGAAGGTGGGGAGGAGCAATGGTGTGCTGAGGGGGCCCAGGCAAACTCGGCAGCACTGGGCCCCCTCCACATCCTCCCTGTGGTAGCCCCGAGTGTGGCTCGGGGTTACCAATTTAGGAAGAGAAGATTATCCCTGAGTCACACTCGGGATTACCACTAGGAAGGTTAAATTGCTAAAAAAAAACATGAAACTGACTGCCATGTTATCCCTTTCTCACTCACCGAGGCTCTCATGTGGACCCTAAAATGTAACTATAATTGCATATACATCTCACTCATCACATCTACATTACATATATCTAGTACCAGGGGAATATACGCTGCAATAATCTACTCTAACCCATTAGGAAAGCCCACAAACAAACATGGAGGCTGTGCAGAGGCATTTGGAGCAACAGCCAACCCACCCCCATCAGTAACAAAGAGGAGAGAGAGAAAAAGAGGGAGGGGAGAGATAGAGAAAAAGAGGGAAGGAGAGAGAGCTAGAGAGAGAGGGAGAAAGAGAGGGATATATATGTAAATGGTTTTATAATGTAATTTCTGATGGGCAAGCTACTAGTATAATTATATGATTTGCATTATTAATATTACAGTAAACTCCCGTTATCCTGCACCCACGGGGATTCCATATTGCTGCATAAGTGTAGTTGCCAGTTCATCGTGAGTCCCCGAAAAAAAGGGTCTAAACTACCCTTAAACCTGCCAAAACCCATCAAAATGAATTTAAATAGGCATTAGCACCTAAATTTGGCCATTTAGACCCAGAAAAAAACATTTAGAAAAAAAGTTAGATAATGCCGGATAGCGCCGGTTTTGCCGGTTTAGCAGTAGTTTCTGTAGAATGGGGAATTGATACTGGTGCCGGTTGCTTGAGAGTGTTGGTTGGTTAGGTGCCAGATAACCAGGATTTTACTGTATATGTATTGATCTATTACTCACTAACAAGGGCTCATTAGTTGACTGATAGAGGAATGTGACACAAATGTGATGTATGATGTCCCACAACCCCAACCACTGAAACCACACTGACACAGTGATAATGGTATAACAAAGCTTTATTTCATACACAGAGCACACTCAGAAATGTATCAGACTGAACATTAATATCATGGGTGTGGTGTGGGTGGGTGCTGGAAGGGCAAGAGGCTTATTGGCAACAAGATACCTAAAGGGTTAAATGTTATACCGCATAATAAGTATAATGCATAGCATCTACTAGGGTCACATGTGGTCATGACGCCACAGTAACCATAATCGGATGAGAAATAGGAACATCATATTTTACTCCATTTCATAGAAGTAACCAGTAATGCGCATATCACTTCCATATGGTCTCCATCTGCTATATTAAACAGATGCGATAAATCATGGATCATGTGATACAAATTCCATACACAGTGTGTTTTCATGCAGTAATGATGCATTCAAAATAGATGATCGGAATTTGGAAACATAAAGAGGAGGTTGGGGAACAAGCAGAAGCTGTTATTACAGTACAATGTTTCTTGCTCTGGACACTAAAATAAACCAATTAACATGAACGCCATCTACGAGCAGTGATAACCATACTGATACTGTCCTGTACAATCAGCGTTCCCAAAATATGTTAAGGATGTGTAATACGACACATGTTCCTTTCATACCTGGGACCTGGACACATCTCTCTACCTCTTACCTTACAAACACTGCCTCTGACCTGGAACTATACCCCTCTGCTAAAGACGTGAAAACATCTCCCCAACTCCTACCTTACAAACACTACCTCTGACCTGGAACTATACCCCTCTGCTAAGGTGATCATCTATTCTGCTACAATGGCTTCACGTCTACGCTTAGACTGTTACATTAATTAATTCTGTATAATTGTGATCTATTTGTTCAACTTACTAGACTTTCCTGCCCTACCCCATCTGCCTTCTCCTCCTACACTCCATCTGTATTCTTTTGATAACCCCTTTGCTCACACAATAACTTTTTCTTTCCTACCTAGGACCTGTACACATCTTTCCACATCTTACCTCACAAACACTGCCTCTGACCTGGAAGTATTCCTGTGCCTTTAATTTTGCCATATAAAATTCGCCCTAAATAAAGATACCACTTCCCTCCCCCACACCATCCACCTCTAACTGTTGCAGCTATATAGCAGTCAAATTACCTGACATTTCCATTTGCAGGTTATACTATCTGACCACTAGGGACAGATAGCATATTGCATACTAAAACCATTCATGTCAAATGACTCTGTTAGATCCCTTCCATCTCGCATTTAATAAAAAAAATCATTTCTAACTTTGCACTCCTCACCACCTTTGCCAGCCTTCACTTCCTTCCTATTCCTTACATTTTTTTACCCAGATTTTTGCCTCTTCCATCCCCTTTAGATTGTAAGTAGCGAGTTTCTAATCCTGTAGGGTGCTTTGGGAAAAATCACTTTCTACAAAGATTTTAAGTTCAAAACAGGGTCCTCCATCTTCTACAGTTTGTTAATATTGTATTTCTCCTTGTTCTTATCCCCTGTACGGCGCTACGCAATATGTTGGAGCGTTACAAATAAAAGGGAATTATCCATTTTGTTTGTGGATTACATGAAATACATGAATCCACTTTCATAATTTTAACGGGATGACATACAACAAAAATGCATGTAAAACTACTGGTTTGGCATAGCAGATGTTAATGTGGCTGTACAACACTACAGCCGAGACTGTATTTTTAAAAATTGAACATAAAACCAGTCATGTTCATTAGTGATGATATAAGGAGTCATATATGGCATTTCAGATCCATTTACTGTGGGGAATGTCACTGATCAAATGCCTGTTAGGCACTGGGTTGAGTGTTTACTCATATGATGGTATTGCACTGCTCGAAGATGAAGAATATGTCTTCATGGTCATGAGATTGGGATATTAACATCTACAAAAAAACAAGATTTAAATCAGAACCATATCCAGATTAACTACAACACATCATCTCAACAGCAATGCACATTGAACATCAATTAGTGAAATGTTGAACATAACAAGACATGTACACACTCTGTAGCCAGGCACTAGTATGTCAATATCTATACCAATTAGTATTCAGTGAGGAGTGATTGATGATGATGAGGACTTCGGGGATGGTCCTAACGCCTCCTCTTCCGCAGCACTGGGTTCACACCTTCCGTGCCCACGCACCAACTCCCACTTCCACGTCTAGGTGGTGTTTTAGCGAGGGGTGCCACTACGTCGGGTGGCTGAGGATCACCTTGCACTGGTTGTGAGGTCTGAGATGATGAAGCCGCTGTCTCTAGTTGCGCCTGTGGAACCGAAGGCTGGAGAGATATGAGCTGGCGTTCAGCCAATTGTATTAGACGATGCCTGTCACTATGTGCTTGCTCTTCATATCTCTCCATCCTTCAGTTGTGCCTCCTCACCTCAGAATGGAGCGATTTGTTGCTCGCAAGGAGGGAGTTGGTGAGCTGAACCTACCTTCGGAGTAATCGTAGCTTCTGAGTCCATTGGATGTACTGTCTCATGTCATGCCTGTGGAACCGGGCCATTTTTTCCCTCAAAATGGGAGGTGGTGGTTTTGATGGCTGTGTGGCCAGTGGTGACAGCTGTGTGGCCGGTGGTGACAGATGTGTGGCCCGGTGGTGACTACTGTGTGGCCAGTGGTGATAGCTGACTTGCCAGTAGTGACAGCTGAGTGGCCAGTGGTGATGACTGTGTGGTCAGTGGTGACAGTTTAGTTGCCATTGGTGATGGCTAAGTGGTCAGTGGTGATGGCCAGTGGTGACAGCTGACTTGCCAGTGGTGTTGGCTAAGGTGGCGGTGGTTTTGGCTGAGGTGGCGGTGCTCAAGATGTGATGGTGTTGGAGCAGGTGGCAGTGTTGGCAATGATGATGGCTGAGGCTAGGACCACGGCACCAGTGATGATGTTGTAGTCTGTTGGTTCAATGACTTGCCCGGAGGGGGCCTAATCGGCTGTGCACGGCCAGATGATGCGTGTGATGTCCCAGGGGGTGAATCCCACACTAGAGATAAGGATGAGCCTCTTGTTTGTGATGTGCCAGCTACTTTTGCTTGCCCCGGGCCTTCTTGCATGTTGGGGCCTTCTTCATCCACCACTTCCATGGGTGGATTTGTTTCCACCACCTGTGCCTCTGTGGTTGGTCTTGTCCTCCTGGGTACTGAAATGTAAGACAGGTAGAAAGGTATGTGTTTCCATAACCTTGACATCATGGTCACCTGTAATTGACTGTGGTGCTTACGTTACACAGATAAACATTGGCCTGCATCATGAGCATTGTGAATCATGGCTCATATGAATATATGTAATCCTGCTGAGGTCGGACACGTGCTCTGCTGGATCTGCTGTGCAGTGTGTGTAACTGACCATTCTGTGACATATTCACAGCAATGTTTGTTAACATGCAGATGGGACATGATCTAGGTTAAGCTATTACATGACACGCAAATGCAGTCCTACAGAGTCTGTATCCACATATGCCGCAGTGTGCACACCCATACATGTACTCTCTTTCTTCAAATCAATCTTGATCTTTTTGGTGACTGCTAATCAGAATCAGTGTTAACTGCAAGTATTGGACAGACATTGCATTGATAACAATTTTTATGATATCTTTACTTCCTTGATTTACATGTTTATTGCTGTCCCATATATCTTTAGTCATAACCAGACAGCTTACAGTGTTATTATATGTCAGTTATCTATATGTGTGGTGTACTTGTGTTTGTATATAAGGGTGTGATGTGTATATGATACTCACATTGCACGGTGCTCACATTTAACATGTCCACCCCTCCTTGACGGCCCACTACAGCCGCTGTCTCAATCCACTCCTTCAGAGTTCTCTCCCATACGCAGTATCTAATGACAACTGTGTGGTCAGTGGTGACAGCTTAGTTGCCAGTGCTGACGGCTAAGTGGTCAGTGGTGACGGCTGTTGCATGTGCTGCTCTGGCCTCATCTCTTATCTTTCTCTTGACCTTCATCCGGCAGTCGTCGTACCTGTGTTTCACAGACTTGACTTTCCTGTTGGCATTCCCTGCTGCGGACACAGCTAATGCTACCTCACCCCAAGCATGTGCCTTCACACTAGGCCTCATCTCCCCCCACCATGTATGATCCTATAGCGGGCACGGATGTCAGTCTCCTCTGGGCTATAATTTGGGGCCCTGTACTTGCCACAGCCTCTTGTCCTTCCAACTGTGCCTGGGGTTCCTGGCCTCCCTGTTCTATCCCTGGGGCTGGTCCCTCATCCCCCCCTGGGATCAGGCCCCTGACCCTCTGCCCCTAATCCTTGTGTGCCTGCATCACTTTACCTCTCCTGCAGTCCTACTTCTACACCTCTCCTCCCTGCTCTCTCTCTCTCCATACCTCTGCCTCTCTCCATACCTCTCTCTCTCCCAGTGGTGGAGCTAGTGAATGGAGGGCCCCGGTGCCAAAAAATGTGGGTCTTCCCAAGGAGGAGGGAAAAAAATTGTTTTGACTTGCCCGTCAAAAAATGATGGTCAATAGAATTTTAAAGCTGGAAATGCTGTTTGTGACACAATATGTATTTGTATTTAAACCCCTGGTAGAGCACATAGGTATTTAATCCAGAGGTCGGCAAACAGTAACCCCCCCCCCCCCCCCCGATTGCAACGTAGCCAATAGTCTCAAAACGGGGGGGGGGGGGGGATCCTTCCTGACCCCATCAAATGGCGATCGGATTACTCCCTGGATGAATACTTTCTATTTAAAAATACATTGAATTTTGTTAACAAATGTTTCTGCTGCACATGACAAATCTTTCAATAAATGAATTTTACAAACGTTTTAACATACAATGATACCAAAGCAAACATTAACATAAGATAATAACATTGAACCTTAAATTATTTTAAAATAAAGTATAGTGATCTTGAATATTGAATCCAGAGGAAGGCATAATTCTCTAAATGTAAATTTGTTGAAAGTGTTATCCAAAATAATTCCTTCCTAACTCCATTAACTGACAATAGGATTTGTCCCTGGATCAATAATGTATATATCATGCACCATTTTAATTTTTCAACAAATGATGATGCTGCTACTAACATGAAACCTTAATTACAAAAAATGCATCTACTTATCAGTCGTTTTCAAACATATTTTTAAGCTTACAAACCTGAAAGAAACATACTAAATTTTAAACAGTAAAGGTAATAAAATGCAAACTAACTGATTTGTGGAGTCAATTATGTCTAAAGTGACTTCCAAGACATACCATTTACTTTTTTCCTTGAAAGTGGTTTCCTTTCAAAGAGCACAGCAGACTTTTATTTCTGTATATGGGATGAAAGCATTTTTTTTTCCTTTCTTCCTTTTTGGTTGCTTATTTCTCTGTTTTTCAGAAATTCTTGACATATTTTTGTAACTGAAATAGTGTTCCACTAAGAAGAGGCCAATTGACCTTCAATTTCTTCCTTCAAATGAAACCACTATTATCTGTGATTACAAAACCTCGTAGTACACAATATTTTTTGTAAAAATACGACCATTGTGTAGTAGATCACCCTGACTTGGGTTGTCTTCAACTGAAACTTTAATCTCATCTGGATTTGTGCACCTTGAAAAAGCAACATAGAGTTGTGCATGTGCAAAAACAGGTTCTGATACAAAATACCCACAGACTTAAAAGTTTGTCCTTGGTATTTATTGATGGTCATGGCAAATGCCATGATTACTGGAAATTGTCTCCTTTGAAGGACAAAAGGCAAACCACTCTAACTTGGAGCTAAATCAATTCTTGGTATAAAAACTCGTTCACCTTTATGGATCCCAGTCATAATTTCTGCATGTATAAAAATCATGCACAATTAATCTGGTCCAATTACAAAGTCCTTTTTCTGGATTCATATTTCTCAATAGCATGACAATTGCCCCTTTTTTCAATTGCAAAACATGTGGTGGCATTCCAGATGGGGTTAAATAATTAATACATTTGATACTAAAATTAGATTCATTGTCTTTATCATAAGCCAGAACTGAATCTGCACAGTAATAACTCTTTTGTGGTGCATTGATGAATTTAAAAATTTCGATTCAAGGCATCTATATTTTTTGATGTTAATATCACTTTGTTTGCAATGTCTGAGTAATCGGCGTTATTCAAAGTGCTTAGAAAGATTGCTGATATGAGTGATTCCTTGCAAACCGTTGTTGATGGAATTTCAATGGTATCATTGGGTAAATCATGTATTTGTGTATGTTTTCCTTCTCCAATTTGAATGAGCCAATCTTTGAATTTGTTTTGGCCTTCAGATCTCCTATTTAATTCTAATTTGAGATATGTAAATATTTTCCACAGTTTACTTGTGGCACAACAGGTAATGTTTGCCTAAAATCTCCTCCTAACAACATCACCTTTCCAACAAATGGCAAACTATTATCCATCACTTATTTTAAGAATCTATCAATACATTGCAAAGCATGACATGACATCATTGTTGCCTCGTCTATGATAATTAATTTACTTGTCTGTAATTTTTTGGCTTGTAAAGAATTCAGTCGAATATCTGACACTGATGTTTCTAAAATGGGAACTGGCAGTTTAAATCCACTATGCACAGTTCTACCACCGTCTAAAAAAAATGCTGCAATTCCAGTTGTTGCAAATGGCATTGCTATCTGACCCTGTGCTCGAATGTAACTCATCAAACAATTGTACAGATAAGTTGTTCCTGATCCACCAGGGCCGTCTAGATAGAAATACCTGTCTTTGACCATTTCATCATCTGTAGCATTTGTTATGGCATTAGTATTTAAGTATTTAAAGTTGCCAGTTTTTCTTGTGTTTTTTGTTTTTGTAGCTCAGTGTCATAATCATCAAAGTTGATGTTATCTATAAGTCCTGAACTTGCACAATTTAATCCATGAGCAAGCATTATTATTTGAATTTCCATTAAAGTTTTTAACAGTGCTATTGGCTCATTGTAACGTTTCAAGAAGTCTTCTGACATATTTAATTGAAATGTTTCCCACAAAGTAAATTCATCAGGTACATTGCAAAAGATGCAAATTAACGCAAATTGTTCTATCATTTGCTTTGGCATTTGATATAGTTCTGCTTCTTCCAGACACCTCTCCCATTCTGTATCATCAGCTATGATGTTTTGATGTATTGCAGCTAATAGGAAAGTCTCATAAACTATGTAATTCACTGTGCGTAAATGTTCAAAACTTTGTGCACCGGGAACATGTAAAAGAAGTAATATTAAACTGAAACGTTCAATGTCTCTTGGACTGACGGTATAAATTTGTGGTATAATTTTATGCGTATCTATTCTTCGTTGACGCCATAGACCATTTACAAATACATAGTGATATGGAATCTCAATGTATAAAAAATTTCTGGCCTGCGTATCTTGGCCGTTTAATTTAAACCATGCAGTAAGTGTTTTATCTCTGTGTTAACTTTGAGCTAAGGCAGTTCTTTCATTGCCTGCAGTGAAGCAAACAAACTGACTTTGTGGCAAATGTACAGCTAATCGATACACAGCATGTGACCGATCATGCATCTCAAATTTCATAAGCCGCCACATTGCTTCGGGAGCACTGAGATAGCAAGCATCTAAATAATTTGAAAGTTCGTCATGTAAAATTGGATTTTCCTTTTCGTTTGCTGCAGCTTGCACAACAGTTGCTGCATCATATCCTTTGTATATATATTTATACACATATTTTATGGATTTAATAGAAGTGCAAGCTTCAACATTTATGTGTGCATTGTACTTCATGAGCAAATGTGGATTGTATGGAACGACAAATCTATTATCAACCTTTTGTCCATGGATAATAGCTGTTTGTCCTTGTCTTCTTTTATACAAAGGGTATCCATCACAATTAACATAAGTTTGCATTTGAAATTGTTTAGGAAATTCTTTTGTAAATTTTTTTTTCATACATGGTGAATTAGGATTTATATCTCCACATGGCCCATAAATCATTCTGTGTGTAACAAGCTCAAAAAGTTTTGAATATTTTTCTGGATCTGGCAATTCAGAAGTAATGACTGAATCCACTCTGTCTGCAGTATTCAACTTATATTTTTTCCTGCAGGATTAAAAGTATGGGAGCAGGTGGCAGTCCTCTTTTTTTAAATTCAATGGTATAAACAAAAGCCACACATTTTCCAAATAACTGTGCTTCAGTTATATCATGTATTAATGAATTGAGTTTGATTTTAAATACTCTTGCCACTAAATCTGGTCGGTCAGAAGTAGTTTGTCCCAGATTCAAATGTTTCTTTATCTCTGGCCATTGTGGATTACATTTGAATGTAATGAATAAATCTAGTTTGCCAAATTTTATGACAATAGCCATGGCATCATTATATCTTTTTTGTATATTGCGAGGAGATCCTTGGAAAGTGGCAAAAAGAATGTCTCTGTTGGTAGCCAATTCAGCGACATAATCCATCAATCCACAATACTGTTCTACTCAAAGCTTATTTTGTTGAAATTTTATGAAATTTAGATTATCTGCTTCGACTTGTAGATAGGAATCAATAATCTATTGTTGTGTGAGTTTGCCCCCACATAAAATTGTATTAAAAGAATCTCGAATAGCAGTTTGTGCCTCTTTATATTCCAGCATAGAACACAAACTTTACTATTCGGATAACTTTGCAATTGTAATTTTGGTTCCCATCCAGGTTCACCATTTGGAAAGAAAATGGGACATGTCATTGGATCTAAATTACAACTTAATATATTTATGGTTATAAAAGGTTGTTCTTCATTGCATGGATATATTCTAATATCCAGCTGAAAAGGTGGTTCACCATCTTCATTTTTAAAAACCATGTTGGTAAATGATACCGTCTTTGATCAGTGTTGCGATCTCTTTTTAACACCGCATTCACTCTTGGCATTGTCAATTGATATCTTTGAGCATGTTCCTGTTGTTCTTTTTCAACCTGTGCTAATTGTTTGTATGCTTGAGTGTATGGGTTGTTGGCCATAATTTTATCCAACTGTTCAAAGACTATGTGCAAACACTGTTTATTTTCTGGAAGCGTCATTATTTGTTCAACAGCTTCCATTGTACCTAAGACATATAACTGCCTAAGTGCTCCAAGTTTAACGGCTCGACTCACTATGCGAGTCTTGCCGGCCGTGAGCGCCTTTGGCGCTGTTGGCCTAGGTGCTTCGAGTTTAAAGACTCGCCTCGCTACGCGAGGCTCGCTGGCGATGAGCACCTTTGCCGCTCATTGCCTAAGTGTTGCGAGTTTAACTGCTCGCCTCGGTAAGTCGTACGCACCACGCAAAGAGTGAAGACGTCTCGTAGTTAGACAATTATAATATGTGATATATATATATATATATATATATATATATATAAAAATATAAATATATTTAAACTAAGTAAAACATATTTAATGCTAACATGTTCCTTTTCAGTACTGTAGTGCACCCCTGCAACCCCCCAGCTGCCCTATTCAGCCCCCAAGCCCCCAGTAGCACCATCTACCCCCTCCCAGCAGCCCCATAACCCCCAGCAACACCACTCACCCTCAGCAGTCCCATTCACCCCCCCCAGCAGCCCCATTCATCCCCAGCAGTCTTATTCAGCCCATCAGCAGCCCCCATTCACTCCCCCAGCAGCCCCATTCAATCCCCAGCAGCCCCATTCACCCCCCCCCAGCAGCCCCATTCAGCCCCCAATCACCACAGCAGCCCCATCACCCCCAGCAACCCCATTTAGTGCCCGAAAGCAGCCCCACAGCCCCCATTCAGTACCCAACCGCCCCAGCAGTCCCATTCACCCACCAGCAGTCTTTTTCATCCCCCCCAGCAGCCCCCAGTAGCACCATCTACCCCCTCCCAGCAGCCCCATAACCCCCAGCAACACCACTCACCCTCAGCAGTCCCATTCACCCCCCCAGCAGCCCCATTCATCCCCAGCAGTCTTATTCAGCCCATCAGCAGCCCCCATTCACTCCCCCAGCAGCCCCATTCAATCCCCAGCAGCCCCATTCACCCCCCCAGCAGCCCCATTCAGCCCCCAATCACCACAGCAGCCCCATCACCCCCAGCAACCCCATTTAGTGCCCGAAAGCAGCCCCACAGCCCCCATTCAGTACCCAACCGCCCCAGCAGTCCCATTCACCCACCAGCAGTCTTATTCATCCCCCCCAGCAGCCCCCAGTAGCACCATCTACCCCCTCCCAGCAGCCCCATAACCCCCAGCAACACCACTCACCCTCAGCAGTCCCATTCACCCCCCCAGCAGCCCCATTCATCCCCAGCAGTCTTATTCAGCCCATCAGCAGCCCCCATTCACTCCCCCAGCAGCCCCATTCAATCCCCAGCAGCCCCATTCACCCCCCCCCAGCAGCCCCATTCAGCCCCCAATCCCCACAGCAGCCCCATCACCCCCAGCAACCCCATTTAGTGCCCGAAAGCAGCCCCACAGCCCCCATTCAGTACCCAACCGCCCCAGCAGTCCCATTCACCCACCAGCAGTCTTATTCATCCCCCCCAGCAGCCCCAGTCAGCCCTCCAGCAGTCCCAGTCAGCCCTCCAGCAGTCCCATTCAGCCCCACAGCAGCCCCACCACCCCCAGCAGCACCATTCACACCAGTAATTATGTGTGTTGTAAATTAAGTATTAACATACAGTGCCTTGCTAAAGTTTTCACCCCCTTGACTTTTTACCTTTTTTGTTACATTATAGCCTTAAGTTCAATGTTTTGCTAATCTAAATTGTATGTGATGGATCAGAACACAATAGTCTAAGTTGGTGAAGTGAAATGAGAAAAATTATATACATAAAACTATTTTTAGAAATAGAAAACAGAAAATTGGCATGTGGGTATGTATTCACTCCGTTTGGTATGAAGACCATAAAAAGCTCTGGTGCAACCAATTACCTTCAGAAGTCACATAATTAGTGAAATGATGTCCACCTGTGTGAAATCTAAGTGTCACATGATCTGTCATTACATATACACACCTTTTTGGAAAGGCCCCAGAGGCTGCAACACCTAAGCAAGAGGCACCACTAGCCAAACACTGCCATGAAGACCAAGGAACTATCCAAACAAGTAAGGGACAATGTTGTTGAGAAGTACAAGTCAGGGTTAGGTTATAAAAAAATATCCAAATCTTTGATGATCCCCAGGAGCACCATCAAATCTATCATAACCAAATGGAAAGAACACAGCACAACAGCAAACATGCCAAGAGATGGCCGCCCACCAAAACTCACGGACCAGGCAAGGAGGGCATTAATCAGAGCGCAAGCGCAGAGACCTAAGGTAACCCTGGAGGAGCTGCAGAGTTCCACAGCAGAGACTGGAGTATCTGTACATAGGACGACAATAAGCCATACGCTCCATAGAATTGGGCTTTATGGCAGAGTGGCCAGAAGATTTACTTTTAGCAAAAAACAAAATGGCACATTTTGAGTTTGCGAAAAGGCATGTGGGAGACTCCGAAAATGTATGGAGGAAGGTGCTCTGGTCTGACGAGACTAAAATGTAACCTTTCGGCCATCAAAGAATACGCTATGTCTGGCACAAATCCAACAAATCAAAAACACACCCTAAACACACTGTTAAAGCAACACTTGAGTGGTTTAAGGGGAAACATGCAAATATGCTGGAATGGCCTAGTCAAAGTCCAGACCTCAATCCAATAGAAAATCTGTGGTCAGACTTAAAGATTGCTGTTCACAAGCACAAACCATCCAACTTGAAGGAGCAGTGTTCACTTGTGAGTTACAGCACAGCCAATGAGTTATGGTTTTCGTGCCCTTTAAAATCCGCTTCCACAGCGTTAGTTGGTGTTCCCCGCATTTTATTGGCTCTGAGGCCTGCGTCGCACTCTGCGACTGCGGGTTTGAATTGTAACTGTGGGCCACATTTATTCTAGCCCACTGTCAGCTTGCAGGAAGGGTTTACGAGCTTGCGGCTTCGGCCCTTTGGTTGCGGCCTTGTTCAATTTAATCACTCTGTAACTCCGTAGTGGCCATCGTACATTCTGCGGGCTTGAAATTTAAGTTACAAAGCAATTAAATTGAACAAGGCGATAATAAAATTGAATAGGACTTATAACTTAGATAACAGAAATCCCATACAACTACACACAGCAATTGTCATTGGAAAAAGAAAAAATAGTATGACACAGCTCTAGAATCCTCTGGTAGCTATGAAATGAGGGAAAAGAGAGAAAAAAAAGTATGGGTATGTACAGATAAATGTTTACTTTTCAGTGTTCCAGTAAGCACTCATACCTGCTGTTAATCTCCAATAAGTGCTACCAATGCTGTGTATTTTCTGTCAAACCATAAACTGATATAATACAGTGCATACTGATTACAATGATGCATTGGGATGACACTCTATAGAACAGTACTTTCTCTATACAAATCCTTATTTCCATATGCATTGGATAGGACATCCTATAAATACATATGGACGTCAGAGATCCACAAAGAGTTCTTACAATAATGCAACATACAAACGTTTAAATGATATATAAACACTGTCACAATTAATGTTTTTTTTCATGACTTCCTTTCCCTTGTCTTTTGGTGGGCATCATATGATTGCTAAGAAGCATGGCATGGTTACATGAAGCCAATATTATGACTTTTTTTCAATGACTTGCAAAGGCTATATTATTTATTTGAAACATTACTCCTGCCAACACAGACTAATTGTGTAAATCTAAACCTATATAAAATTGGGTCACAGATCAGATGTGGTTATTTACATGTATGGTGTTGTTGTGCACTGTATATAGTTCACTTACAGTATCAGGTAACACTGCTTAGAGATAAACACGTTATTTCAGAGCTATTCCAGACACTGAATCAGTGTTTCTCAAGTCCAGACCTCAGGGACCAACAATAGGTCACATTTTAGGCACATCCACACTTGGGTAGAAGTGTTTTGCATTCAGCCTTAATATGCACAATACCTTGTACCTCACCTTTCGATACCTCACCCATAGACTTTAAGTTTGCAAGTTTCAATCTTATTGGGTGCTTTAGAGAAAGGTTTTTGTATACTTGATTTTAAACTCAATAGCAGGACATTCCATTCTTTGCAATTTGTAAAAATTATTTTTGACTTGTATCTAACCTGTTTAGTGCTACAAAAAATGTTGCCACGCTACAAATTAAGGTTTATTCTTTAATAATAATAATAATAATAATAATAATAATAATAATATTTTAATAATAATAATAATAATAATTGGGTACATATGAAGTATTTAAAGGCTCAATATTATTTTTTGTTGTTGAAGGCTATATTGTTTATTAGCATCACCTAGCCCCTGATTATCTCACTTTTGCCCAAGCAGGGTTATGCCTAAAAGTTCTAGACATGAGACTAGACGTGAGAAACACTGTAGTAGAAGTAGTACCTACTCCACCACATAGTCTCTTGCTAGGCTGTCTTACAGGGGCTGCTGGGAGAAATGAAGGAGCAGCTGGTGGGGTAGGTAGGCGTGGTGGAGGGCAGTGTTGGTGGGACCTTTACTCAAGAGTGTTGTATTGGGAGGCAGCCTGGTGTTTAAACTGTTAAAGCATGGTCACCATGAGGTACCTCACGCTAGACAATATCAGTTTCAGTCTAGCAAGCTGCCCCTCCACAGGTCAAGCTAACTTTTGTTGCTGTAACTGTATTTTAGTGTTTTCTCTAGTGCCTCCTATTATCCTGCCCAATCCATTTCATTTCCTGGATCACCTTTTTCTGTATATCCTCCATCTATTGAAAATACCTGCCTATCTCATACTGACGCTAATGTATTTATGTGCTTATGTCCAGCTCAACCTTCAGATAAGGGAAATGTTGGCTATGGGAAGTGATGGATGCTACAGGGTATGGAGGTGTTGCATGAGCTGGTGCTGGTTGTGGGAGATAGTATAGGACATACTGATGAGCATGAAATAAGAAGCTGGCCTGCTGCTCAGTGTTAAAAATAAAGATCATGGCAGACAGCAATATCAGTTCCTGTCAAATAGATGGGGAAGAAATAGAGGCAGTGAAAGATTAATATTATTTTCCTGGGATTCAAGATCTCTTCAGATGGGGACCACCAAACGTGGCTGTTGAACTGACTGCTTCCTCTGCCATCTTTCTTTTCACTATAGCCCTTCAATCATCATAACAATACTTGACAATCTTAAAATCCCAGAAATGTACTCCTACAGTGGTTCCCTCTGCTTCCACATCTCTACACATCCTTTGACCGGCATTGACCTCTCTGCCTCCATGTGGCATTGGGCATATTAGATAAAGATGATGTGAGGTCTATGAATTGTATAGCAAGGATTAATACAGGGGTATGTGGGCTATGCCATTTCTTTACCTGTGTATTTACATCACATATTATAATTGTCAAACTACGAATCGTCGTCACGCAAAGCGAGGGGCCGCATTTGCGGAAGGTGGAGGCTCTAACATGAGCTGCAATGAGCCGAAGGATCATTGCAGGCCGCAAATACCTGTGGATTAGCTTACACAGCACAGTAAATGTTAGAGCTAGAAACACATGCTTATATAGACTTAATGTTGCATTATTTAACAACATTCTCTCACTTTACTGGAGTTACATAAACATACAATGGTTTGTGATATATGCACTGCTTCTGTACCCATATGTATTCTTTCATCTTGTCTATCTTTAGTTTTCACTGTTACCTGGTTCTTAGTATTATGGAGTATGCCCGCAACTCGATCGTTGTAGGTCGTATGTCTGTGGGTGTGTTGCGGGATCTCGTTCGTCTCTGATTACAATGCTATTTAATTGCTCAAGGCCGGTTACTAGGCTAAAGCCGAAACCGTAAACCGTGCACTGGTTCAGAGCAGGGGACATAATCAAATAAGCAAGACCGTAGCCTCCCATTTCGAATCAGCCAATAAAAAATGAGACTGTCATAATTACGGCAGTAAAACATGGAGGTTACATGTCAATCAATTAGGTTCGTGGGTCCGATATGCGACCAGGCTCTCAAAACCGCAAAATACAGGATTATGAAAATGAATGCAAATACTGTCCTAGTCCACGTGGGCAGCATGATATGTATTAACTAGAGATGTTGCGGACAGTTTGCCCGCGGACTATTCACGGCGATTTTGGCATGTTCGCGTTCGCAGCGGACGGCGAACACATGCGCTTTTCGGTTCGCCCCCTATACTTTATCATTGAGGAAACTTTGACCCTGCACCTCACAGTCAGCAGACACATTCCAGCCAATCAGCAGCATACACTCCCTTCCAGAGCCTTCCATCTGAAGGACAGCATATATTTTAGAATCATTCTGAAGCTGCATTCGTTGTGAGAGGACAGATAGTGTAGCTGCTGGAGATTTAATAGGGAAATAGATAGCCAGGCCATTTTTTTCCTGTAATCTAATTTCAGTTGCATGCCTGTGTCAGGCTCACAGCTTATATTGTGCTCAGTGAAATAAAACAACACTTTTTTGACTGTACTAGATTGAATAGCAATTGCCTGCCTACAGGCGTGTGTGTGAAGCCTATTGCATCTACTCTGCCAACTTTTGCCAGTGCACAGTGATACGTCATATCTGGTGCAACCGTAGTGTACAGAGACATAAAACAACACTTTTTTGACTGTAATCGATTGAATATAAGTTGGCTACCCACAGGTGTGTGTGTGAGGCCTATAGAGCCTACTCTGCCAACTTTTGCCAGTGCACAGTGACACTCATATCTGGTGGCACCTTAGATTGCACGCGCAGTGCCCCAAATTTGAAGTGGGAGGACCGACCAAGCATCTTTTTCCATCTCCCGTTTCCAAAAATCAATGCCATATACACGTCCCCTGATAGGTGACGTAACAGGTAATAAACTGATAGGAATAAATAGTACAACTGAACACACCACTCCTATTTGGTGGCACCTTAGATTGCACGGGCAGTGCCCCAAATTTGAAGTGGGAGGACCAACCAAGCATCATTTTCCATCTCCCTGTTCCAAAAATCAATGCCATATACACATCCCCTAATAGTGGACGTAACAGGGATTAAACCGATAGGAATAGTACTACTTAACAGTACACACCTTATTATAACGCAGACAGAGGCAACGCAGAGAGAGCAGTCTGAAGAAGAGGAGTCAGAGGAGGAAGGTGGCTTTGAGGAGGTGGAAGACCAAACACAGCAGGCGTCCCAGGGGGTTTGTTGTCACCTTTCGGGGACCCTTGGTGGCTGGCTGGAGGAAGAGACCTTCAATGACATCAGTGAGGACAAGGAATGGGACATGGCTATCTTGGTATCCAACCTTGTGCAAATGGGGAGTTTGCGGTTGTGCAAAGGGACTGTTTGCGGTTGTTTGCGGTGCATTAAACGGGGAGATTGGTCTGTTACTGTGAAGCGGGTGTAACCCTTACACTAACTGATCGATACAACATCATACCTGATGTTTTAAAGCATGTTATTTAGGAATGTTGGGTGATTTATGCCCTTTATGGCTTAAAACCAGACTCTGCATCAACTATGTAATTTTCCGTGGGAGTTTTGCCATGGATCCCCCTCCGGCATGGCACAGTCCAGGTGTTAGTCCCCTTGAAACAACTTTCCCATCACTATTGTGGCCGAAAGAGTCCCTGTGGGTTTTGAAATTCGCCTGCCCATTGAAGTCTATGGCGGTTCTCCGGGTTTGCCCGTTCGCGAACATTTGATGGAAGTTCACGTCCGCTGTTCGCGAACCGAAAATTTGATGTTCGCGACATCACTAATATTAACTCATTGATATCCGATATCGATTTAGCCCCGAAATTAAACATAAAAATACATTTTATTTCCTGACGATTTGCAAGCTTGAGACTGTTGTGCAATTAATTCTAATGTCGTTCATCACTTTCCCTGTTATTTACAGTGTAGTATTGATTTTTTATTTGCATTTACAGTGCTAACCCTTGCAGGTCCTTTCTAGCCCTCATAGGATTTTCTCCTTATTTGCAATTTACAGGTGTTAAAACATTTGCGGGCTAAGGGAATTGGAGCAATTGAATACCGATTTACAATTTTAGCCATCATAACTCTTGCGAAAGTGAAAGATCAAAGGCTTTGGAAGGCTGTAAGTTACGGGTTTAACCTTCACAATTTTTTTTCAAGGCCATAACTCGTAACCAGTTTGGAACCCACAGAAAGTCGCCAATTGAATAGCAAATTAACTTGCAACCTCACTTACGTGCTCAATTAACTTGCGAAAGCGCAATTGAATTGGGCTCTATGGTGAGTGACTTTCAGTTTGTGCACAAAGCCTTTTATTGTTTATTCTTTTCATTAGCAAGGATACCCTTTTAAAACCATGCAACAAGTTGAACCTGTTATCCTAGTTTAGACTTTCACTTGATGCCAGTTTCAGGTTTATGGAATAACTACATTACTGATAACTTGATAAATGTACTGGTGTGTTACAATTTGAAGAAATAAACTGTTCATTGGACTTTGATTATAATTGTCCCATTATTTAATTTTTTCGAGAGATTAAAATTATTGAAAGAATATCATCACATTTATATGAGGAGTACTCTTTCATTCAAGAACCTTGTTAATGAATCAAATACTGCTGCAATATATTTGATTGCCTATTTAAGCTTTTGAAGATCTTGCATAGAATAATTTGATATTTTATTTTGATACTATATTGCTAACTTTTAAATTGTTATTAAAAATGAAACTCTGATCTATTTCCCTTTGGCAGCAATAGCAACCCTATAAATAGTACTAGTAATGAAAATATCTTCAGCTATTTTTAGTGTTATTATTAGTGATTGCACTAGATAACACCCAGGATTAGAGAATGTAGTCCACTGCTTTATGTGAAGTATATCTCAAGTTAGACTCAGGTTAAATATTCTATATATAACAAATGTTTATTGTCATCATCCTGGATTCATTAAGAACACACAAGGGACCTTGAGGCAACAAAGGGCCACAATTCAGGAAGAACATGTCACTGCAACTTCTACAGTAATCACTAAGCTATGTTGTCACAACCCAGGGGAGGGGGGGCTGATTCAGCTCCGGAATCCTCCTGCCTTGGCTACAGGAATCCTCAATTGGACCATAGAGTGGATGGGCTTCTTGGTGACCAGCTCCCATTACAGGATCATTAGGATGCAGAATAGACATCAAGTGGTTAAAGATAAACAACAGATGTTATTACCTCTAAATAAAAGAGAGAACACCTTGATTATATTCCCTAGAAGAGTTGGAGCTTTTATGGGCAAACAGAACAATTCAACTGTGGTTGAACCCACAAATATGATTAAATTACCAGCCCTTAACCAATTATCTCAATCAGCACTCTGTAACACTTTACTAGCCATCTGGGGAGTGTGTGAGTTAATTCCACCACAGGGTGAGTTGGAAATTACATCACAAACTTAAACACATACAAAGTTCTCTTCTAAACTAGTTAGCTCAATTCTACTATTTGAATTTCTCATCCACAGCTAGATAATCCTGTCAGGCAGATTGTTATGAAGATGTCCTGTCTATTGTTCCAATTTCCTGTCTCTGGTGATGGAATTAGCAGGGTCTGGAAGGATGATCAAGGGAGATGATAGAGGGGACATAGCAGATCTTGCCATGTGTTTCTTAGTAACCTTTCATTCCTTTGTGAAACATACTTTCAGAGGCATTTTAGAAATGTGTGATATGTAAATTACTAGATACAATCATCATGATGGTATTAACAGAATGTCTTATCTTCTAAATCCATCAAAAACAACATTCAAAACTTGACAAACTGTGAAATGGAGAAGTACCGTTTCCAAAAAGTTCTGATTAAAATATTATGGATATATTTAATAATGCATTAAATTGTTCATTTACTTGTCATTTTCTACTTTAATAGTGAAGTAAATCTTTTTTAAACTGGCAGCTGCTATCCTTTAGATTGTAAGTTTGTAAGTTTTCAGTCTTGCGTGGTTAACCCTACAAGTGCCACGAGGGTCCTCAGGACCCTCATGACAAAGTCTAAGCACTACACTACACTATTAACCCTAACTATACCCCATTAACCCCTTAAACCTAACTATACCCCATTAAGCCATACTAAACCCTATCTAACCCTAACTGGGCCTATCTAACCCTATCTGGACCTAATAACCCTTACTGGGCCAATCAAGGACTCTCATGACACTAAGTACAAACACTACACTACACTACCCCCCCCTATTAAACCACTAAATCTAAACAAAACAAAAACCTGTGTTACCAAAAATAAAAAAACCTGTGTTACAAAAAATAAAAAAACCTATGTTACATTATCACCTATCTATACATAACCCCCTGTCTAGACATTACCCTCTATCTAGACATTACCCCCTATCTATACATAACCCCCTATCTAGACATTACCCCCTATCTATACATTACCACAATCTATACATTACCCCCTATCTATACATAACCCGCTATCTAGACATTACTGCCTATCTATACATTACCCCCTATCTATTCTTCAAGGGCCCAGCTGGGGCAGAAGAGGAGAAGGCCGGGGACATTGCAGACAGGTATGTATTAAATGTATAATGTTTTATTTATGTTGTGTGTATTTGTGTATGTGTTATACTAATGTGATGCTTCTTTTTTCCATGGGCCGAGCCAGAGAACAGAAGAAGATAGACGGGAACATGGTGGAAAGGTGAGTTAAATACTGTATTTGTAATGTTTATTTTTGTATGTACTGTTTAATTATGTACTAATTTGATGTTTCTTTTTTTCCTAGGGAGTGTGAACTAAAGGGACATTTGCAAAGGTAAGTGGTTTTATTTATTCTATTTTAGCTTAGATTTAGGGGGTAATGTATAGATAGGGGGGTAATGTCTAGATAGGTGGTTATGTATAGATAGGAGGAAATGTATAGATACGGGTTATTTATAGATGGGTAATGTATAGATAGGGGGTTATGTATAGATAGGGGATAATATCTAGATGTAATTGTAATTGAAAATTTATTGTAGTTAGGGGTTTATTTATAATGTATTTATTACTGTAATGTTATGTATATTTGTGTATGCCTTTTCTTTGCAGGTGTGTAATTATATTTTTATTTTTTGTAGTGGGGGGTTGTGATGTTCTTTTTTGTAGTGAGGCGGGTTTGTAATGTCCTTTTTTCATTTTTTGTACCTTAGGTTTTTTATTTTGGTAACATAGTTTTTTTATTTTGTGTAATTAGTGGGGTGGGGGGGGTTAATAGGGGGTTAGGTAGGCAGTGTTAGGTAGGTAGGGGTTAATAGGTTAGGGTAGAGGGGGGTTAGTTTAGATTTAGTGGTTTATTGGGGGAAGAATAGTGTAGTGTTTGTACTTAGTGTCATGAGTGTCCTGGAGGAGCCTCATGACACTTATGGGGTTAATAATAAGGTTCTCATTGTCCTCTGAGGGTCTTCATAGATCCTTATGGGACTGATTGGGTTAAATAGAGGCTTACAAGAGTCTGTATAGACCCCCATAAGGTATAGGGTTAGTTGGAGGCTTATGGGGGTCTATACAGACCCCCGTAAGTCTCCATCAAGTGATGGGATGAAATAGGCAAGATGGGGTTAAATAGGCCCAGTTAGGGTTAGATTAGCCCAGTAAGGGTTAGATAGGCCCAGTAAGGGTTATTAGGTCCAGATAGGATTATATAGGCCCAGTAAGGGTTAGATAGGGTTAAGTATATTTTAATGGGGTATAGTTAGGGTTAAGGGGTTAATGGGGTATAGTTAGGGTTAATAGAGTAGTGCTTAGACTTTGTCATGAGGGTCCTGGAAGACCCTCATGGCTCTTGTGGGGTGAGCCTAAAGGTTAATAGTGTGCTATAGGTAATTTTAGTCTCATGGGGCTCTGTATAGAGAGTTGTGGGGTTGAATAAGGGCTCATTAATTATGGGCTAATGGGGCTCTATATAGAGCCCCATGAGTGATGGGGTTAATTTTAGCTGCCTGGGTGGGTACTTATAGTACCCCCACGTCAGGGGTTTATATTTTTTTAGCGCAGGTCCTATCAGGATCTTTACTGTCTTTTAAGGACCTGCGAGGCAGTAAATTATCATTTTTAAATGCAGCGGGGTCACGATCGATGCTGACCGAGACCCCAATTGCAAGGGATAATGTGGGGACACGTTGAGGGTCCCGATGGGGAGCCCCATCATAGAGGGGGGCTAATGTTAGGTCCCTGCGTGGCCTGGATTGGCTAATGTATGCCTCGGGCCTTTAAGGAGCCGCGGCAGGGAATTTTGAAATTTTTAAATGCAGCAGGGGCCTGACTGATGCCGATCGGGGACCCCCGCTGCAAGGAGTTAATGTGCAGGGGCTGCGTGGGTCCCTATGGACCCCTGCAGCAAGTGGTTAATGTGGGGACACTTTGGGGGTTCCGATTGGGACCTCCAGCATAGAGGGGGGTTGATTTTAGGTGCTGGTGGTACTTGGAGTACCCCCCATGAAGGGCTTGTATGTAGAACTGCCACGGAGGTCCCGTTCAGGACCCCTGCGGCAAGTGATGAGGTGGGGGAGCCTGCAAGATCATCTCGCAGGCTGTCACTACTCATGTACTGTTTCTCCTTGTTTGATACGGATGGCCCTGCCGCATAGCTCGCACTCAAAGCAGCTCTAATTTAATAGCGTTGTATCTTTGGAAGATTTGCAGCACCTGGGCTTAAGTACAAACCTTGTATCTACGAGGTTGGAATTTACTATGGCTTACAGTCTGCAGTAACTCATACATAACTGCAGAATGTGTTTTAGAATTGTCAAAATAATGTTCAGCTTTTTATCGGAAGTGATGGTGAATATGGTGAAAGTTAACATTCTTATAGTTAAATGACCACTCTAATGCATTAAAAGGAAATATTCTATGTTTGTTTGTAGACTTTTCAATACAATATGCAGTTTAAAATAAATCAAAGTTAATAGGTGTTCTTTTTAAACTATCTGGTTTCTTTTTAGAGGGCCAGTTAATTCAGCACAACTCGGAGTTCTGTTTACATGAGAATTAGGCATGCCTCCAGAGAGACTGACAGCAATAGATCTGTGCAGAGAGCAGATCAGAAAGATGGTTAACCCTTACCAAATTCATCTGTGCAGGGAAATGACTGCTAGAAACTCACAAATATGGTGCTTGGGGGTTAATTGATGGCTGATGACATTCCTGAAAGCAGAGTAAAATCATATTTCTGCCTGTTCACACAGAGCTTGGAACGTCCTTTCCATGTTTCGGGCAGATGATGGTAATCATGGGGCAGTCTGCAAACCTAAGACTGCACATTTTTAATTGTTCTTAGTTTAAGAAAAAAAAAACAATAGATCACTTTAACATGGAATCTTGTGCTTTTTCACACACGAAAGAGCACTTATAGTGAGGTAAATGTCCCTTTAAGCAGAGCTGCTTTTCTCCTCCTCCCTGTGCCTTGTCAGGGGTCGTGGCCAGCTCTGCCTGGGGGCTGGACCATCATGGAGCTACATCATAGCACTGCTCTTTTAACTGAGCATGCTCAGTCTTAACCAGAATCTGACTGTTCAGACTTTTTTTAGTCCAATTTCCAGGCAGAGCTGACCACAACACCTGCAGCCCTATTAAATTCCAAACCAGTAACTCCAACATGAAGCTTGCAACGGCCGCAGGCTTGAAATTTGGCTGAGTTATGGTGATATTAAATTAGAAAGGCTGCAAGCTATGAGCAGGAGACGCCAAACTGTAAACCATTTTTGCGCACATGTGCAGCCCCTAAAATTAACACCCATATGCTAGGGTTCCCCATTGGGACCCCAGCCGCATTTAAAATTCAAAATGCCCGCCTCGCGTGTCCTTAAAGGACCTGCACTAAATTAAAAATGGACCCCTGCCGCAGAGGTACCATAAGTACCCCCCAGCAACTAAAATTAACCCCATCACTCATGGGGGTCTATATAGACTCTCATGAGACTATTATTAACCCCATCAGTCCAATAGGGGTCTATACAGACCCCTAAAGGACACTATTAGCCCCTACATTACCACTATAAGTGCCATGAGAGTCCTCCAGGACACTCATGACACAAAGTCTTAGCACTACACTATTAACACTTTCCTACCCTATTACATTCTAGTAACCCTTCTCTAACTAAATAACAATAATTTACCCTATGACTAACTAATTAACCTGCCAAAATAATTAACCACCCCTCTAAGTAATAAACCCAATTTAACCATCACCATACCTAATTAACTCTATCACTAACCACTTAACCCTATCTAGACCCAGTTACCCTCATCTAGTCCTATTTAACTCTAACAGTACCAAATTAAACGTAACTATACCAAATTAACCCTAACTAAACCCAATAAACCCTAACAATACCCCAAAAAAAACATAACTGTGCCTAATTAACCCTAACTATACCAAAAAAATCCTAACTATACCCAATAAACCCTAACTGTACCTAATTAACCCTAACTGTACCTGTTTAACTCTAACTGTGCCTATTTAACCCTAACAGTACCTGATTAACCCATATCCTACTAACACCTACCCTTTTGACCCCCTAATAACTCCTACACTACCCTATCCTACCCTATTAACCCCCTAATAACCCTAGCCTACCCTATTAACCCCCTAACCCCAATTAAATCCCTAATCACCCACTAAGTACTAAAAATAAAAATAAATGCTAATTACATAAAATAAAAAAAACACTACAGAAAATAAAAAAAGACTTACACATAACATAATAAAATACTTCATAAAATAATAAACCCTATTACAATTACAATCACCCTTCTGTGCCAAGAAAGGCCCCTCCATCAAAGTCCTGACGTTCTGACACCTAAAAAAAAAAACATAACATTACAGTAAATAAACAAGTACTGGCAGCCTGTTAAAAAGAAATGGTTAATGCCCCTCCAGTGGTGTACTTAACAAGCATGTAAAGTTTTTACCGAACTACAGTGGTCCTTTAATTGTTGTTAAATGATTATTGACAGGAATAATAGCTGTGACTAATAATAACATTTTTATTGATAGAATTAATAGCAGTGATGCATTGTTAGTGCTATGAAATACTAATCCCATCCAATCAGTATCCAATGTATATTTTTCGAAACATGAATCTATTATTCTAATAATAAAACAGTAAGAGAGTGGACATGTCCTTTTTTGCAGCTTATTTGACATTGTTAAAAATTATATTTTCTTCCATGACTATTATGTTGCTGTAGTAACCAGGCAAATCCTGCATGAAAGCCATGTGGTACATACGAGATTCAACAATTCAACAAGTGTCTGAATAGTCCATTCTTTAAGAAGTGCCAATTGTTCGAATGTGAATCCAATATATAGTAACTGAAGTATATATATATAATTGAATCAAAAAGCTACTATGCTTAAGGGAAAAGCATATAATGCAATTACCATCAATAACTAAAATGCAATGATATAAATTCAATTACTGTAGATTAAAAAAATTGAACTGGATAAAAATGATTACTTTATCATGTTAAATAGGCAAAACATTTTCTTGATGTGGGTCCATTAAACTGGGTATTTTTTAGCTACAAACAGATCTGAAACCCATATATAGTAATGTTGTTAAAGGTATATGAATAGGTTTGACATCTTTTAATAAACACATACGTGTCTCATTAATTAGTAAAATATAATGGCAGATGGAGAGAGTTAATAACAGTAAATATAGAAATGTAGTAAAGGTGATACACAACACTCCAAGGCATACATAATTATCTAGACATTTAAAAAATATGTTTTTATCATCTAAAACTACTTTACTATGTACTCCTTTAGTATAATGTGAAATTATTTGTTGGTCCTTTCTTTTTAAGAATGAGCTTTAATTATTATTTTTGTGGTAGCTCTTCATATGATGGCATGTTATTATACTGCATAATGATTTGCATATGAGAAATTGTTTTTTTCATGCATACAATTCTACATTTTTAACATTTAACTGAAGTGTGTTTTTTAGAGAAAAAGATCACACCAGTGTTCTGGCAGTTTGGTTATAATGGGGAGAGCAAGGAAAGACATTAGGATTAATTGCACAACAGTCTCAAGCTCGCATATATGCCATTAAAATTATTAATCCGGTATCTGTGGCATGCAAAACTTGTGGATAAGCACAGACAGATACATAGCTAAGTGTGCTGCAATCCATAGGCTCACAGAGTGTCGGACACGACTGAAAGACTGAACAACCAAGAATAAATGTTCCCCTGGTACTTGACATATGCCATACCGTGGTGTAATTTAGCCACTATTTCTTTTCCCAATGTAGATCTGATAAGTCAGATATATATAAGATTTTCTTTGTATTTTTAAGGTCCACATTAGAGTCTCTGTGAGCCAGAAAGGGATAATATGGCAGGCAAGTTCATGTTTTGGTGTTAAAATGTAATCAGGTAGTGTCTCTTTAATTGCTTTCAGCATCTTGCTGCCACACTTTTCATATTGGCATTCCAACATATGAGGAAAAAAAAATATTTTTTAAGGCCTATTTGTTTATTGGGAATTGTTGTGCAATGAATTATAATGCCTTCCATTGCTTTCCCCATATTTTAAGGTCCATTGGTGTGTTTTAATTGTCTTTCATAATGTTACAACCGAGTCTACGGGTCCTATTTGGAACCTGTAATATTTTGGGCTACATTTGCTGTTTGCAGGTTTGAGAATTGTAGCAGTTGAATAGCGATTTGCGATTTTAGTGATTGCAACATTTGCGGCCTTGACAGATCAAAGTCTTAGATGGGTTGTAAGTTACGTCTTTTAAAAGACGTCAATTGCAAAAGCAAATTAGTTTACGGGTGACATTACGGGCTCCCGTAAAAAACAATTGCTCAATTGAATAGGGTCCTTTGTGTTTTATTTTCATTTTGGTTCACTTGGCCAACCCCTGTAAAGGGTCACTGTCATACTCAGTAAGTCCCATGGGTTTAGAACTGTTAAAATGTTTTGTGCCCCAGGCTGACAAATGTTAATATAGTGTAATGTTTTATGTGCGTGTTTGCTTTGATCAGTCATGTCTGACTCTCTGTGACCTAATGGACCATAACATGATCCACTTGCTATTCATGGCAGAGAAACTGGATTGGGTTGCCAATTCCTTCTCCAGTGGGCCACAGAATACAGCTCCTGGTATTCATAGGTAGTCTCCCATCCAAGTACTGAATAGGCCGAAACCAAGGATTCAGGGTGGTGTAACCTTTTGGTTCCCTGACTGGAACTGAACCCAGGTCGCAGAGGTGAAAGCACTGAATCCTAACCACTGGACCACCAGGGAACCTGTAAGGGTGTATAGTACAGTATCATTTTTCCCATTATAAAGTATTGTGTCATGGCTACATGGACATTGGGACTGTTGCAGCCATGATAGCATGGATAAATGTGTTCAATGTTATTCTAAACTAGTCAATTGCCCCCCCCCCCCCCTACTCTACTATGTCTCTTCCCCTTCTCACTCCCCCTCTTCCTCCCCTGTGTCTCTTCTCCCCCTCCCTACCCTGTGTCTCGTTCCCCCCTCTCCCCCCATGTATCTTTGCCCCCCCAGCATGCAATCGCTCTCTCTTTCCCTTCCTGTGTCCTCCCTACGTCTTCTCCCCTCCTTCTCTCCCCTCCTTCTCTCTTCTTCCCACTACCATCACTGGCCTACTCATGCGCTACAAGCACACGCAACTCGCAGCTTTTGGGGCCCACTGCAGACCCCCCTTCTCTCTCCCCTGTGTCCTAATACTGGTCCATATCCTAATAGCAGGGATACAATGGACCTCACAATTCTACTGGGTAGGATTGATCTAGGATCTTTCTATTCACACCCGCATATAAGCCACACCTGCGAAATTCAAGGGGAAAAAAGATAATATCCGAATATAAGCCGCACCCTTAAAATTGGAGAGAAACAGGCTTTCTAATCAGTATCTATGGTAACTTCTTTTGCGGGTAACAGGCCGAAAATCATAGCACGCAAAAAGTTACAATTGCTAAAATCGCAAATCGCTATTCAGTGCTACAATTCCGCAGGCACTCACACCGTAAACGGCAAATGTAATCCTATGGGTTCCACATAGGACCCACAAGTGGGTTAAATGTAGCACCATAAATGCAAATTGTAATATTTATATCCAAGATTCTGCTATAGATACACAAACACATGAGAAGTATAATCAATGAATACAATCATTTTGCCTTCATGGACTTGAAGAGTATAATGTGTCAATGACATTTAATTATTATTACTAACCGGAGATGAAGCTGTTGTTGATAGCCGAATATAGGATGGATTGTTGTTGCTACTGTATATCTATAGTTTTATAGTAAATAAATAGTATATCTGTGTTCACATTTGAATGTTTAAAGCAAGTTAGAAAACCTGCTTCCAGCTCAGAATTCCAAGAAAAACAGTTATTGCACTGCATTCTGGGAAGCTGAGCTGGGACATGCAAATGTGCCCACCGATGCCTCGCTCTTTCAATCCATAGCCATTTTCAAACATGGCTTCCTTTAAGCTTATACATGCTGTATGACACAGCTTTTATGCAAAGCCAAGGTTGGATTAAACACAAGCTGAGTATCCTATCCATGTACAGCTGTTTCAAGCTTACTGGCTATCATCAGCATGGAGCGGTCTGGCCCCTATGATCAAGAACAGAAATCAATAAGAATTATTTAAAAGCAGGAGCCAGACCCAGGATATATTAAACACAAATGTATATATGTAGACAGCACAGCAGTTATTCTTTCAAATAGTTGCCTTTCATATCGGTAAACTTGAAGTGTACTAATTGGTATATATGTATTGTCTCACATGTGTCCCAACAGGGTGACATATCACTGAGAAAGCTGTGGGAAACATGGCGAAACACCTTTGATTTTTATTTTCACATAATGATCTACATTTGTATTTACATGACTTGTTTTCTGACGCAAGGGGCAGACAATTGTCAATACAACATTTTATCAAAAACAAACATATCTTTTTTATCGTGAAAAAGCCTGAGTGATTGGGGGCATTCTGTAGGCTCATCACCCACGTCACCTAAGACACAATATCACAATAACGATATTACTAGTATACACGATACATGAAGATTACATACAAACATATCAGTACAAAGATACTCCTCCATCAAGAAAAAGAAGCACCTGAATGGAAGATTGTAAGTTAGAAGGAAGCCTTTTCTCCTTCAATTTCAAAGCTAGAAATTACCTCATATTTATTGAGGTTATACAAGGTGAGCTCTGTTTCATCAGATACTTGTCCACCATCCAATATATTAAACATCTTACACTAGGAGTGTTTGCGCTTTTTCCACCCCACCCTTAGTATTTTTCAGCTAAAATTCACAGGCATCATTGTGAACGGTGCCCTTAAAAAGCAGCAAACTCCAAACACATTAAAGAGACTTGTGCAGTTCAATCCAATGGACAATATTGAACAACAGACATTTATAAAAAAACACACATTGAAGAAAACACGAAAGGTTCAGCTTTCATTAAGGCCGCACAAGCACCAGTTGTGTAAAACTAACTTGAGACCCAATTTAGACAACACCAGCCCACACCTACAAAGATTGCAGGGACCCTCCCAGCCAGCGCTAAGCCATTTCATTGGAAAACACCCAACAACAAGTCTAAAAATCAATACTGCACTGTAAAATACGGGGAAAGTGATGAATGACATTAGATATAATTGCACAACAGTCTCAAGCCCGCAAATTTTACAATATAAGCCGCACCCATAATTTCCAAGCTCGGAAATCGGAAAAAAAGTGCTGCTTATATTCAAGCCGATACGGTATAGGTGTACAAATGCGCGCCTTGCTAGTTTTAAAAGTATCCCGATGTTATCCAGATGTTTTTCTTTTATTTTACCCCTAACGCTACAAAATCAACTGGCGCTGTAGAAATAAGACAAAAAAATAATAATAATTGTAAATCTAACAGATTGTGGCAATACAATGTTAGTACGTATTAAATTCACTTCATCCAACAATCCACCTGTTATGCATAACTGTTAGTATAGGTAGTTAAGAGGGGTAGTGGTATGCTGTTAATAAATTATTATTCTCTGATGGTCGAGATACTATGTATGAACTGAGATAATTGCTTAGTTAGTGAACTTCTATCCAAAAGCAAGGTCTTCACTAACTAAAAACTTCTGTAAAAAAAATATGCTATGTGCTTAAATAGAGCCCTTTTCAATTTGCCAAATCGCAATTTAATAAGGCTGTATGTTTCTTGGAAAGAATACTTTTTAAATAATAACAATATCATAATTAAATTGTGCATTTTGAATAATAATATATATGTACAATGTATTTTTTGATTACTGTACTTTTGACATCAATGTTTATTTAATAAAAGAGCTTGCAGCATATATGTACATATATATATATAAATGCTATCTCAGTTTCTTTACTTTATATACTCATTTCCAAGGCTGATAAACATGGCATTCAGAGACTACAATTATTAATATTACAGAAGGCATCATGACCTACTGTGCTCACTTGATTGCAGCGCAAATAAGCAGTGCTTTTCAAGTGGGGCTAATTGGTGGCTTGGCAGGTCTCATTGAATTATTTTCTTTCTTTTCAAGTGAAATCACTTTCATAAAACCTTAATGCTACTAGAAAGTATTTATATATGTTATGTTGATTGACAGATTTATGCTTTATTTTGACAAAGGATTTGCATTTGCAAAAATGCTAAAGAAGGATTTTACTGCAAGCTAATCAGTTGAATATGCAATGATATTCAAGAATTAAACAAATAAAGCATAAATAAAGTCATAATGATCATTAAAATCCACCAATTTCTCATAATAATGGGAAATATCAATTAACATTTTACAGTTATATCCACTAAAGTTCAATATAACTGCGGTAAAATGGCATTATTAAAAGAAGTTATTACAGCAATATTTTTTAGAACTACTAGTTCATTGGTTTGGAATTAATTATTCATAAATAAGAAGCAATATTCATTATAGCTTCATAACAAAAATGGTTTAAACAGTGCAAATTAATGACTGGTATATTCAGCACTAAATATGCAAAATAATACTTTTGTACCACAATATGTTTTTGTTTTATTTAGAGTTTATTATAATGACAATTAAAAACACTAGTAGGATAATTGAACAGGATGCCAAACGTAAGCTTTTCTGTATAAACATGTATGCATACAATAAGCTTGTGGTGGTACTCCAGATGTAAATTATATTACTAGAATATGAGAAAAGAACATGCATTCCTAAATTACACAAATTCTAACCATTCAAAAAAAATGAAATCAAATGTTTTTGGAGAAAAAGGTCCCTAGAAATGTCTGCATTATGCTCCAAACAAAAAATGTAAAATCAAAAACCATGCTCCTTTTGTTCTGCTAATAAAAAACATTGTGCTATAATTAAGTTCACTCTACTCTCAAATAAGTAGATTATGTGGATATGTATATGGTAAAGTAAAAAAAGCAATAAATGGGTGCCAAAAAGAATTATTAATAAAAGTTTTGGAAACTGTTTCCAAGGTAAAACCACAGTATAATATGCAGTACAAAAAACAAAGTGTAGTACCCTTCCAAAAAAAAGAAAGGTGGGACTAATGTTTTGTCATTCAGAACTTTGTCAAAGGTGTGGGGTATACCAAAAAGGGGGTGCTTTTCATTGCTGAATTTATAGTCTTGTGTAGTCATAGTGTTGTGTCATAGGATAGTGATGCACTTCCTGTCCTCAATTGCGACCAAAACATTGCCTTTTTCACTAGGACATAGTTAAAAAACTATATGTATCAACTGTCTAATCAGTAGAAATTATATTTTTGAATATGCTGGATGTTGTTCTAACTACAGTGGAGGAAAAAAGCATTCAATACCCTGCTGATTTTGAACATTTCTCCACTGACAAAGAAATGATCAGTTTATTATATTGGCAGTTGTATTTTAGCAGTGAGAGACAGAATTAAAAAAAAATGCATGTCAAAAAAGCTAAAATTGATTTGCAGGTCAATTAGGGAAATAAGTATTTGACCCCTTTGTCTTAGTACTTGGTGGCAAAACCCCTGTGGGCAATTACAGAGGTCAGACGTTTCTTGTAGTTGGCCACCAGGTTTGCACAAATCTCAGGAGGGATTTTGTCCCACTCCTCTTTTCAGATACTCTCCTTGTCATTAATGTTTTCAGGCTGGTGTTTGGCAACTCGAACCTTCAGCTCCCTCCACAGATTTTCTATGGGATTAAGGTCTGGAGACTGGCTAGGTCACTCCAGGACCTTAATGTGATTCTTATTGAGTTGCTCCTTTGTTTCTTTGTCTGTGTGTTTTGGGTCATTGTCATGCTGGAATATCCATCCACGACCCATTTTCAACGCCCTGGCTGAGGGAAGGAGGTTCTCAGTCAAGATTTGACGATACATGGCCTCATCCATCACCCCTTTGATGTGGTGAAGTTGTCCTGTCCCCTTAGCAGAAAAACACCCCCAAAGAATAATGTTTCCTAAGCCCATGATGTCAACAAACTATACAGTGGATATAAAAAGTCTAGATCCCCTTTAGATTGTAAGTAGAGAGTTTTCAATCTTGTGGAGTGCTTTGGGAAAAAGCACTTTCTACAAAGATTCTAAGCTCAAAACAGGGCCCTCCACTTTTTGCAGTTTGTTAAAACGTATATTTTTCCTTGCTCATTTCCTCCGCTACGGAATATGTTGGCGCGTTACAAATAAAAGTAATAATAATAATAATAATAATACACACCCCTTAAAATGTCAGGTTTCTGTGTTGTAAAGAAATGAGACAAAGATAAATCATTTCAGAACGTTTTCCACCTTTAATGTGACCTATAAACTGTACAACTCAATTGAAAAACAAAGTGAAATATTTTAGGTGAAGGGAAGAAAAAATATAAATATAAAATGATATGGTTGCATAAGTATGCACACCCTTAAACTAATACTTTGTTGAAGCACCTTTTGATTTTATTACAGCACTCAGTCTTTTTGTGTATGAGTCTATCAGCATGGCACATTTTGAATTGGCAAGATTTGCCCTCTCTTCTTTGCAAAAACACTCCAAATCTGTCAGATTGCGAGGGCATCTCCTGTGCACAGCCCTCTTCAGATCACCCCACAGATTTTCAATCGGTTTCAGGTCTGGGCTCTGGCTGGGCCATTCCGAAACTTTAATCTTCTTCTGATGAAGCCATTCCTTTGTTGGTTTAGATGTATGCTTTGGGTCGTTGTCATGCTGAAAGATGAAGTTCCTCTTCATGTTCAGCTTTCTAGCAGAAGCCTAAAGGTTTTGTGCCAATATTGACTGGTATTTGGAACTGTTCATAATTCCCTCTATCTTAACTAAGGCCCCAGTTCCAGCTGAAGAAAAACAGACCTAAAGCATGATGCTGCCACCACCATGCTTCACTGTCGGTATGGTGTTCATTTGGTGATGTGCAGTGTTGTTTTTGCGCCAAACATATCTTTTGGAATTATGGCCAAAAAGTTCAACCTTGGTTTCATCAGACCATAACACGCTTTCCCACATGCTTTTGGGAGACTTCAGATGTGTTTTTGCTAAATTTAGCCTGGCTTGGATGTTTTTCTTTGTAAGAAAAGGCTTTTGTCTTGCTACTCTACCCCATAGCCCAGACATATGAAGAATACATGAGATTGTTGTCACATGTACCACACAGCCAGTACTTGCCAGATATTCGTGCAGCTCCTTTAATGTCGCTGTAGGCCTCTTGGTAGCCTCCCAGACCAGTTTTCTTCTCGTCTTTTCATCAATTTTGGATGGAGCTCCAGTTCTTGGTAATGTCACTGTTGTGCCATATTTTCTCCACTTGATGATGACTGTCTTCACTCTGTTCCATGGTATATCTAATGTTTCGAAAATTATTTTGTACCCTTCTCCTGACTGATACCTTTTAACAATGAGATCCCTCTGATGCTTTGGAAGCTCTCTGTGGACCATGGCTTTTGCTGTGGGATGCGACTAAGAAAATTTCAGGAAAGACCAACTAGAGCAGCTGAACTTTATTTGGGGTTAATCAGAGGCACTTTAAATGATGGCAGGTGTATGCTGACTCCTATGTAAAATGATTTGGAATGTGATTGCTTAATTCTAAACACAGCTACATCCCCAGTTATAAGAGAGTGTGCAGACTTATGCAACCACATTATTTTGATTTTTGATTTTTCTTCCCTCCGCCTAAAAGATTTCAGTTTGTTTTTCAATTGAGTTGTACAGTTTATAGGTCACACTAAAGGTGGAAAAAGTTCTGAACTGATTTACCTTTGTCTAATTTTTTTACAGCACAGAAACCTGACATTTTAACAGGGGTTTGTAGACTTTTTATATCCACTGTATTACATTACTGGGATGAAATATATAAATATTTCTTTAATGCTCCCACAAGGTTAATAACAAACCAACCTTGTGCCTACCATACAGCTATCCTACTAGTATTATCAAAATTATCATTTATTTGTAATGTGCCAACATATTACGTATTGCTATACATAGTGTATCATACATAGAAAGAAATACAATTTTAAGTGTATATCAAAGATCGAAGGACCCTGTCTATGCCCAGAGTGATTTTATAGAAAGCACTTTACACTATTGAAAGACTCACATAATGGGTTGCAGGGGTATGATATGTAAGTTGAGTATGGGGATTGGAAACATTGATGAAACATAGATAAACAATTTAGGGAGAGAAAAAAAATACTTAAAATAAAAACACACATACAGCTTTAGTAATATTAATACTGCTAGTCGAAGTGGTAAGCTTCTTCGTTAGGCTGCAAATACCTTCAGGGGATGAAATATGCAGCGTTTGTTCAGTTTTTCTAGGACTGGAATTGCAGGTACCAGAATAAGAATAAGAGTATTGGTTTGAGGAGAGGGACAGAAGGGAGAGAGAGTATATTTAAAAAAACAAATATTGATACAATTACAAAAAATTACAAATGACAGATGTTTGTGTATCCCAAAAGATAATGACCAGTATAAAAAATAATTAGAAATCTGGTTACGTAATTATTGTGACCTCCAATAATAAGGATGCTAGAAAAAAATATTTTAATGCTCATTTTACACAAAAAAAAAAAATAGGTTTTGTAATTGACATAATTTATTTTTTGTCCACTAATCAAAAAATACAATAAGGAAAAAGAGATTGTGGAAAGGTGTACTGAAAAAGGTAACTTTATTTATTTATAGCTTGGTTGGGGTAGGAAACCCTCAAAGTGTTTATTCCTAAAATGCAGAATCATTATACCCATCCGTTTTAAAATATATTTAATAAGAAACATGATTTAAAGCATACAGTTATACTACGGTTATGATGACAATAGTGATAATGTCTGTAGTAATAAATAGCGGAAATACATGTCCTAGAAAACAATATTGGTAGGAATGTGCTTTAAACCCCTTAGTATATATAAAAGTGAGTAACTGCTAATTATTGCTGCAGACTGGAAATGCAGTGATGCATGGTCCAGTTTTAATAATTGGAAATTTTTAACTAACCAGAAATAAACGGAATAAATGTTACCAGTAGTACAACAAAGGGGAGCAGCTCTTTAAGTACATTATTCATTACATGCTCACAGCTATAAAAGAAATGAGGTTATCTTAGGTGTAGTAATCACAAATTATATTAATATACAGTAATTTAAAAAATTGAAGGGGTATCCATGGGAATAGTGATCATTCAATTTTGTTTGAATTTAATTTTCAAAGTCCACTTTATAGAGGATCAAGTAACGCAGTACACATTTTAATTGTGTAAAGGTAAATCAGACAACAATGTGCTATGGCTGCAAAGGTACTTTTATAAAATACAGGATTGTGCAGCTATATTGCAGGTGAGATTTAACAGATAAATGATGCTATATTGAAAGGATAATAAGCTATTGCGAAAGGACAATAAGCATACAATTTATAATCTAAGCTTATCCTAGGTGGCAATCCACAAGCACTCTTAAATCCTTTTCTATCTCTGGCACCACTAGATTTGATAAACTTAGATTATAAATTGTATGCTTATTGTCTTTTCGAAATAGCTTATTATCAATAGAGCATCGGTACTCGATGCCAGACGGCAGCTTCAAAGGCAAGTAAAATATTAGCATGCATAATTCTGCCACTATAAATAAATCTCTGGCAAGATCTCATTTGAAATATAGAGTACATCTTTGGCACCACTTCAAACAAAGGACATTGCAGAGCTATAAAAGCTTCACAGAAGGGCAACAAAATCAATAAGAAGAAGGAAGGCATTGAACTGTGAAGACAGGATAAGCAAATTAAACTTACTTTCTCTAGAAAAGATTTGCCTAATAGATAATATTACCTTATATGCAGACTTATTAGGTCAGTATAAAGGTGAATATAACAATAGCTTCCATTCTTCATGTATATGTGTTGTTATCCCACAGTGAAGCATTGCCAGGCCACAGATCTGAAAGTAACTGACTGTTTGGCATCACTTAACCATAAAAACAATGAGTCAGCGGATGGATTCTAATGCTGACTGCTTGCCAGTCTGTTGGCTCCTCCTTAGTACATTTTTAAAGATTTCCATGTTTTTCAAATGGTAGAAGAAAGTTTAAATATTAATATTACTTTGCTTACCTAGAAATATAAATCCAGACCAACTTTTCAATTCTTTTTTCTTCTCTTTTATGAAATGTATTTGGCATGCGAATATAATGCAAGTGATAGGCAAGAGAAGGAATACTAATTCAAGATTACATTTTATTTCAACATACAGTTGCACAGCTTGCTAGTTTGACATGTCATAAACATTTACAGATGGATTTTATATTGTTATGCAAAGAAACAGATATTATTTAATTATGCTGAAATAATAATAAGTTTAAAAAAACACACTTAACATTGTATAAATCAGACTCATCATCTGCGTATGTTAATACATTGTAAATTAATAGTATTCGAGACTAATAATTTCCAGAGATTGCATTACATGTATAACTACTCAAAGATATTGTCGGAGAACTAACATTCAGAACAAAAATCCAAGCTAGTAAAATATTTTTTTCAGTGGGAATTCAGTACATTATTTTCATTCATTTTTATTGGAAGAACATAACATTATACAAACAACTAGTATACAATAAAAGGCATACATTATACAAACTACTCATGGTTTACGTCAAATATGCTTATATCCACTTTTTCCAAAGCTCTAATTTTTTGTTATTATATAACTCAATTAATCCAAGAGGTCCATGTCTTGTCATAATGTAATAACCTGTTTTCTAATGAATATATTGCTCTTGCCAAGTAGACCACTTTTTTTCTCTATGATAATGCGCCAGGGGAGGTCTAGTGTTTCCCATCTAGTTGCAATATGTAATTTCACAATACTATATTGTTGCTATTTTTTTAGATTTGGAGATATTTATTCTCCGAGGTACATTTCTATGAAACAAATCTGTGGTGTTATTTGTCTACTATGCATATCATTAATGACTTCTGCTATTTTCTGTCATATTTGCCTAACTATTGGACAATTCCATCAAATATGTAAACATGACCCTTCCTGTCCACATCTTCTAACTCAGTGGTTACCAAACCTCTCCTCAGGACCCACCAAAACAGACCATGATTTAGGTGATACTATCTGTTAACAAAGGTGTGGTAACTAGCATTAAACAGGCAGTAGAACCTCAAATTGTTTCACCTGTGTATTCACACAGTGTTTCAAACAGTGTTCAAACCTATAGTACCACTGCTCTAAAGCAATGATCTGACAGATTTTTTATTATTTTATGTAACTTTGTTAGCTAATACTACCATATTTTGTTTTATTTTGTAAGATAGCCAGAACATGTACTGCATTTCCCCTTTTGAGAGTAATAACTGTATACTTTGTTTTAAATGTGTTGCATTGTAATCAATATTTCATCCTGGTGTTGAGAAACCTCCTCTGTTTCTATATTCGTACATTCAAATTGTATTAGCTCTTTGGAATTTATGCCTCCATACAAATGCAAAATACTTCAATTGTAAGTGCTTAATGTCCTTTTGACACATTGGTATTGGTAAAGAGCAAAATAAATACAGTATTTGGGGTAAAATAAGCATTGTGATTTCCACTACACAACCTAGTGGTGGTAATTGTAATTTATTCCATTAATGTAATGATGTTACTAAGTTTGCTTTTATGTTTTTTTATAGTTTATTCTGGATAAATCTTCTATTAGTGCAGGTATTTGTACTCCTAAATATTTTTTTATGTGTGTTCTGCCAAGTTGCTATTTCAGTCATTTAAAATTTGATAATGGTTTTGTGATTGTCAAAATAATATTGCTCCAAATAAGTTAATCATATATTCATATTTGCCAACTGTTATCCCACTGATATTTTTTTTGTCTCTGATAGTGGCTGCAAGAGATTCCTTAGCAAATAATGCTAGAGAAAGTGGACAACCCTGACGTGTACGTCTTTATATATGTATATCCCCCGTTGGACCAAAAAGTTTTAAAGATGTCTTGGGGTTACTGTAATTTATTTTAATTGCTTCCTTTTATTTCTATATATATTTAAATGTTTTAAATTGGAATTCCATCCAAGGGAATCAATATATCTAGTGATAATAAAAAAAGATTATATTTTATTCTTTAATGTATCAAATTTACTTTTTGGTTTATGTTATGTGGTGCCTGTCTTCCTATGTTAAAAATCGATTTAATCTATCTTTTTTTCCGTTTAAATTTAAATAATTACATTCATTAATAATATTGGCCTATAATTTCTGAAATTCAGAAACCTGTTTGGTTTAGGATTAATGCTATCTCAGGCTAAAGCATCTCATTCTGTAATGTTGACCCTCCCAATATTGAACTTAATAAGTTAATAAAATGTGGGGTTAATATATCTATGAGTTTCTAATAATAAAGGTTTGTTATACCATCCAGTCTTAATGATTTACCCAATTTAGCATTTTCTATTAGACTTTATATTTCCTTTTAAGTTTTTGGAGAATTGAGATGTGTTAAAGCTTTCAAGCTTGATATGTTTGTTAGAATTGAAAAAAATAAATTGTGCAGGTTTCTACAATTTTAGATTGTTTAGACTTAATGTGCGAGCTAGAGCTACGGATCTAATACAATGTCGATTTTGTGTAACTGTAAAAAATTAGCGCTCATAATGTTTGATATGTGCGAAAATTAATGGAGATGTAAGCCCAAAGTTGCGTCTTTGGCTGACCCGTAGTGATTGTGGGTGGGTAACATAATCGGAAATGCGAGTAGCTAAAAGAATCACTGACAGGCTTTTAACATAGAATTAATTGATGGAAAATAATAAAATAACTCATTCAATATGTTTCAACTATTGTTTATACTAATAATTATTATACAAAATCCATAGGACTGACAGCAACAGAACTCTCAAGTCTTTCATTAACAAATCTGCAATTTTGCTATTTGTTATATCAAGGTGTACTTAGTATCCAAGACTGTAAAGAGTTGGAAGTCACAGACAGGACAAATAGGAGTCAAGCAGCAGGAGGTCCTGGAGGGCAGCTCTGGGATGGTGCCAGACAAGCACAGAGGTAAACTCAATCGGTCCAGAGGTCAGGTGCAGGCAGAAGACAAGAGGGGAAATCCAAATTACAAGCCAAGGGGCCTCATTCAATTGTAATTTGGCCAATTGAATAAGGCTCTATATAAACACAGAGCATATTTTTTAACAGAACTTTTTAGTTAGTGATGACCTTGCTTTTGGATAAAAGTTCACTAACTAAAAACTTCTGTAAAAAAATATGCTCTGTGCTTATATAGAGCCCTATTCAATTGGCCAAATGGCAATTGAATGAGACCCAAGGTCTTTAAGAAGTCTTTGGGTTTTACAAGTCTGTAACTAAAGTACTATAATAAAAATATTAAAGCTTTTGATTAATTTCTTCTTTGTTTTATATATTCAGTAATGTTTCACTTTTATAATAATATTTGTATTTTAGGTGTTTATTCTTTGCTAATAATGGTTGTAATTCTCAGTTGGTTCATATGAGATCTAGATCCAACTTTTCAGTCACTGTGATGTCTGCAGCTTGTGGAAGGCATCACATTTGTATAGCATCAATATTTCAATATGTGGGCATATGTAACCTAATTACACATCTGACTACCTCCTGCACTTAACATTTCTGTTCCACTTCCATCATCTCTACTACCTTCAATCTCTTTTGTTCTTCTTCTTGTTTCCTCTTCACTAAACTGCTCCTGCCCCTTCCTTGTAGTGTGCTAAATGAGCTCTGTACCCTGTTTTCTTTTATTCCTTAATTAAAGCAACTCTACGAACTTGCAGGGCTTTTTACCTTAATTTATTTAAAAGGAACAGGAACACATTTTTGTTTTGTCAAGCATTTAAAAATAGTAAAACCTGTTTATACTTCATTGAAACTAACAGGAAGTGTACATATGTACATCTGTAGATTTTGTTGGTTGACCTATACATCTATATTACTGCTCATTGACTGAAATGAGCAAGCCCCCAGATCATTCTTTTTTTCTGCTTTGAAAGCACAATTTGCAAAAAGTAAACACATAATTGTACATTATTCTACATCTTTTAGATTAAACAAATAAAAAAATGCTTTCAGTGTCCCTTTAATTTGGACTGCCCAAAGGAGCTTACAGACAATTTTAGTCAATGCGTTGTGGTAAAAGAGTTTGCTATCAGTTTTTATTCCATTCAAACTACCCCTGGTTAGCCATGAGTACAAAACCATTGTCTGGGATTTTTAAGACACTCTTTATGAGTAGAGGAATCCATGTTGTCTTTGTTATATCACTTCATGATATCTAACTCATGAGGGTGTGATTTATTTTTATTAATCAGTAGCGGGAGAAAGAAGTGGGAACATAGGTCAGAATGCTTTGTTCAATAAATGGAAATCTAATTTTGACTAAGAACATGATTAAACTTGGAAAAATAAATTCTGCTTTGTGGGGAATTTAGATTTCTGAAGAGCTGTGGTTGCAATTATTGGTGAGAACTTCCTACATCTGGGCCTGTGAGAGGGAAGGAGGTGTGGTGTCAATATGTCTGATATAGTTATCTACCAAAGCCCTCTGACTTATCACTGTTCCTTCCTCCACACACATCCTCTACTAATAACAAATATATATCCCTGCATTCCAGGAAGTGGATTCCATTACTCATAAACAGACTTCAAAAATCCAGATTTTTCTACAAGATTATGTATGTTACTACTATTGGGTGTCTGAACCTGGTGACTGGGCCTCTATGTACTCTTGCCATATTGACTATATGGACTGAGGCTATTGAAATAACCACAGAGACATTCTTAATAAATGACTATATCACTCAATTATGAGTATAGAGCCAAAATGTGAAAGTTAACATGTTTAAATTCTCTAATATTTCCCCAAGCCCTGAGTTATATGGTCTGGCCCCCAAGATTTCCACCAGTTCACCAAGTCCAGAATGCTCTAGGTAAATGTTATCTATTTTTTGACAATTATGTGTACTATGTACCATTTCAGGAAGTATACATTGAATAGGGCCAATAAAAATATTTTAAGGGTAGTGCCACTTACAGTAGCCAACTGCGATACCAGTAGCCCTATTAAATTCCCACAGGGTGTAAAACCATAGCCCATAACTTAGCCCATAAGACTTGTGGCTATTAAATTGACTGCGTAAAGTAACCTGCCAAGGACTTGCGGGGTAAGGTTGAAAAAACCCTACGGGATGTCGAAAATTGCACACCGGGCCGCAAATCCTTTGTTCTTTCAAAGTTTTTGACTAATTGATCATGTTCACGGCCGCACATCCAACATGCAACAAATGGTTTACGGGTTTGCTTCTCTGGCCGGTAACTCGCGGCCTGGTTTAATTTAATGGCTCTGTAACGCATACAAATTTTAAGCTTGTAGCCTTTGCATGCTTGGCGATGCCGCTACGGCCTTTAAATTTAATAGGGCTGCAGGTTCACTCCCAGTCCCAAGGTAGGGCTATGTTCTGGGATGGAATTGAAATCATGGTAGCGGTAAAAGGGACTCTATAGACTTCTATGGGGAGATGCACAAATCTGATTAAGCCATCAAGTATAGTTAACTAGGTTGTCAGACAACAATTGAAACACTTTGTGTCAATTGACAAGGATAAAGTGGTGCCAAGTGATTTTCATGTGATATCTCTTTGATTCACTGTCTCCTGTTTAACCACTAATTGGGATATATCCGAATAACCAATTTTTCCTGACACCCCATACAATCTAGTAGGCAGCCTGAACTGTTACAAATCTTATGGAAGTCCTAATCAATCCCCGAAAGGGAATACACCCCCATCTCAACTCTCCTAGCTGTCTCCTCTTTGACTTAATAAAGGTATCAATACGCGAGAGGAGTTCGGCTAGGGAGCAGGTATACAATATCACCATCCTCCCTACCAATGAGTATCAGGGGTGCTCCAACCTGTTTACATGGTATCCTGAGGCTGCAAACCAGCAAACTATCCTCTGTATGGTATCCTGAGGCAGTAAACCAGCAAACTATCGTCCGCTGGATTCTCCAACCAGATCTGTTTCCAAAGTTCACAGTACCCCTGCTGCCACCTGGAGTGCCTAGAAACTGACCAGAGATATTTGACATTTAGAGCTGTGGGCTCTTCAGCACCTAGACAGGAAGACAAACAGGTCGGCGTAGTGCTTGTGGTCAAAGTTGCTAGGCCACGTAGCTAATTCAAAGGTCCAAAGGTGTTTAGTTGTGTTTATGTGTGTTCTGGACACAAATACATGGTGTGTTTCATTTATAAGGAAGGATTTTATTATGTTTTTATGCTATAAATAAATACTACTGGACTGAGACTCCACAGCTTGTCCTTGAATCCTAATATCTGTCCTGTGTGAGGGGATACCGAACCAAGTGAACCTGCGGGTAGGATCGGTCTAGCAACCTTTTCAAACCCAACAAACAGCAGGTTGTGAAAATGTACACAGCTTCTTTGTTACATTCTTCAAAAGTAAGTGCCTTTTTCTTGAAGTACAGTTGTCCTTTAATTATCAGGCAGCAGTATTTGCATCACTACTACCTTTTGCGATAGAACTCCATGCAAAAAAAAACATCTGTACATAACAGGATATAAATAAGCAATGTCCTATAAAGTAAGAAATATATGCTGAAACTGCCTTATCAAGATGGATTTTAACAGAAGGATTTTTGTTTCCCAGTCACTAAATCTGAAATACATTATGCTAATTCTCCCCAAAGAGAAATTGTTTTATCTCATAATTCTATTACATGCCTGTAGAAAATATTGCGTGCATATAATTTATTCACCTACAGCTAGATAGGCAAAGCTTATATATAGATATATATGTAGAATGCTAAATTAAGCTGTCAACATTGAATATAATGCTGAATGTTATCTTGGGAATTAACAATGTTACATACTATCAGTACTCATTTCAATAGCGAATATTTCAACTTGGTAGCTATCAGGGTAAGTGTAAAGATATATATATATCAGTTTTAACATACTGTACTACTTTTTTTAACTATCTATTTTTTTTAAATGTTGCTGTACTTTGGATTACTTGTTTCCTAGGATAAACATCCCAACTACTGAGAAAGCAAACTGTAAACTCAAGCAGGTCAGTAATGCCAGTAACAATGTGATATTTTTTGGTACAGGTTTTATTAGTTTTTATTGCAATCAGAGATTTGCTTTTTGAACCTAGGGCCCTATTAAATTCGAGCTGCGTAAATAATAGGTGAAAACGCAAGGCCTACGTAGTTGAAAATTGAAAACGTTTCCAACGCTATTAAATTCAAAGGGCCCTATTAAATTCGAGCTGCGTAAATAATAGGTGAAAACGCAAGGCCTACGTAGTTGAAAATTTTAACTGTTTCCGACGCTATTAAATTCAAAGTGCTGCGATATACGAGCGTTGGATGCAAATGCGTACACGTTAGGATTTGCGCATGAGGGACGCTATCTCGGATAACTTTGATTTCCGTGGCCGCGCGTATCAATCAATGAAGGTTTGCGTAGGAAAAGAGCGCGAAATACGTGATACGTACCACTTAACCAGACTGCAGTATGCCTTTAAAAGGTAGCCAAAACAGAAAATAATTGACTGTGCTGGAGCTTTTGCAAGTAGACACTTAGGTCTAGGCGTTAGTGGGTTTTTGGTGAGCAAGGAGAGAGAGAAGAGAGAGAAGAGAGCATTTCAATTTTTGATCTTTTGAACTAGCAGATAATTTAACCCTTTGTTTACAACACACATAATTACTGATATCACATAATTCACACACATAGATTAATACGTACACATAGCTACACCTAGTGGTAGGCCACTGCATACCTACACCCCCCCCCCCCAAGACCTCCCGCCCCCATACAATTACTGAACTACACATAATACTTGCATCTTTTTTTACCTCCAAAACCGACACACATATTATATTGATTTATCGTTAATTTATTTTCAGAGGAGTTTAGAGGAGGGGAGGCGGTAAGGCAAGAGAGGCGCGGAGGAGAGTGAGGAGAACATCTGAGGAGAGGAGGAGGATGAGGAGGAGAGGAGGAGGAGGAGGAGGGAGAGGAGGAGGAGGAGGGAGAGGAGGAGGAGAGCAAGGAGGAGAGCAGGGGGGGAGGGAAGTGCCCCCAGAGGTAGGAATACCAGTTGAAGGGGCAGAGGGGCAGGGGCCTGATCCCTTGGTGGGAGGTAGTGGGGATGAGGGAGCGGCCCCAGGGATAGAAGAGGAAGAGCAGGCACCGTCTGTAAGGCAACAGGTTGTGGCAAGGCCCAGGGCCCCCAATTATAGCCCAGAGGAGATCCAGGTTCTCCTCAGGGAAATCTGTGCCCGCCAGGGGATCATATGTGGTGGGAGAGACATTAATGCCAGCCAGAGGCGGCAGGCCTGGTCCCAAATTGGCAGAGCTGTGTTGGCAGTAGGGGTCACCAATAGGGACTGGTGGACAGTGCGTCACAAGTTTGATGATCTTAAGATGGCTGTCAAAAGGAAGATGGGCAGGGAGGCAGCAGCAGCACGTCAGACTGGTGGAGGGCCCGCGGTCCCTTTTGTTTACAAGCAATGGGAGAGGACAGTGATGAGATTTGTCCCTTCTGAATCTGTGGTGGGTATACCAGGCCAGATGGACACAGATCGTCCTAACACCCTGCAACGTGAGTATCATATCACACACAAGGTTGGCTGGGATTGTGGGGGGATGGGCTGTCCAAAAGCCTGCAGATGACATGCTGTATGTATGTATGTATAAATAGGCTTGTGTTCTGGCTGTTGTATATAATGAGCTGTATCCCTCTAGAACAGGGGTGGGTAAGGAGGGCCACATACATGCCCGCCTTTCAAGATATCCTTTTTGGGCACAGGTGAGTCAATCAGGATGACTGAAAAGGTGATTGGCTCACCTGTGTGGCCCTCCAGGCCCGAACCTGCCCACCCTTGCTCAATAATTATATGGCCTCCTACACCCCTGCCCACACACAGGGATAATTCACATACAATAGCACTGTAAGCCCTATGGTTGACTAAAAATGTATGGGGCGAAAATAACCATTTCAGTCCTGGTAGCAAACCTATCATGTTCATAATTTGTCTCCCTGATATGTCAATTTCTAATTATATCCAGATTGATTGCAATAGAGCAGGATGTCCAAAGTCAAACTTGCTGGGCTGCGCACAGGCCTGGATATGTGGATTTCCTTTATGTGAACAGATGAGTCAATTAGACTTAATGACTTGGAGAATTATATTCTCAGCTGGGTGCAGCATGGCTATCCACAAATGCAGGCCTGACTTTGGCCTCCACTGCGATCGAGAATAAAAATTTGGCTGTGCGGCATATGTGGATACAGACTCTGTAGCACTGCATGTGTGTCATATACTGTCCTAACCTGGCCCATGTCTCAGCTGCATATTAACAACCATTGCTGGAAACTTGTCAGATTGGTCAGTCTCACACACTGCACAGCAGATGCAGCAGAGCACGTGTCTGAGACACATGTAGTACACATTCATATGAGCCATGATCCACAATGCTCATTATGCAGCCCGTGGCTTATCTGTGTAACACAAGCACCACAGTCACTCACAGGTGACCATGATGTCAATGATATGTAAATGCATAGCTGGCAATTGTGTATGGCAACCAACTGAAATATATGTTTATTCCATTGCAGTATCCACAGATTCAGAAGAGGAGGAGGCAGGAGTGGCTGAAGTGGGCCAGGACATTCAGGAGGGCCCGGGACCATCTACATCACTGGCTCATACGGAGCGGGAAGTGATGCCCGGGCCCTCTTCCTATGCTGCCCCATGCCATTCGTTGTGGCCACCTCAGGGCCTGCACCAGCCACACCATGCTGTGCCTCCCTCAGCGGCTCCCCCCTCAGCGGCTCCTCCCTCAGCAGCTCCACCCTCAGCGGCTCCACCCTCAGTGGCTCCCCCTTCAGCGGCTCCGCCCTCATCCTGGGCTCCGCCCTCATCTGTGTGTACATGTCTGGTTATGTTTAACATTTTAACAATTGATGTTCAATGTGGATTGACCTTGAGCTTAAATGCTGTATTTAATCATAATATTGTTCTGAATGATACATTGTTTTTGTCTTTGTAGGTGTTAATAGCCAAATCTCACAACTATGAAGACATTTTCTTCATCTTCGAGCAGTACAATACCATCATGTGAGTAAACACTCAACCCAGTTCACAACGGCCATTCTATCAGGGTTATTCACCACTGCAGATGGCTCTGAAATGCAATATATGACTACATATCTTTTCACTAAGAAACATGACTGTGTGTTTTTCCATTATAATGATCAGTGTCCCGGCTATAGAGTTGCACAGTCCCATTACTGTCTGCTAATCCAAACCAGCAATTCCACATAAGTTTTTGTAGCATTCCATCCCGTTAACATTATGAAATTGGATTCAGTTATTTCATGTCAACCAAACCAAAGTGCCAATTTTCTTGGTTTGACATCATGATCAATGTGCATGTGTTTAGGGGTAATGTGAACAGTGTAATCTGTCTGGCCTTGGTACCACCCATTTAGAAGTGAGATGTGATATCAGCATGGCACAACTATTCCATATAGATAGTGATAGTACATTTTGCTGAAGGATTGTGTTCACAGTGAAGCATGCCTTGTCGTATTCCACATCCTAAGCATATTCCTGGAAGGCTGACTGAACAGGATAGAATAAATATGGTTATTACTGCTCGGAGATGATGTTCATGTTAGTTGGTTTATAGTAGTGTCAAGAGCAAAAACAATGTACTCTAATAACAGCTTATGATTGTTCTAACACCTCCTACCTCTGTTTTCCAGATTTACATCATCTATTGACCAATCATCAGTAATGTATGCGAACACACTATGTGTGAAATCGCTTAGTATCACATGATCCCTGTTTTATAGTGTCTGTTTATTCTGGAAACCATATGGTTGTTGTATGCGCATTAATGGATATGTTGATTAAATGTTGTGTTATATGCTGTTGGTTACTGTGGGGTCCTGACCACATGAGACCCTAGTAGATGCTATGCATTACCCTCATGATGTTGTCTGTTTCCTCTTCAGATGTCCTCAGATTTGCCACAGCCCCTTGCCATACTAGGATCTCTTCACAACACACACATGATATTAATGCACAGTCTTGTCCATTTCTGTTTGTGCTCTGTGTATGAAATAAAGTATGATTATGTTATACTGTTATCACTGTTTCTGTGTGTTTGTACCATATCATGCTTTCTAGTTGAGAGAATACAGATAGAATGAAGTGTCATTGTTCAATACATATATCTGTGTGTGTTTACAGAGATACATATGCTACATTAATCTGTACCTTGCCAATATACATGTAGGTGCAAGCCGGAGGGGTGTGAATTCTGAAATGATGTCTATAGACATGCAGGGTTGTATATAATGACTTGAAGGGCTCAACTTGAATGATATGAATCTACATTCATGATTATGTAGTAATATAAACGCAGATTGACCAGAATAGTTACACCACTAACTGATGGTGCTGAGCACATCTGACTTTCAGGGTAATTTACTTGTTACATGGTAAATATCCAGGATTACACAAACATTGAGTGAAAAAAACAGGTTTAATTGTTCACAAAGCCACACAGTGACAAATTCCCACAGACCTGCTCAGTATCATGGTGGAGGTGGGTAGGATACAGAGTTCCAGTAACACACGGAAATAGGGACATGGGGCCAGAATGCAGGCAGGGGGGATTGGTATAGATGATCAGTTGAGGGGGGGATATGCAGTGCATCATCCAACATGAGGCAATATCAGTTATATTATTAAATATATCAGGATAACATTCAGTATTCAAACCCAACAATACAGAAGGAGATATGCTCATGGGGAGAAGTAATCTGTAGTCTTGTGTGTGCGCGCAACACACACTCCTATGCAACTGCAGAGGTAGAAGTGCTCAATCAGTCAATGTTAGAACCCCCATAGGTCATGTCACTGGAAATGGCACTATGAGAGAAGACTCTACATACCTAAATTTGGACACTCAGATGGGAACCTGACCAGGACCATATCAGTGTGTTCAAACTAATTTCATGTGTTAGCAGAACTACCAACAAACTGGCCAGTTCGAGGTGTATTCTGTTCTGTGAATGAGCATCTCTGTTATCTGCTGTTGCATATTCATAACTGAAGGTAAACGGAACCTCATTAACAGTTATGTTCCAAGGCTAGAGTTACTCTTCCCCATATGTACAGGGAGGATCACATCAGCACTGAGGAAGAGATCTGGAAGGAAGTATGATACAGGCTTCCCAATAGTCCAAGTAGAGGAGAGAATGGCATATCTAAAGCAATAGTTACATATAAATCTATGTAGAGGATGTGATATCACACCCGATGCAACACATGATGACTGACATCTGAACATACATGATGCAATGTGACAATAGCATAGTCCTGGAACGTGGGAATGCTCATCATTCCTTGTTCTGACCGAGTAAAGGGACTCATCTTTGCGATCTGAAACATACAAGAAACATGTCAATATTTACATTGCACATGCTCCCGGAGCGCTTACTTCGTCACTTACAGTGGTTATAAAAAGTCTACACACCCCTGTAAAGAAATTAGCCAATGAAAAATCATTTCAGAACTTTATCCACCTTTAATGTGACATATAAACTGTACAACTCAATTGTAAAACAAACTGAAATCTTTTAGGTGGAGGGAAGAAAAAAACAAAGAAAACTAATGTGGTTGCATAAGTTTGCACACTCTCTTATAACTGGGGATGTAGCTGTGTTCAGAATTAAGCAATCACATTCCAAATCATGTTAAATAGGAGTCAGCATACACCTCCCATCATTTAAAGTGCCTCTGATTACCCCAAATTAAGTTAAGCTGCTCTAGTTGGTCTTTCCTGAAAAGTTCTTAGTAGCATCCCACAGCAAAAGCCATGGTCCACAGAGAGCTTCCAAAGCATCAGAGGGATCTCATTTTTAAAAGGTATCAGTCAGGAGAAGGGTACAAACGAATTTCAAAAGCATTAGATATACCATGGAAGACAGTCATCATCAAGTGGAGAAAATATGGCACAACAGTGACATTACCAAGAACTGGAGCTCCCTCCAAAATTGATGAAAAGACGAGAAGAAAACTGGTCTGGGAGGCTACCAAGAGGCCTACAGCAACATTAAAGGAACTGCAGGAATATCTGGCAAGTACTGGCTGTGTGGTACATGTGACAACAATCTCCCGAATTCTTCATATGTCTGGCGTATGGGGTAGAGTGGCAAGACGAAAGCCTTTTCTAACAAAGAAAAACATCCAAGCCAGGCTGCATTTTGCAAAAAACACATCTGAAGTCTCCCAAAATCATGTGGGAAAAGGTGTTATGGTCTGATGAAACCAAGGTTGAACCTTTTGGTCATAATGCCAAAAGATATGTTTGGCGCAAAAACAACACTGCACATCACCAAAAGAACACAGTACCCACAGTGAAGCATGGTGGTGGCAGCATCATGCTTTGGGCTGTTTTTCTTCAGCTGGAACTGGGGCCTTCAATTAAATAAGAGAGAGGGAATTATTTTTCAGTTCCAAACACCATTCAGTATTGGCACAAAACCTTCAGGCTTCTGCTAGCAAGCTGAACATGAAGAGGAACTTCATCTTTCAGCATGACAACGACCCAAAGCATACATCCAAATCAAGGAATGGCTTCACCAGAAGAAGATTAAAGTTTTGGAATGGCCCAGCCAGAGCCCAGACCTGAATCCAATTGAAAATCTGTGGGGTGATCTGAAGAGGGCTGTGCACAGGAGATGCCCTCGCAATCTGACAGATTTGGAGTGATTTTTCAAAGAAGAGTGGGTAAATCTTGCAAAGTCAAAATGTGCCATGCGGATAGACTCATCCCCAAAAAGACTGAGTGCTGTAATAAAATCAAAAGGTGCTTCAACAAAAGTATTAGTTTAGGGGTGTGCATACTTATGCAACCATGTGATTTTCTTTTTTGATTTTTTCTTCACTCTACCTAACAGATTTCAGTTTGTTTTTCAATTAAATTGTCCAGTTTATAGGTCACATTAAAGGTGGAAAAAGTTCTGAAATGATTTATCTTTGTCTCATTTTTTTACAGCACAGAAACCTGACATTTTAACAGGGGTGTGTAGACTTTTTATATCCACTGTATACAGAAACACTTATTTTTATTTTTCCTTATATTATTTAGATTTGAGATTTAAATGCAGGGAGGAGGAGATGAGGAGAAGCGAGGAGGAGAGAGAAGTGACCCTGGGCCTCAGGGACAAATGAGGAGAGGGAAGTCAGTCCAGGGCCTAGGGCCGAGGCATGGAAGGAGGTAGAGTCAACAGCAGTGGGCACAGCGCAAAGAGATGTGAGATCCGTCAAACACCGTTTTGATGACATCAGGGCCAAGGTGAGGAGGATGATAGCCAAGGAGGACAAGCAAGCTGCAGCACCAATTTTTCAAAGAAGAGTGGGTAAATCTTGCAAAGTCAAAATGTGCCATGCGGATAGACTCACCCCCAAAAAGACTGAGTGCTGTAATAAAATCAAAAGGTGCTTCAACAAAAGTATTAGTTTAGGGGTGTGCATACTTATGCAACCATGTGATTTTCTTTTTTGATTTTTTCTTCACTCTACCTAACAGATTTCAGTTTGTTTTTCAATTAAATTGTCCAGTTTATAGGTCACATTAAAGGTGGAAAAAGTTCTGAAATGATTTATCTTTGTCTCATTTTTTTTACAGCACAGAAACCTGACATTTTAACAGGGGTGTGTAGACTTTAGACTTTTTCGATCCACTGTACCGATATATGTTGCTCATTTCATACAAACGTCTTCACTGTTCTTTCCCTACATATGAAACGAGCTACTCATCTGGCTAATGATGTAGGAATATCACATAGATTACACATTAATGCATCTTTGGAGAGCCAAATGTGGTGTTTTACCTTGGACGCAGTCCCAAGCTCATCTACGAGGTGATTTGTTCCACCAGGACACGTGCGCTGTGGATCAGCATTAGTTATCACCGCTTACCTATCTGATGTATTCTGGAAAGAGATAGGCCGATATTAATAAAGTGATTGATGTGTTATTTGTGTCCTTCAGCATACGTGGCCATATTATTACACAAATACTCACTATGTAGTTCACATTGATGTAGCAGTTCTGTTGCTGGTCATGTTTTTCCATGTCTAGGTTGTTGAAAGAAGAGTTGACACACACCAGCAACTCTGTAAGGTTAATATGATGTTAGGATTACAGTCACAAATTAGACAAAGTATGTGTTCTATTCGTATTGGATATCTCTTATTAATAAGAAGTCATTGCCGGTTAGTGAGTTATGCCAGGGTGCAAAAATCTGGATTTCGCCATGGTCTCATGTAAACAAGTCTAAAAAGCTGTGTCTGGATATATTTCAGTAGTAGTCACTTCTCCAGCCAGTCAGCAGCAGCCACCATGTTGGGTTTGGCTGGTGATCCATATTTGATCCAACTGAATAAATTCGAATCATGAGGAAATAACCAGTGGACTCTGTTTTGTGTTATCGTGACTGGTTCTTGATCTCCAAAGTATGAGTGTTTGGTATTTATCTACGACATTTTGATCCCATTTCATGTGGTTTGGCAGGATCAGACAATGTGAACAATACTGGTCCGTAGAGGTTGTAGGGGCTATCCTGGAGAAATAGAGAGGGAGTATTGATCCAGGGATGAATACGATCACCAGTATCTGGGGTCAGGAAGGAATGTTATATTTTTCTTCCCTGTGTAGACAATTGGCAAAGTATCACTTTTTGTTTTTCTATTTGCCTTCCTCTGGATCAATTAACAATAAATCTGTGTATTGCAGATCATAGATCTATAGAGGTTGAACCTGATGGACTAAAGTATTTTTTCAATCTAAATTACTAGATAACAATGTAACGTGGGGCATATATACATTGACATAGTGGGATATATAATCCACTCAAATTATCTATGCCATTGATGTTTATAACCGTCAGTACTTAAGATGTGTATGGGAATGTGTGCTTACTTACCTGTAACTGATCATGTGGCTTGTTCCAGTGTACAAAGATCGACAATGTCAGGGAGCTCTCCTCTACTGTGGACTGGTTGGAATTCTGTATGACAAGGGCGATGGATAAAGGTGGATTTGGGAGTTAGGCATAATCCAGATACATTAGACTGTATTCCATGCATATTGGGTATGTACTTACATGTGAAGTACTCACGAATGAGGCGAGTCCATGTTGTGACCCCTGCAGATTATCCACTTCAGGGGGAATTAAAGGCTCTTCCTCCCCATGTAGTGGAGCCGCATCAATGTCCCCCAGACAGTTGGCCTGTACTGCTATATTGTGCTGACAGCAGCAGGCAACGATGATGCAACAAACTTTCTGGGGCTTGTATTGTAGAGCACCCCCAGTGGAATGTAAACATCTGAAGCGCATCTTTAGTACACCAAAGGTGCGCTCAATTACATTCAGGCAGGTTTTATGCGCAGCATTATACTGCACCTCTGCCCGAGTCTGGGGATTGCTCACAGGGGTCAACAACCACGGCAAACACCCATATCCTGCATCACCTGGTGGAAATAAAATATGATGTTGATATGAATAGGATGTTGTGATGTTTGACAAAGCATATGCCCAAATATCGTCATCATGACCTATCAACACATCCCTGTTGCTAATACACAGTTAAAGATATATGTAAGGGAGATGGATCATGAATGCATCTGATAGGATAATTAGTAGTGTATTAACACATGTATTCTATATGTAGCTTCAGTTCAATTACAATGTGATTTCCACAAATGTAAAATCCAGATGTTCACACCCACAGGACGCTTACATGAGGCGGAGATACAACAGGGTACATATTGCGACCCTTCTGGTAGAGAGCACAGGAAGTCACTGTTGCAGTTCTTGTACCGAGCACATGCCAGAGGTCTGAGGTGAAGCATGATAGTGTATTCTTGTGAATGTAAATGTGCTAATTCAGGTGGAATTTGCCAGGGGCATACACGATCAAACGCAAATGCCAAAAGACCTTGGAGATTTTGATAACTTCAAGGTAAGCTAATTCATGTTTATTCAGGGATATATTCATGCAAGAAAAAGTTTTCCAAACACTATTAATTCTCCTCTATCAGATGAATTCTGAAGTCATCTCACTTACATAGCCCTTACAATAACACACAACACGTTATGTAGGCTAGAGATATCCATGTAACAGGATACAAGGGAATGCATCAGAACATAAACCTAATGATTAATCAGTTGTGGTTTTTGTCATATGTTGTTGTGCATACTGTTTGGCCAAGCTAACACAGGGTTATGGCCAGCAATGAGCTATTATGTTCTGGCTTTGGGAGTATTACTCCGTAATGCACATGTGAACATCATAGCAATAGAGGGAAACATGATGTACCGTATGTGTTATTGTATCCAGTCATAGTAAGATATGGTTGACTGCCATTACTAATGTGTACTCACCCAGTAGCCATCCGGATGGAAATCTGCCGGACGCAAATATGTCACATATTCCGGATGCACGCAGGATATGACCACTTCGCGGGAAGCCTGCATACACACCTTGTATGCGCATGTTCGCATCGCAAACAACCTGTACATTGATTGAATGAAAATGCTTACGATTTCTGTACAGTGCTGCTTGCTCTCTAGGAGGTATCAGTGCCACGTGTGTACAGTCAATAGCACCGAGCACATTGGGGATACCTCCTAATTGGAAGAAATCGAACTTCACCTTCGAGATCTCTTCAGCAGTGTTAGGGTAACTGATGTATCTGGCAGCTTTCCGACCAATAGCACGGAGGAAGGCACTCAGACAATTCGAGAGGCTTGGCTGAGACATTCCTCCGGCTATGCTCAGGGTGTTCTGAAAGCTACCAGAAGCAAGGAGGTGTATTGCAACTAACATCCGTGTCATTCCTGGCATGGCTCTATTTGCCCCTGAGCGAGGCTCAAGGTCCGCTCTCAGAACCTCATAGAGCTCCCCAAGACTGGCACGGGTCAGCCGAAAACGCTCATACACATCCCCATCAGTTAACCCCTCTAATGTGAGTCTCTCCCTGTACACATTGGGTGCCCTTCGCCTCCTCACAGGCTCCTGGCCAGGCTCCTGGCCAGGCTCCTGGACAGGCTCCCCCCCCCCCCCTTCTGCCTGAGCCACCACATCCTGTACTCCCCCCAGCAGCTGATCACCGACAACATTGTCAGCCTCCCTGTCTGCAGGTGGCCCTGTATCCCTCTGTCCCTGTGCTACTGAAACTCTCTCTCACCCCTGATCCACCCCCACAATACTAGGCATGGCCTGTGGTAATTCCCTTGCCTGGCTTGGTTCTGCCCCAGCATGGATCACATCACCACTCACACGCTCATTCACTCCCAGACACTCCTCTCTGCGACTCCCCATCACCCCCTCAATCCCACACCTTGCTTCCGGGTCTTCATACTGTGCTAGGTGAGATGCACAAAAGCATCTCAACCTCATCCGCCCACTCAGACTGTCCATCATCCCTCTCACATGATCATCCATGCTGTTTCAGACATGCTGATGACTTGTTGGGGATGGGGTTATATAGCTTGGTGATTGCATGACCTGGTATTAGGCACGTTAATTTCTGCTTTGCCATTGGTCACCTGTGGATCTTTACATGGCATTCCAGCTGATGATTTTACGTGAAGAAGCTTCTCAACCTATTACATACGCACTTGGCCGCATGTAATTGGCTGTCCCAACATGGGCCGCCAAGTGCGTATGTAATAGGTTGAGAGTCCCAACGCGGGCCGCCCAGTGCGTATGTAATTGGCTGAGAGTCCCAACACGGGCCGCCCAGTGCGTATGTAATTGGCTGAGAGTCCCAACACGGGCCGCCCAGTGCGTTTGTAATTGGCTGAGAGTCCCAACACGGGCCGCCAAGTGCGTATGTAATTGGCTGAGAGGCTTTTGGCGGGTTTTTGCGCCATCTCCATTGCCACGTTGGCCCGCCAAAAGCCTCTCAGCCAATTACATACGCACTTGGCGGCCCGTGTTTGGACTCTCAGCCAATTACATACGCACTTGGCTGCCTGACACTATAAGTGCGTATGTAATTGGCTGAGTCTGTTGGAGCGCTCGCAAGCTGATAAGGGGACGTCCTAGCGAGACACGCCTCTCAGCCAATCACGTACGAGCTAAGAATTTGATTGACAGTAGGAGCTTATAAATGTGATTGATACAAACCCATGCGCTGACTGTGTTGTAAGAGCCATTGGAGTTAGCACGCAGTTCCAGGAGCAGGTGGGAGAGAGTTTGATTAGTACTTTGGAGAGAGGGAGATTAGTTTTTGTTTCTTTTTTCATTGTCTATTTTATAAGTCCTTCCATTTAAGCAATACACATATTTACAGATTTCACATATTTGCAAGACACATAGATTAAATAACACACATAGAGACATATATATAGTTAGGACACACACCCCACACACCCACCCCCCACCCCATCCCCCAACACACCCCATCCCCCATCACACCCTATCCCCCACCACTTATTAAATACACATAGCACACACATCTTTTCTTTCAAACAGACATTCCAGTAATACTTTTATTTCTTTATGGTTATATTGATTTGTAGGCGCACTCTTTTTGATTGTTTTATATTTTATTACTAGCATATTTACACGTAAGAGTTACACATATTTACACATTACACATATTTGCCTGACACATAGATTAAAGACACATAGAAACATACATAGAGTTAGGACACACACCACACACCTCCCCCCCCCCAACCTTTGCACGGCATCCCCCAACAGTTATTAAAAACACATAGAACATACACTTTTTTTTCATCACCTATATAACAGTTACACTTACTTTGAGTTATCCTTATTTTGTTATTATTTCAGCATGGAGGGAGGAGATAGGTTGAGAGATGAGGAGAGGAGCGGAGAGTGAGGAGAGTGAGGAGAGTGTAGTGGAGGGTGGAGGAGAGGTGGAGGATGTGTCCCCGAAAGGGGGTGGAGGAGGTGTCCCCGGAGGAGGAGGAGGTGTCCCCGGAGGGAGATGCCAGTGCAGGCACTAGTAGAGGAGGGACAGAGGGGAAGGGGCCTGTTCCCAGGGGTCGGGGTAGTTTGGGGAAGGGACAGGCCTCAGGAAGAGTGCAGGGAGGCCAGGGTCCCCGAGCACAGTCGAGAGAGCAAGGGGCTATTGGCAAGGGCAGGCGCAGGGCCCGTAATTATACGCCCCAGGAGAATATGGTCCTCCTGGGTGCAGTCCGTGACCGGCCCGTCATCCTTGTTGCAAGGGAAGTGAAGCCTGGGCCTAAGGCTCAGGCTTGGAAGGAGGTAGTGGAATTGATGAAGGAGGTGTCCACGGTTCCTAGGGGCTTGAGGTCCTTGAAGCACAGATATGTGGATATCAGGGCCACGGTTTAAGAGGAAGATGGCCAGAGAAGCAGAGGGACACAGTGTCACCTATAAGGAGTGGGAGAGGATCGCAAGGGACTTTCTGAGACCATCGCCCGCAGCTGGAGCTTCATCCCCGGTGGCCCAGCAGGACCCAGCCTCCAGTTCAGGTGAATATCACATACACCAACATGCCACCACATGTACATCACACACACTACACATGGTGACCAACAAGGACACTGACATGTCAGCTCCATGGAATTAACAAGGGATAGATGGAAGTGTCATTAAATCCATGAAGCTGACAAGTCACTTTCATTCCTAGCCACCCCAAGAGTAATCAAGCAATTGAGTCCATGTACTGGTGTGCCCAATGCAGCCGATGCAGTTACAGACCGCAGAAGAAATACAGACAGCATTAGGAGCCAGGAGAGGTCAAGACAAGAAACCAAAGAATAGATCCAATATAGCAAATGACAGCTAATGTGAGTTGCAATTAGGAGAATCATCCATGTTCAGGCCTAGATGTCAGATAGTTAGGAGTGAAACCGCAGAAGAAATACAGACAGTGTTAGGAGCCAGGAGAGGTCAAGACAAGAAACCAAAGAATAGATCCAATATAGCAAATGACAGCTAATGTGAGTTGCAATTAGGAGAATCATCCATGTTCAGGCCTAGATGCCAGATAGTTAGGAGTGAAACCGCAGAAGAAATACAGACAGCGTTAGGAGCCAGGAGAGGTCAAGACAAGAAACCAAAGAATAGATCCAATATAGCAAATGACAGCTAATGTGAGTTGCAATTAGGAGAATCATCCATGTTCAGGCCTAGATGTCAGATAGTTAGGAGTGAAACCGCAGAAGAAATACAGACAGCGTTAGGAGCCAGGAGAGGTCAAGACAAGAAACCAAAGAATAGATCCAATCTAGCAAATGACAGCTAATGTGAGTTGCAATTAGGAGAATCATCCATGTTCAGGCCTAGATGTCAGATAGTTAGGAGTGAAAACATATCAATGTATTGATCAGCATACTAATGACATGTACCTTTCTTTTCTCTATTTCAGCATCCAGTAGGAGGTCTGGGTCCAGTGATGAGCCAGGAGCGGGGCCGTCAGCCCCCGCCCCGCAGGAGACCGCTCAGGGGGAGGTGGCTACAGGCTCATCCGAGTGCCCTGGCTCTTCGGAGGGGGAGGTCGTGGTAGTTGACAGCCCCCCTGTCCAGAGCCCAACTGTCCCCCTCCTCCAAAGACTTGCCATTTCGCCGGGGCCCTCACAAGTGGTGGAATATGTCACAGCTCCTCCTTCCCCACACACTGAGCCACCGGGGACACCAACATCAGAGACCCTATCTCCAGCCGGGTCCCAGATCCTCCCCACTCTCTCCCCGACATCTTCCCACCAGGCCCTGCCAGCAGGACCCCAGCCCCCCCCCCCCCCACCACCACCACCAATGACAGAGGCTGCGCTGCCGGAGTTGTTGGCCCTCGTGAGGAGGATGACTGCCGACATCTCTGCCATGAGGCGCAGCCTGGACAGGCGCTTTAGGGAGGAGAGGAGGCATCATCGGAGGCTGGAGCAGCATATGGTCAGGCTGCTGGCAACGGGGCAGGTCACCAGCCAACAGCAGCCTGGCCCCTCCTCTCCTTCCACCATGCCTCCGCCGCCACCACCACCCGCTCCCCCACCACCAACAGGGAGACGGTGTCCGGCCGCGGACGATGCAGGTCCTGTGCCCAGGCGGAGGAGGACCTAGGGGCTGTGGCCATAATTGTGCCTTCTCAACAGCACTCCTCAGTGACAATCTATTGGTCACAATGCTGACCTCATCTAGCCTGGCTACAGAGTTTGGGATCTTTGCCTATGTGACGGTGATATTTTGTATGCAGATGGCTACCTCCCATCACATGGTCCATGATCCTCTTCTCTGTGGACACGTAGGGTTCGGTTGAACATGTCACCAATTGATGGTCACTGGGGAATGCTGTTGGGAAGGGATGCTGCAGTCCCCTTTTTTTTAGGCCCTTAGATTTTAGGTTTTCTCTTTGTTTTTCTTTCCATTTGTTTTGTTTTAGGTACAATTCAGGCCCATGAAGGCATCTCCTATATCTGCAAGCATTGTGGAGGAATTATATGAGGCATAAGGTTTTCCCAGTGCCTCTCAGGTATACATTACTCCAATGACAGCCCCCTCCTTAACATGTAGCTCCCACAATCTTAAAGCTATCATATTGCCAGATATCTCAGACATGATTATTGTTAGCTGAAATGTAGACTAATACCGCTATGGCGGTGGACTTGCAAAGTCTCACAATGGCATGTTAATGACAGCCAGCATTAATATATGCACTAATAAAGCATGTGATCCTAACCTCAATATCGGTCTGAGAACAGATCCTTGGGTCTGATGTAAGAAACAGTGAATCTGGCTGCTGACCTTTGTGTCCTGTCCATATTAATGGGTATTTGCCCATATTACTCATTATCCAGAGACCTACTGTAGCTAATAGTTAGTAATGCTTGCAGGTAGGAATCAGGTGAGTTGGTATATTGGTACAGTATTTAGCACTTTACTGTACATGCATTGTCATTATTTTTTTCTATCCTCCTCCGCCTTTTTGTTTTTTGTTGACCATTCATTTTTGTGGGCAATTTCGCACACCACACTGTATGTGTGAAACTGGATTGGATTACACAGTCCAGAGGTTGAATCATTTGTTCCATTGAGCAGATCCAGACAAGTTGTAAGTGCCATGCACTCTAATGGTTTCTTTATTTAAATGGAGTGATTTGTGATGATCCTTTTTCTCATCATATTCCGGTGGCAGCGGTGTACTGACCGCATGTGACCCTGGTAGGTGCTATGCATCATGCTTATTCTAGACTATTAGATTGACGCCTGTAGGTATCCCCTTTTTTTTTATTTAGCCCCTTGCTCTCTCGGGACCCGCCCACACCACACCCATGATATCAATGCACAGTCTTGACCACTGCTGATTGTGGTCTGTTTCCAAAAATAAAGTTTTGTTATACCGTTCTGTGAATGCACAGTCTTGACCACTGCTGATTGTGGTCTGTGTCCAAAAATAAAGTTTTGTTATACCGTTCTGTGAATGCACAGTCTTGACCACTGCTGATTGTGGTCTGGGTCCAAAAATAAAGCTGTGTTATCCTGTTCTCACCGTGTTGGTGTGTTTTCAATGGTTGGGGTTAGGGGACATCCACATGCATCACATTAGTGTCACATTACTATAGCTGTAAACTAATGAGCAGTAGTTAACCTGCAATAGATCCATACATACTAAGAGGAATAATAGTCCTAATAGCATTAGATATCATATAATACATCTAATTGATCTACAATCTAGGCATAATAAAGGGTTAATGCACAGGCCAAGTACAATTAGCGGGACTGGGGAGTAGGAACATTCCCCTGAGGGCCTAAAAAGATAATGATAGGTGATACTGCAGTGGCTTGTCAGTTCCTTCTTCAGTGATTTGGGATGTGTCCGTCCACTCTGCTTTCACCCGCACTTCCCCAACATCACTTAGCAATCGAAACTAATGTAAATTGATGAATAGCAGAACATATTGGGAGGTCAACAAATGGGAATGAATGGACATCTTGGCACATGGCCACCAGCAATGGCGTGGGACTTCCTTGGATAAGCGTAGTGGCGATTACCCCTGATGGAGGTGAGTTGACTGGTGCTCATTGTGCCTTTTCAAACCCTCTGTGTGTGTTTGCTGCCCTTGTGGGTGGGAGAGTGAATGCAGAGTGGACGGCCAAATCCCAAACCACTGGAGAAGGAACTGACAATCCACTCCGGTATCACCAGCATAGGAACCTTGTAAGAAAGCAGTGACAGAGGGTCAGAGACAGTCAGACCTGACCGAAAGACCAAACAAGAGGTATTGTGTATTTCAATGAAGCTGTGAGCTATCCCATTAAGGGCCATTGTGGGTGGGAGAGTGAAAGCAGAGTGGACGGCCAAATCCCAAACCACTGGAGAAGGAACTGACAATCCACTCCGGTATCACCAGCATGGGAACCTTGTAAGAAAGCAGTGACAGAGGGTCAGAGACAGACTCGACCGAAAGACTGAACAGGACATATTCACATCCATGAGCCCCATATTTGTGTTCCCAAATGTAGATGTGATGAGCAACATGTATACAAAATAACAGGGTTAATATGGCATTATTTTGATGTTTTTGTGTTTTTATGTAATCAGGTAGTGTGTCTTTAATTTTGCTTTATGTAAGCTGCAGCATGGCTTTTCATTCCAAATATAACAACTAATTGGTTGTATAATGCATTTGCTTTGGTGGGGGGAGGGGATGGTGAAATCAATTGTAATGGCCTTCCATGCTTTTCCTCTGTTAAACTCACTTTTATATTTTAAGTTGTCTGTACGTAATGCGTAAACCATTTTACTGGTGTTTTTTGTGCACGTATCGATTTTGCGAGATACGAGCGTCTACGCAAATAATTATTTTACGCTACTTACTACGTAGCGCTTTTCGGAGGCAAATCTCGGCAAAGGAGTCCAAAATTACGCAAGTCAATCGCAAGTCAATCGCAAGTCAATCGCAAGTCGACTCGTATTACGTAAATCGCGTAACGATGCGAATTTGCGAGATACGATTTCATACGCAGCTCGAATATAATAGGGCCCCTAATGTTTAGCCACTTGTCCATAGAAATGTGAAATAAAAAAATGTGAAATAGTTTTAATAGAAAGGATGGGATTTCTTATGAGAATGGTAAATAACTGTGTGATTTTATATTAGCATTAAATGGCATACTGGCATTAATGGCATTAATGGCATTAATTCTTGAGTGTCATTTCTTGATAATAATATAGCTGTGTTAATCTCTGTGCATTTTCCAATATAATATGCAATTTATATTGTTCCATTTGTATATCTTTTTTCAAAGTCTTTCGGGCCTAGCAGTGAACGGCTAAGCTTTCAGCCTCGTTTTGAGCCTTTTTCAAAACAATTACTGGTTTACGGACGCCATTTTTTTCCTCGCTTAGCTGATTTTCAATCTCCTAAAATTAAACCTCAAGTTAGCGTGCAACTTCTCTCACAGGCTCCCTGCCTCTCCCCCTGTGCTTGGAGTCTTTTGGCGGTCTTCTGATGGTTTACGAGTTACGGGTTTGAAAAAAATGGCGGCCGTTAAAGTTGTATTATTTTCAAAGAGGTGCGTGCCTTTGGTGCTCATGGCCAGCCTTTTTCTTAGTCTTGCAGGCCTCATGATGAGCACCTTTGGCCTTTGGCGCTCATTGCCAGCCTTTTTCAAAGTCTTGCGGCCTCGTGATTAGCTTGAAAAGGCCTATGGCCTTCAACGCTTATTGCTCATGCGCAAGCCCTGAACTTTTAACATTGCGTGACCAATAGTGATGTCGCGAACATAAAATTTTCGGTTCGCGAACCGCGGACCCAAATTTAATCAAATGTTCGCGTACGGGCGAACCGGGCGAACCGCCATAGACTTCAATGGGCAGGCAAATTTCAAAACCCACAGGGACTCTTTCTGTCCACAATAGTGATGGGAAAGTTGTTTCAAGGGGACTAACACCTGGACTGTGGCATGCCGGAGGGGGATCCATGGCAAAACTCCCACGGAAAATTACATAGTTGATGCAGAGTCTGGTTTTTAAGCCATAAATGGCATAAATCACCTAACATTCCTAAATTATTTGGAATAATATGCTTTAAAACATCAGGTATGATGTTGTATCGATCAGGTAGTGTAAGGGTTACACCCGCTTCACAGTAACAGACCAATCTCCACCTTTAATGCACCGCAAACAACCGCAAACAGTTGGCAAACTCCCCATTTGCACAAGGTTGGATACCAAGCTAGCCATGTCCCTTTCCTTGTCCTCACTGATGTCATTGAAGGTCTCTTCCTCCACCCAGCCACCAAGGGTCCCCGAAAGGTGACAACAAGCCCCCTGGGATGCCTGCTGTGTTTGGTCTTCGACCTCCTCAAAGCCACCTTCCTCCTCTGACTCCTCTTCAGACTCCTCTCTCTGCGTTGCCTCTGTCTGCGTTATTATAAGGTGTGTACTGTTAAGTAGTACTATTCCTATCGGTTTAATCCCTGTTACGTCCACTATTAGGGAACGTGTATATGGCATTGATTTTTGGAACAGGGAGATGGAAAAAGATGCTTGGTGGGACATCCTACTTCGAATTTGGGGCACTGCACGTGCAATGTAATGTGCCACCAGATATGAGTGGTGTATTAAGTTGTACTATTTATTCCTATCAGTTTGATACCTGTTACATCACCTATCAGGGGAGGTGTATATGCCATGGATTTTTGGAAGCGGGAGATGGAAAAAGATGCTTAGTCGGTACTCCTACTTCAAATTTGGGGCACTGCGCATGCAATCTAAGGTGCCACCAGATAGGAGTGGTGTGTTCAGTTGTACTATTTATTCCTATTGGATTCAATAAAGCCAATAAACCGGGCCCGTTACTAGCCAGTAAACTACAAACCAAAACAACACAAAATAGGATACTTCAAATTAAGACCTCAAAGGGAGAAAAAATAACGAACCCAAAACCCTTTATACGGCAACAAAACACATAGATCTACACAAAATGAGGGGATTTCTTAATTCCTTTGATTTCCCCTTAATAGAAGAAAATGACTTAGAGACTTTAAATGCCAAAGTGACCCTAGAGGAAGTGAGAAAAGCAGTCCAGAACCACAAAACTGGTAAGTCACCAGGCCCAGACGGGTACACCAATTTATATTATAAAACATTTATAGACATATTAGGCCCGCACTTGGTCACTCTAACAGAGTTCTAGAAGGCAAGCAAACACCAGCAGAGCTGAACAGGGCAGATATCGCTCTATTCCCTAAGGAGTGTCGAGATGCCCTAGAACCAAAAAACTACAGGCCAATATCATTAGTAAACTGTGATACAAAGATCCTGTCAAAAATAATAGCGGATAGAATGTCATCCTTCTTGACTAAGTTAATACATAATGACCAAGTAGGCTTTGTCTCCCACAGGCAAGCGGGAGACAACATTAGAAAAGTCATGAACCTACTGTACCACACCAAAGCCTCTAACATTCAAGCCTGTCTTATGGCCTTTGACATTGAAAAGGCGATTGATTCCCTGGAGTAGACTTACCTATACGCCACGCTTGAAAAATTTGGTATTAAAGACCATTTCATAAATCTCATACACTCATTATATACATCACCCAGGGCAAGGTTACAGATTCCGGGAGATGAGAGATCCTTAATTAAAATAGAAAGAGAGTGCCCCTTTCTCCCCTGCTATTCGCAATAGCAATAGACCCCCTGGCTCAGACAATTAGGGCCAACGAGGGGATCACAGGCATAAAAATAGACCATCATCATTTCAAAACTTGTCTATTTGCAGACGACCTGCTATGTATGCTCTCAAACCCTACCCAATCGGTCCCAGAGTTGATTCGAACTATGGTGGAGTTTGGTCAGTTTTCTTAAACTGAACATAGAGAAGACAGAAGCACTAGCGATTGACTTAACAGCAGTAGAGAAGCAGGGTCTGCAAGAGAAGTTTAATATTAAGTGGGATAAGAACCACATAAACTACCTGGGAATCCGACTAACCCCTAAGCTAGAGGACTTGTACAAAGCCAACCACTCCAAACTTTATAAAACAATAATTAATGACCTGCGTAAATGGACAAAGTATAGGTTATCATGGCTAGGGAGAATAAATACGATAAAAATGAATGTCCTTCCTTGGTTGCTCTACATATTTCGAACACTCCCGATCCCGATTAAATAAAAAGAATTAGAAAATATTCAAAGGAAAATATTTAAGTTTATCTGTAACCACTCTCAGTCACGCATCACAAAGAAAATTATGTACCTTCATAAGTCAGAGGGGAGGCTATCGTGTCCAAACTTAAAATATTACCACAAGGCAGCTCAGTTATCTTTTCTCCCAATAGCACATTCTATAGGGAATCAACCGGCCTGGGTGTATTTAGAGAACCACACTACACTTTAAGGCCCTTAACCTGGGACAAGGTGGCTTGGCTATCAGAATTGCCTCAGAGCCTTAAAAACTCACCAAACCCCGAAACACATGAGCACAACATCACAACACTGGTGGAGGTCAAGGAAACTAGATAGACTGGGAGACTGGTTAGTAAAGGGCCAGATGCTCACCTATGAGGAACTGAGGGACAAGCATGAGCTACCGCTGTCAGAACATTTCAATTACTGTAGGATGAGGCATTTCACACACTCCCTGACCCAGAAACAGGGGACACCGGTCTTAAATTGGTTCTCCAAAATTTGTAAAGATAAACCTCTATCAAGGGGGATCATTGGGTCGCTTTACAAATATAAAACATTTGTTACTGGTTGAATGGACACTGAGGGAAGGACCGGAGTTGGGGAGCCCTGGAGACCCTTCAGAAGCAACCGGCGGCAAAATCATCCCAGGAAAGGAGAGGTCGCTTACTGAAGCCTGCCCTAGGGTAACCCAAGGGGGATTGCCCAGGTTAGATATTGTAAATAATAAGCTAATACTGCTGGAGGGATGATAGCTAATATGACTTTGGTGTTTCCTGCAGATATACTCTTTACTATTGTCTATTTTACCATGTTTTAGGTAAATTGCAGTCACAGTAAAAAATAAGAAAAATTATTAACCTAAAAAGTAAAAATAAGAAGGACTAGCCAGCTAACTTTCACAAAATGTCTTTATTGTAAATATGTATTTTTGCACAACTGTTATGCAAGACTGTTCAAAAATGCTTTATTTTTCATTACATGCTGTACGCCTTCTGACAATAAAAGAATTTAAATGCAAAAATTAGGTATTGTTGCAGCGACCAGAAAAATTGATGTTAGTTTGCCAGGCAGAAAGTGCCCTAAAACATTGCGTCTTGAACCCTAGTTGGTGGCGGATAAGTCACGCAAGTCATCCTGCATTCCGGGTTAAAATACAGCAGCGTGTGGACCATTATTAGCTCAAGGCAGCTCATATATCAGGCCTTTTTTAATCGAATGTATCGCCCACTGTCAGTCCCTTCGGAATCCATCCCTCATTCATCTTAATAAAGGTGAGGTAATCTAGACTTTTTTGACCTAGGCGACTTCTCTTCTCAGTGACAAAACCTCCTACTGCACTGAAGATCCTTTCTGACAGGACATTTGAAGCGGGGCAGGACAGAAGTTCTATGGCAAATTGGGATAGCTCAGGCCACAGGGCAAGCGTGCACACCCAGTAGTCAAGGGATTCATCACTCCTCATAGTGTCGATATCTGCAGTTAAGGCGAGGTAGTCTGTTACCTGACAGTCAAGTCATTCTCTGAGGGTGGACCCCAAAGGGCTGTGGCGATGCATAGGACTTAAAAAGCTCTGATTGTCCTCCATCAACAACACGTCTGTAAAGCGTCCTCTCCTTGCCGGCGTGGTCGTGGGAGGAGGAGGATTATGTTCACCTCTTCCGCTGTTAGATTGCCGTTGTGCTGGGACATCACCTTAAACGCTGTGTAAAGCATACTTTTTAATTTATTTTGGAAGTGCTGCATCCTTTCCGACTTGTGGTACCAGATAGGTGACAACGAGCACCCTGGGATGCCTGTTGTGGTTGGTCTTCCTCCTCCTCCTCAAAGCCACATTCCTCCTCTGACTCCTCTTCCTCACAATCCTCTTCCAGCGTTGCCGCAGGTCCAGCAAGCGATGCTGATAAGGCTGTTTCTGGTGGTGATGGTGACCACAACTCTTCCTCTTTACGCTCATCTACGGCCTGATCCAGCACTCTTCACAGGGCATGCTCCAGGAAGAAAACAAACGGTATGATGTCGCTGATGGTGCCCTCGGTGCGACTGACCAGGTTTGTCACCTCCTTAAAAGGACGCATAAGCCTTCAGGCATTGCGCATGAGCGTCCAGTAACGTGGCAAAAAAATCCCCAGCTCCGCAGAGGCTGTCCTAGCACCCCGGTCATACAAATACTCGTTAACGGCCTTTTTTTGTTGGAGCAGGTGGTCGAACATTAGGAGTGTTGAATTCCAATGTGTCGGGCTGTCTAAAATCAAGCGCCTCACTTGCATGTTGTTTCACCGCTGGATATCTGTAAAGTGCGCCATGGCCGTGTAGGAACGCCTGAAATGGCCACACACCTTCCTGGCCTGCTTCAGGACGTCCTGTAAGCCTGGGTGCTTATGCACAAAGCGTTGTACAATCAGATTACACCCATGTGCCATGCACGGCACATGTGTAATCTTGCCCGAAATTCAATGCCGCCAACAAATTTCTTACGTTGTCACAAACCACTTTGCCGATCTCCAGCCACTGATCCACCTGTGCGTTCAGGGCGGACAGGAGTGCTGGTCCGGTGTGACTCTGCTTTCAGGGAAGTCAACCCCAAGACAGCGTGACACTGCCGTATCCGGGATGTGGAATAGACCTGTGGAGCTCGGGGGGTGCCGTTGATGTGGAGCAAGACATAGCAGCAGCAGAAGAGGACTCAGCCGAGGAGGTTATGGAAGAGGATGGAGTTGGAGGAGTAGAGGAGGTGGCAGCAGGCCTGCCTGCAAGTCGTGGCGGTGTCACCAACTCCTCTGGAGAGCCACGTATTCCATGCTTGGCAGCCGTCACCAGGTTTACCCAATGCGCAGTGTAGGTGATATACCTGCCCTGACCATGCTTTGCACACCAGGTATCAGTGGTCAGATGGACCCTTGCCCCAACACTGTGTGCCAGAGATGCCATTACTTCCTTTTGCACAATCGAGTACAGGTTGAGGATTGCCTTTTGTGCAAATAAATTTCGGCTGGGTACCTTCCACTGCGGTGTCCCAATAGCTACAAATTTTTTGAACGCCTCAGACTCCACCAGCTTGTATGGTAAAAGCTGGCGGGCTAAGAGTTCAGACAAGCCAGCTGTCAGTTGCCGGGCAAGGGGGTGACTTTGTGACATTGGCTTCTTACGCTCAAACATGTCCTTGACAGACACCTGACTGTGGGCAGATGAGCAGGGACTGCTCAGTTCGAGACACGGAGTGGCGGATGGTTGAGAGGGGGCAAGCAGGGCAGCAGTGGTTGATGTGGCTGAAGATGCTGGACCAGGAGGAGGATGGCGGCTTTGACTTTGTGTGTTGCTTGTACTCATGTGTTGATCCCATAGGCGTTTGTGATGTGACATCATGTGCCTTCGCAAAGAAGTTGTACCTAGGTGGGTGTTGGACTTCCCACGACTCAGTTTCTTTACGCACAGGTTGCAAATGGCATCGCTGTTGTCACAGGCAGACACACCAAAAAATTGCCACACTGCTGAGCTTTGCAATGACGGCATTCTGGTGGTGGCAAAAGCATGCGTTGACTGGCATACTGTCTGGCTGACCCTGGGTGCCGATGCATGCTGTCTGACTGTGCCACTAGCTACTTGCGACAACCTCCCCCTGCTTCCAACTCGTCTCCTCCTCCTCTCTGTCTCACCATCTGAACTTTCCTCCTGTTCTTCTTCTCTTATAGCGGGCACACACGTGACATCCACGTACGCATCGTCATCATCAACCGCTTCACTTGTATCTGACAACTCAACAAAGGAAGCAGCACCGGTTACAACATCATCATCATCATCAGACCATACGTCCATGTGTGTAATGCTGACTGACTGGGACATATACCTGTTATCTACATCCTCTGGCACTAATGTTTGCGCATCACTCATTTCTTCCAACGGATGTGTAAATAACCCTGTTGACTGATCAAGTGAAGCGGCTGTGGTGCTAGTGTTGGTGGAGGGGGCAGGCGGGCGAGTGGTAACTGGAGAGGTGCCCGAAGCTAAGCTGGAGGAGGATGGTGCGTCTAGGTTCCGAGCGGACGCTGTAGAAGATTGGGTGTCCTGTGTTAGCCAGTCAACCATGTCCTCAGAACTTTTCAAGTTCAGGGTACGTTGCCTCTGAAAACTGGGCATTATTCTAGGCCCAAAGTGAATCACAGCACCACGACCACGACTGTCCCTGCTTTTTTTCGATTAGTGGTACTATGCGTGCCAGCTACTGTGACACAAGATATGAGTGTCCCTGTGCACTGGCAAAAGTTGGCAGAGTAGGCGCTGTAGGCAGGCAACTGATATTCAATTGATTACAGTAAAAAAAGGGTTCTTTTATTTCACTGTACACTAGGTTGCACCAGAAATGAGTGTCATTATGCACTGGCAAAAGTTGGCAGAGTAGGCGCTGTAGGCCTCACACACACGCCTGTAGGCATGCAACTGATATTCAATCGATTACAGGCAACTGAAATTAGATTAAAGGAAAAAAGGGTTGGTTTTTTTCAATGTATGGTACACCAACTATGACTGGTGAAACAGAGCAGAATATTAGCTGTGAGCCTGACACAGGCAGGCAACTGAAATTAGATTAGAGGACAAAAATGGTTGTTTTCAATGTATGGTACACCACCAGGTATGAGTAGTGAAAATAAGCACAATATAAACTGTTAGGTGTTAGCCTGTCACACTCACACGCTGGCAGGCAGGCATATGCAATTAGATTACACAGAAAAAAATAATAAAATGAAATAAATGATGTTCTAGCCCTAAAAAGGGCTTTTTGGGTTGCTGTCCTTGCAGCAGATATCATATGAGTCCTTCAGGTCTGTAGTTGAAGCTAAATACACAGCCTGACTATCTATTTCTCCATTAAATCTCCAGCAGCTACACTATCTATCCTCTCACAATGAATGCAGCTTCAGAATGATTCTAAAATGTATGCTGTCCTTCAGATGGAAGGCTCTGGAAGGGAGTGTATGCTGCTGATTGGCTGGAATGTGTCTGCTGACTGTGAAGTGCAGGGTCAAAGTTTCCTCAATGATAAAGAATAGGGGGCGGACCGAAAATCGCATGTGTCCGCCGTCCGATGCGAGCGCGAAAGAGCCAAAATCGCAGCGAATAGTCCGCAGGTGAACTGTCCGCGACATCTCTAGTGACCAACATTCGTAATTACTACTACTAATAACTATTTTATGTGATATATATATATATATGGAGGTTTGTTATAAGCCTTAATTTAAACATAAAGTACCAAGTTTCTTTAGCTAGTTTTACTTTGTATTTTACATTGAAAATAAAAATGAATGGTACTGGACTTATATGAAGCATGTTATAAGTCATAAAGTATATAGATTGCCGAGTTCTGTAAATATATTGAAAAGTACCAAGCTACAACAAGTTATAGAATTATTTTTTGTTCATTCCATACAAAATACAACTATTTATGCTTCTTACATATTCCTTATAATAAAATCACTTTGAAAAATAGGACATGACCACTGACCATTGAGAGTGCAAAATTTGCACCAGTGAATTAAGGGAAATCTATAGTAGACCCATAATAGCTGGCCAGCTAGCCTGACCTAAATATAAAATAGTTATTATGTTTATTGGTTTAAAATATTTAAATTGAGTTTATTCTCGCCACTGTTCAGATAAAGTAATAATAAAAATCAGTAGTACTATGACCATGCCCTTCGTGTTTAATAAAGAAAATACATTTTATCTGTTGCAAATGTTACATGCTTCTTTCATAAATAGATTTGAGCATTTATTAAGCAATTGTAATAAGATGTGTTAAATTTATCATGTATATTCATTGGGGATTCTCGTTGATAGTATACACAACTGAACATAATTGAATTTTTAATGTGCCTAACCCTTGTTATTCAAATAACACTGATTAAAGACCACCTTTAAAACTTCACACACAGGAAAATAGAACTCTAGAGATGAAACAAGCAAATATGAATAATTGAAAGACCCATTTTATTTCCATTGAACATGAAAGAATGTGTGAATGTTCATAAGCATTGGAACAACTACTATATACAGTACTCTAAACTGCATGGCTACTTCTCTACAACAATTTTAAGATGTTCTAAAAATGATTGATGAGCATATTTATTTTTATGTTCTTGGCCTATGAGAAATATAATTCATGGAGTTTAAGGGTAAGGCACTCTTTGTGTTACATTATATATATATATATATATATATATATATATATATATGTGTGTATATATATATATATATATATATATATATATATATATATAAATATATATATATATATATATATATAGCTAATAATACTGTCTTTTAATATTTTTTATTAAAAAGTCCAAAAAACATTAAAGTGAATGGCTTAATTCAGCAACACAAATGAACATATATGTAAGCACGCTGAATAAATCGGAAGAGCCCCTTGGCAAGCTCTGGATTCGCTTCTTTGCTCTTGGGTAAAATAAATCACTTCTTTGTACACAATTCACTTTCAAAGATACTTCAGGTATTCTTCATATGGTGATTTTAGCTTTATTACACACAGCATCTTTTTTCTCCAGATGCAGACTCCAGGTTGTCTTTTGGCAGCCTCTGTTTTCAGCAGGTTCAAAACTATTTTTCTCTCTGCAGCTACAGGTTCACAGACAAGAAAACTACACCCTCATTCTGGCTAAAGGGCCCTTAAATCCCTTCCTGCCTGATTTCAGGTGCAATCACTGATTGAGCTCCAGCTCTATTAACACTTTCAGCTCTAGACTGAACACACAGCTCTGCTCTGTCTCAGGCTCACATAGATTTTGTTGCTGATGCTACTTTCCTACAAAATTAACCTGTACTCAAATCAGTAAGCTGCAGTATGCAAGGGAAATGGCTGTTTTAAAGTTCATATGTTTTGTTTCCAATTATCTTTTAAACTTTCAATATCTTCCAAATAAATAAAAAATGGGAGCTTCGGGGCTATAATAATGTGAATTTCTTCATGGAACTTAGTAAGCGGCTTTGTTCTAATAACTATTATTTACATTCTGAACCACAAATCCCATCATTCCATCACACTTCCTACAGGGAATGAGACACTCTTTAAGTATATTGCACATACTGTTTGATAAATATATAGTGCAAGTATCTAAGTTGAATAAATGCCTTTTTAGATATTAAACTGTGCTAAATACATTTTTTGTACAGTTTAGCAATTATGAAAGTTTATATACATAAATAGTTAATCACTAGGCTTATAATTTGAATCGTTTCTGCCTCTAATGTGCGATTTATATGGTGATGTATCTTACAGGGCACCAACTACAGGACATCAATACGGTGCTTTAGTATACTTTTGGAAACTCCTAAGTGAATACAGAGTGACCACATTTCCATGTTTGAAATGTTGTTAATGCAGTTTAACATGGCACTAAAGAAATCATTACCTTTTCTTGACATATTTTAGATTTTTTTTCCATTAGTTTTGGGCCTTATAAGTTTTTATAAATGCTTTATAGTTAAAAACTAGGATAAAAGGGAAGTAACTCTAATTGCATACCTGTCAAACCATAGGCATTCAGGATGATTTTCGCTTATTTTCATAATCAATTGCCTAATCATTTATATGTAGCTCTGTTCATTATAATACAAATGATTCCATTAAATTGTCAGGTTGCTGGGAATGTAGAAAATCTGGTATTTATCTTCTCTGCTTTCTTCTTTTGTGCCAAAAATGTTGACATATTTCAGTGGTTTAGGCCTCTCTAGCTAATGAAGCGAAAAAATGTAAAAAAAGTAATTTACATTTGAATGTGAAAAAACATACAAATGTAGTGATCACAGAATATTTTTATAAAGGTTCTATTATAAAGAAATAACATTCTATAACAAAATCTGTAAAATTTAAAATCTTTGTTTGTAAAACATTATTTTAAATTGGTAAATAGATATGTATATCAAATAAAATGCCTACATTTGGAAGTTGATCAAACAAGGGATTAGTTGCTGCTATTATATTTAGTAAAATGTGCTCCTGGACAGGTCAAACCATCTATACCATGGGTCATCAACCTTTTATTACCTACCGCCTACTTTTGAAGTTAAAATTTCCTTACCCTATCTCTTTTTTGGTCACATAAACCATATGACCCTAGCTATGTATCACCCTGTACTTACTAGATAGTGATCTGGTCCTGACTGTTGTGCCTAGGCTCTATCAGGAGTGGGATATCACTTATCAGCGATGCCACCTAGTGATTACCCTGCCACCCACCATGAAAGCTTGAATCGCCCACTGGGCTGTAGGGGCCAGGTTGACTATTACTGATCTATACGTATCCAGGCGTCACATAAAAAATGTATACAGGTCATACAATAAAGTTACATTTGGTTATTTTGTAAATAATTAGCAAATAAATCAGTGTTTGAAGAAAATGAAATCACTATAGCTATTAAATATAGATTAGTATTGCAACCTCCAGTAGATCTGAACACATACAGCCCTATTAAAATTGAAGCCTATAGCGGCATTGGCAAGCCCGCAAGGGCTGCAGGTTTGAAATTCAGCTGCATTACAGAGCTACTAAATTAGAACATGCCGTGAGTTACATACTTCAGACGCAAACCCATAAACCATTTTTCTAACTCTGGATGCGAGGCCATGAACATGATCAATTAGTCAAATCCGTAGTTACGGGTTTAGATGGAGCCAATGGAAACAGAGATCGTCATCATTACTTCACTGAAAAATGGAGGTTGGATTTCAAAGTCTTACAGGCTGTTGACTGCGCTTTGACTGGACAATAATATGTTGTGTCATACTAAGTGTATTTTATTTGGAAATTTTTATTAGCCGATTCTAAAAGGTATAATATACTTATGGGACATGTAATCTTAGTATGAATATTTCTCTGACTGACTTATGTGTAATTATACAGATGAACTTACATGAAAACAGTTGGCCTGCTGTATGTGCCTATTAGCTTGCCATTCCCTTAAAATTCTATGTCTTTATGTAGCCAGGGCCAATTTAACAATTTAGGTGAACTAGACTTTTAAGTAGCAATTAGTGATGTCGCGAACATAAAGACTTCAATGGGCAGGCGAATTTTAAAACCCACAGGGACTCTTTCTGGCCACAATAGTGATGGGAAAGTTGTTTCAAGGGGTCTAACAACTGGACTGTGGCATGCCGGAGGGGGATCCATGGCAAAACTCCCACGGAAAATTACATAGTTGATACAGAGTCTGGTTTTAACCATAAAGGGCATGAATTACCTAACATTCCTAAATTGTTTGGAATAATGTGCTTTAAAACATCAGGTATGATGTTGTATCGATCAGGTAGTGTAAGGGTTACACCCGCTTCACAGTGACAGACCAAACTCTCCGTTTAACGCACCGCAAACAACTGCAAACAGTCCATTTGCACAACCGCAAACCCCATTTGCACAAGGTTGGATACCAAGCTAGCCATGTCCCGTTCCATGTCCTCACTGATGTCATTGAAGGTCTCTTCCTCCACCCAGCCACGTACAACACCAAGGGTCCCCGAAAGGTGACAACAAGCCCCCTGGGACGCCTGCTGTGTTTGGTCTTCCACCTCCTCAAAGCCACCTTCCTCCTCTGACTCCTCTTCTTCAGACTCCTCTCACTGCATTGCCTCTCTCTGCATTATTATAAGGTGTGTTAAGTAGTACTACTCTTATCAGTTTAAAACCTGTTACAGCACATATCAGGGGGCGTGTATAAGGCCTGGATTTTTAGAACCGGGAGATGGAAAAAGATGCTTTGTTGGTCGTATCACTTCAATTTTGGGGCACTTTGAGACATTAGCTTCTTACGCTCAAACATGTCCTTTACAGGCACCTGACTATGGGCAAATGAGCAGGAACTGCTCAAGGCGAGAGACGCAGTGGCGGATGGTTGAGAGGGGGCAAGGAGGACAGCAGTGGTTGATGTGGCTGATGATGCTGAACCAGGAGGAGGATGGCGGCTTTGAGTTTGTGTGCTGCTTGTACTCATGTGTTGGTCTGGAGTCACCCAAACATTAGGTCTCAACCTGTAGAGGATAAGGGAACCAGGCTACTCTAGACCTCATTCATCATTACCGTTTTTGACAGATTGGTACTATGCGTCCAAGCTACTGTGACAACAGATATGAGTGGCACTGTGCACTTGCAGAAGTTGGCAGAGTAGACGCTGTAGGTCTGACACACACTGCTATGCAATCTATTACAGTAGAAAAAATGTTTTTTGTTTTAAATGTACACTACTGTTACACCAGATATGAGTGGTGTGTTAAGTAGTACTACTCCTATCAGTTTTATCCCTGTTATGTGCCTTTTTTTGGGGTTTGGTTGTTGAAGGCACAGTGCAGCACCAGAGGCCAGAAAAATTAGGCATGTACACATGCCTGAAAAATTAGGTATTGTTGATCTTGCAGCGAACAGAGAAGAATGTAGGCCTGATTCAACGCCCCAGCCCGCATACCCACACTCAGAGATTGAGGGGGGGTCCTGAGAAGGCAACGGGTCGGAGATATAAAGGGGGGCCATCTCAAATAAGCACACAAGCGGGGACAAAGGTAGTGAAGGGGACATAGAGGCCCATGGACTGACGGTCGCTATCTTGGCAGGAAAAGGGCCCAGCAATTAAGCCAAACTGACCCAGCACAGGCAGCTACTTGAGTCAAACGCTGTACAATTACACCTTAATAAAGCTGAAACATGCAGCAGCAGGGATTCTAAACGGCCACACGGGGACAAGGAGGCTAACAGCCCCCACAGTCTCTCCACCACTCTTTTTAACAGATAACCCAATGGGCTAACCAGGGACCTTGCCCACATAAAAAAACAGAATTTTATTGGAGGAATTATTAGTGTCTTTACCCCCAAGAGAGGACATAATATACGGTATCTTTAGACCACCTGATGGCCAAACCTCCTTTAGCCCCAATGCTATCCAAGAAACATTTCAAAACTTTATCTGACTGGGAGTCTATAGAGTGACATTAGTACTGACCTTTATATGACTGGGGGTCTATAGGTGACATTAGTACTGACTTTTATCTGACTGGGTGTCTATAGAGTGACATTAGTACTGACCTTTATATGACTGGGGGTCTATAGGTGACATTAGTACTGACCTTTATCTGACTGGGTGTCTATAGAGGGACATTAGTAATGACCTTTATATGACTGGGGGTCTATAGAGGGACATTAGTACTGTCCTTTATATGACTGGGGGTCTATAGGTGACATTAGTACTGACTTTTATCTGACTGGGTGTCTATAGAGTGACATTAGTACTGACCTTTATATGACTGGGGGTCTATAGGTGACATTAGTACTGACCTTTATCTGACTGGGTGTCTATAGAGGGACATTAGTAATGACCTTTATATGACTGGGGGTCTATAGAGGGACATTAGTACTGACCTTTATCTGACTGGGTGTCTATAGAGGGACATTAGTAATGACCTTTATCTGGCTGGGTGTCTATAGAGGGACATTAGTACTGACCTTTATCTGACTGGGTGTCTATAGAGTGACATTAGTACTGACCTTTATATGACTGGGTGTCTATAGGTGACATTAGTACTGACCTTTATCTGACTGGGTGTCTATAGAGGGACATTAGTAATGACCTTTATCTGACTGGGGGTCTATAGAGGGACATTAGTACTGACCTTTATCTGACTGGGGGTCTATAGAGGGACATTAGTACTGACCTTTATCTGTCTGGGGGTCTATAGGTGACATTAGTCCTGATCTCCTGCTGCAGTATTATTACTCCCAGTACTCCCAGGCTTGCTACTATTAGATATAATAACCTCAGTTTCGTTTCCTTATCTGTTGGTAACATCAAAATATGATTATTAAATATTTCATATTTGTTTGTTTTTTTCTCCCAAAGTGAACCCCTTTGTGTGTGTCCCACAGATGTGGCGTTTCCGCTCTGCGTATGTTGGATTTGCACCGCTCAAAAAGTATGAAAAGAGATCCCCCCCCCTTGAAGCCCATTAATGATATCATCAGTAAATTGTATGTAACAGATTCCAGTGTTTAGGGTTTATGACCCAATACTGCGATCATATCATTTATGACAAAAATCCATATTTGTCATATTATTCAGACGCGCGTGCATCTTTGTGTTACATTTCCTGATACTTTTATTATCTTGATCTTTATATATTTACTAGCGACTTGCCCGTCAAAAAATGGCGGCAATAAGATTGTAAGGCAGGTAATGGTTTGGACGAGACATTCATTTTGTTGGCGGTCGGAGATCCTTCGGCGCTCATTGCGAGGCTGTTGGTTGTATTTTTTTTCTGATAGGCGCTTTTGCTGTTATTCTTTGGTTGGCGGTGATGTGTTTTTTGCGCTTATTGCATTGTGTGCTATGAGCAGCGTTGGCGCTCGTTGTGAGGCGCGCAGTGAATGGCTTTTATGTTTAATGTGATAATGTTTTTTTTGTGTATATGTATTTTTGTATGCTAATGAAATAATTACTAAATGAATATACTTTACCTATTTGTAAGTAATATTTGCAGGAAGCATTGTGCTGAAGAGCTGACAATCTGTTTTCATGTTCCTGCAGCATACAATGTAGGTTTTCAGTGCTGTGGAGCTGCTGTGTAAGTGTCAGCAATGTGTGCAGTGTGTAGTGTAAATAGGCTGCGTGCGCGAGGGGAAGCCGTTAGGGTAGCTGGGTACTTCCGCATTGTGTAAGCTAGTGTTGTAAAATGGCGGGGAATGTGTATGTGGTACGCGGGTGTGGATGATTTAGCGTCCTTGTTAATAGTGTATCTTTACCTCGTACGGCTTTTTAGGAAAATCCGTATGTGTTTTGCGTGTTTAGGGTCCTGTAGCCTCGTTTTCTTTTTTTCCAGGGCCATTTTTTCTCTCACTTAGGTGATTTTCGGGTGTCTAAACTCATGAATTTGGACTTAAATGGAGGTGTAACTTCACTTGCAGAGGTCCTCGGTGCCCGCCTTGCTGTGGGTAAGCTTTTTATGTGTTTGTTGTTTGTATTTATTGTGTTTTTAATGTTTTTAAGTGCATGCGGTTCGGGCGTTAAGGTCGTATTTTTGTGAGCTCGTAATTTTTTTTTTCTAAGTGACGTATTTTTGGATGGTAAGTCCGTAAATTTGATGGTGTAAGTCCCGCCTGAGGCTCATTGCAGCCGACGTGGGAGCCTTCGGCGCTCCTTGCCAGCAACTCTGGCCCCCCCTTTGCAAGCCCGCAGCGTTAGCAACAACCCGCCTGCTCACAACTATATATGTGATATCTGTAATGTCTTCCCCAGTTGGCACTTGTAAATCGGCTAAGCGACAAAAAAAATGGCGTCCGGAAAAAATGAAAACGAGGCTACACGATCCCAAACCGCGCAAAACATCGCCAGCCATGTAGGACTTTTACCTAGGAACAGACGAGGTACAAAATACACTATTAGAAATAATGGAAACTGCTGGCGAGCCGCGTAACACATACACAATCGCAGCCATTTTACAACACTAACTTGCAACTAATAACATTACAAATCTAAAATGGCGCGTTACACGACTATACAAGCGGTTTCCCCTCGTGCACTGCGCACATTGCTGACACTTACACCTCGGGTCACCAACAGTCCAAATGTACACTGTAAGCTGCAGGAAAATCAAAACTGATTGTTAGCTCTTCAGGTTATTGATCACTGGATATATTAATTACAAAAAGGTAAAGTATTTTAGTAATTAATTAATTCATTATTATTAAAAAAAATATATATAAAAAAAATACGCTTAATAGCATATTTTACACTGCGGTTACTTTACATACATTAACGCTTCGCACTTCCTAATACATTTGTTCATTCACAATAGTTATTATCGTGCATTCATTTAATAAGTATTAATTAGTAATGGAAAATAAAAATGTAGACTTTACACTACACTAAAATGTTTTACTTTTTACTCTGCAGTTATATATCTGGATTACTGCTCATTGGCTGCCAGTGATAGCACTCTCAAAGCATTTACAAATCTAAATCACTTTATTATGCTCTGAGACCTGAATAAAAATTTTAATTTACACTGCACAAAAAAAATTATATATTTAACACTGTACTTATATATCTGTCTTTGCGATGAGCGCCGAAGATTGATCGTTGCAAAGCACGAAACATGAAGGACACGAGGGAAGAGGCTCACATTGAGCGCCGAAGGTCTTCAGAGTACAAAAAGCATCACATTGTGTGGCAAACAGCATTGCCATGGCTTCAAACTTTATTGCCCCGTCATTTGTGCCAGGCAAGTCGCTAGTGATATAATATAACATAATGCAATACAATATTATACAGTACACATGGGTGTTGGAACTGGGGGGGGGGAAGGGGTAACCCCCTCCCCCCCCCCCCCAGATTTCTTATCGTATGTATGTATGCGTATAGAAGCTAACAGGGGAGGGGAGAGGGGGAGGAAACACAGGGGAGAGGGAGAGGAAGACACAGGAGAGGGGAGAGGGGGAGGAAGACACAGTGGAGAGGGGGAGGAAGACACAGGGCAGAGGGGGGGAAGAGAAACAGGGTAAGGAAGAGGTGAGGGGAAGAGACACATGGGAGGGGGGAGAGACACAGGAGAGAGTGGGGGGTAGAGACACAGGGGAGAGGGGGGAAGAGACTAATGGCAGGGAGTGGTGAGGAGACATCGGGGAGAGGAAAGGGGGTAAAGACACAGAGGAGGGGGGAAGAAACACGGGGAAGGGAGAGGGCGTAGAGACACAGGGGAGAGAGGGTAGAGACACAGGGGAGAAGGGGGAAGAGACACAGATGAGGGGGGAGAGACACAGGGGAGAGGGAAGGGGGGAAAGACACAGGGGAGGGGGGGAAGAAACACGGGAAGGGAGAGGGGGGTAGAGACACAGGGGAGGGGGGAGTGACACAGGGAAGAGGGAAGGGGGAAAAGACACAGGAGAGGGGGGAAAGAAACACTGGGGAAGGGAGAGGGGGTAGGACTCTTTCCACCACCTAAGGCTCCTTCATACCTGAGAGCAAATTTACACTAGCAAAGGAAGCCTGAGGTAATGCTGCCACCCCAGTGTGAAAGCCCTGAGATATTCCGGTGAGTATGAACCTATCCAGGGAAGGGTCTTGATGGTGCTTGAGATAGCTCCCTAGCCCCGGTAGGTTGACAGGTGATTGTCATTTTTTGTGAACCACCGTGGGGCAAGTAGATGTAGCATGTGCCTTGTAGCAAAGGCACAAACATCGAAGAGTCGGCACCCGCTAAAGTTACACCTTCAAAATTAAAATTGTTACAAATTGCGGACGCCACGAGGTAGTGCACTTGCCTACCGACACGGTTCTTACCAGGGTGGGATGGAGCAGAAGGGGGTGAGACAGAGACTGTAGGGTGAGGGTTAGATTGGTAAACTTGAGGAGTGGCATTCGGGCAGAAATCGGAGGTGTGTAAATGGGACTGACAGAAATGGTGGCAGAACAAATCGTGGTCTAGAGATGATCAGTTAAGAGTGTCATTGAATTGCACCAGGGCTACGGCAGCCTTTGCCAAAAATGATTGGTGATAATCGTTGTACCAGACACTACCATCTATAGGATAGATCTACCATTAAGTATAAGTACTCATTCAGTTCCTGCCTCCTCATAGGAAATGCAGAATAGATGACATCTCGAAACATGCTAGATGCCTGACAAATTCCGGAATGGTGAGTTTGCTATTCAATTGTGAATCTTTGGATTTGACTATAACTGCCACGTTGTCTTGAGAGATGGCTCTGTTTTCGTCCTGAGCTGGTGGATGGCAATGGTTCAGGTACGGCAGCTGCGGCAAGAGCAGGATTCTCTAGATGGGTTAGTCTGCCCTCCAAAGGGTTGATAGATGTGTATCAATTTTCCTGACTGACAGCTTGCAGCATCAGCCAATCACTGCTGCAGGCTGTCTGGTTGCTAAGTTGCTTTGTACCTACCCTCTGAATGCCCCCAAGCCTATAGGGGTTATTGTTATGATATGACATCAGAAGGCTTTTTATAAAGCCAATTATCTCAAACACTCCCCACTCTGTTCCCGCTCTTTTTACTTACTGCAATTGTAGACACAGGGGATGGAGATGGGGGAGAGACACAGAGGGGGGGAAGAGACATAGGGGAGGGATATGGGGGAAGAGACACAGAGTCGGGGGAAGAGACACAGGGGAGGCATATGAGGGAGAGACACAGAGGGGGGAGAGAAACTGGGATGGAAGAGGGGGGAGAGACACAGAGGGAGAAGAGACACAGGGGAGGGAGAGGGGGAAGAGGGGGAAGGTTTTAAAGGTGTGGTTTGGGCCTATGTAGTCCAGCTTGGATTTTAAAGGTTTTAAAGGTATGATTGGGGCCTATATAGTCCCTCTTGATGTAATGTGGGTTTTTAAGGTTCGGTTGGGGCCTATATGGTCCCGTTTGGTGTAATGTGGCTTTTTGAGGACTTGTTTGGGCCTATATAATCCTGCTTGGTATTTTGAGGTTTTAAAGGTGGGGTTTGGGCCTATGTAGTCCAGCTTGGTATTTAAAGTTTTTAAAGGTATGATTGGGGCCTATATGGTCCTTGTCACGATCTGCTTCTTCAAGGGGGCTTGATATGAACCTAGTTCAAACCTACCCCAGCAGAATCATGTACTTCCTGATCTCTGTGGCACAAAAGATGGCTTCTGAAGATTGCAAGGCCCGAAAGCTACAGGCAGAGAATACTGGATCCAGGTTACTTAGTGGCCCATAGCAAGACCACTCCCCAAGTCAGGATACAACACACAGAAATAGTCTCACACCTTGTTTATGTGAAAACTCTATTGCAAACTTTATTGAATGAACAAAACAACATATTTATACTCTCCAATACCACACCCTTGTGTACATTTGTGTATGTGTGATGTCAGACCATCTGGCTTGCAACCTTGGGCTATCAAAGCTCTTGAGATCACATTCATTAGATAACCTTTATGTTAAACTCAAGTGTTTGCCCAGGACCACTTGAAGCACATGCATCTGCCTTGACCCAAGGTCTGCATGTTTGAGTGTGCAATGATCTGCAGCTAACTTCTATCCAGAGCATTTCTACCAATTCCACATATGTTCTATATAACATTTTCCCTCATAATATATTATACCTAGGATACATAATAACCATGTACAGGCAACATATAACCGCACAATAACACATAATCCCAATGCAACAATGTCATGCTCCCTTGGACATACTCACAAACCACTGACAATATGAGTCCTTAAACAATTAAATCATGACAACTTCTCCCCCTTCCTTTCTAGTATAGCATAGAGGATCATCCTAACGGATAATTCTCTAGCTATACTGCTTTTACTTGTCCTCCTGTCTGGAAAGTCCATCCATGTGATAGCCTCAGTGGCTCTCTGGGTACCCTGCCTCCCCCTGTCCAGGGCGAATACTCGCTCCTTCCCAGTGGCCTTGTGACTTTCCCAAGCCCCTGGGGAGACTTATAAGACAACTGCCATGGAGGACCCTTCAAGGTAGTCCAGGGGAAACAGTACATCCCAGCTAGTAAGTCCAGCATACATTTGGGAGGATCCTTACCCAGCAAAGCCCTTTCCTTCCAGGCTAGGGAGACCTCCTGTCCTGCCGATTCTGGATCAGCACTCTGTCCCATGGGTAAAATTGAAGAGTACAAGGTTCCCTTTGTCAGGCCTGATCTTTCTCCTGAATAAACTGGAATACGGGAGTTGCAACATGGGCTAGTGACATTCACTGGTGGCATCCATGCTGGATTAATGGGCAGTTCTGATACAAGCTGTTGTGGCTCAGTAGCCAACCTTTCTCCCACCAAGCCTGGCCAATGGCCCCTTCTTTCCAGGGTTACAGGTACACAGCCAGTGTCTTTGGGCAGCTGCAGGTGAGTCATTGTAGGGAGACCAGGAGACAAATCCCAATCTGGGGTACCCTCTGGCTCTTTGGTCTCTGGATCCTCAGGTGGAACCTCCTGACTCTCTCCATCGGAGACTGCATGGTGTGTAGTTACAGGCAGCCCTTGAGAAGCAGCTGCTACTGCCTCTTGTTCAGGCTGAAGAACAGGGCTACTTTTTGTTTCTGCTCCAGGGTCTGTGGCTGGCTCCTGGACAATGGTCATCCAAGGAACCTCTCTACAATTTCCACAGTCAAATGGTAGGGCCCAGTGCTCATTAGGTTCTTCTCTTACACTAGGAGCAGAGTAGCTTTTCCCCAGTTCTTCCCCTGGGCCCGGCACTGCTGTGGTTTGCCCCTGTCCCCATTCCTCTAACTGGGTGAGACTTAGCCCCCTAAAGATAGGGACCAGTTCTTCCTCTTCCCAGTCAACCCCATGGATGCCGGCATCCTTGTTATTTTGAGAATCTTGGATATCAAAATTCTCCCCACAGTCCATACATTTATTTTCTGACCCCGCCTCAGCAATATTTAGCTGGGTCTCTGTAGTACCTGTTAGGTGGTTCTGTTCCATGCCTGACTGGCATGAGCCCTCCCAGCTGGCTGGCCAACAACCATCCAGGGATGCTTCATCCAGTAAGTCTATATAATCCACCTCCAGCTGTAGCTCCTGCTGGATCAAAGGCCAAAGTAAGTTAGCTGTATGAGAGCCTGTCTCCAGTCCCAGCATGTGACAGCGCTTGGCAAACAGACACAGCTTTCTTTTCTCTGTCCCCAGGCCACAGTCCGGATCCCCATGTACTATGTCCCAAAGTGCCTTTTCCAGCCCCAATGAAAACTGATGATGTATCCCAACAGGTCCTACCCAATAAGCATATTGATCTTCCAGGGTGACCTCCTCATATACCAATTCTTCCAGCCATTCCATTAGCCTGTGACCTGGCCATAGTCCCAGGAATGCCATCCATTTATTTAGAAGGCCCATTCCTCTACAGTCCTTTCCAGTCACCAGAACATTCTTTGTCTCTACTGGGGATAAGCATTTCCCCTCCACAGGAGCTGAGACAGGGCCATTGCTTACCCTTCTCCTGTTCCCCTGTACCTCCTGTGTGATCTGTATCCGGAGTTCCCTCTGCTGATCCTTGGTTAAACCTGCAGGCATTACCTCCATCCATCTTTGGTACCGTCTGGACACTTCCTCCTCCTCTGCTGCAGACATCTCTTCATAAGCTGCCATCCTTCTGTGTTTTATACAGAGACCCCACCACTGCCAGCCAAATGTCACGATCTGCTTCTTCAAGGGGGCTTGATATGAACCTAGTTCAAACCTACCCCAACAGAATCATGTACTTCCTGATCTCTGTGGCACAAAAGATGGCTTCTGAAGATTGCAAGGCCCGAAAGCTACAGGCAGAGAATACTGGATCCAGGTTACTTAGTGGCCCATAGCAAGACCACTCCCCAAGTCAGGATACAACACACAGAAATAGTCTCACACCTTGTTTATGTGAAAACTCTATTGCAAACTTTATTGAATGAACAAAACAACATATTTATACTCTCCAATACCACACCCTTGTGTACATTTGTGTATGTGTGATGTCAGACCATCTGGCTTGCAACCTTGGGCTATCAAAGCTCTTGAGATCACATTCATTAGATAACCTTTATGTTAAACTCAAGTGTTTGCCCAGGACCACTTGAAGCACATGCATCTGCCTTGACCCAAGGTCTGCATGTTTGAGTGTGCAATGATCTGCAGCTAACTTCTATCCAGAGCATTTCTACCAATTCCACATATGTTCTATATAACATTTTCCCTCATAATATATTATACCTAGGATACATAATAACCATGTACAGGCAACATATAACCGCACAATAACACATAATCCCAATGCAACAATGTCATGCTCCCTTGGACATACTCACAAACCACTGACAATATGAGTCCTTAAACAATTAAATCATGACAGTCCTGCTTGGTGTAATGTGGGATTTTAAGGTCCGGTTGGGGTCTCTATGGTCCTGCTTGGTGTAATGTGGGTTTTTAAGGTCTACTTTGGGCCTATATAGTCCCTCTTGCTGTAATTTGATTTTTTAAGTTCCAGTTGGGGTCTATATGGTCCCACTTGGTGTAATGTGGGTTTTTAAGGTACGGTTGTGGCCTATATACTCCAGCTTTTTATAATATGGGTTTTTAGGTATGGTTGGGGCCTAGTCTTGCTTGGTTTCATAAGTGGTTTTAAGTACGGTTGGGGTTTTGCACTCTCTGATTTGTTTGCTTGTTTTATATCATGCCCAGATGACTGCAGACTATTTTGGAGTAGTACACTTGAAGACACCCCAAGAATAACTGTTGGTGAGTGTCATTACATTCATGCAGAAGAGAAATGTTATTATTTGCCTGAATCCTAAGATTCTATATTTTTAAACAGTATAAAAAATCAGTAGGTGCGGTCTATTTCAATGGGCGGGGCAATTAAAAGGTCATTGGGCGGGGTATATAAAGGTCAATATCACAACAGGGTAGGAGTTTAAAAAATGTGTGGGGTAAGGGGAGGAGCCAAGTCTTGCTCTGGCACCCTTCCAACTTGAAAGTTCACCAGCCGCCACTGGAATACACATATAAGATTGAAGCCCAATGGTGGCTGGAGCAACTGGAGAGCCACAGCTCTGTTTTCCGTCTATGATCGGTTTAGAAGTGATAGATCGGTTGGGCGATAAAATTAACAGTAGGACATGGTATGAAATCAGGAAATGGATAGATATGGAGGATAATTGAAGAACTATGGAGAAAAAATCTGGGTGTAGAATGAGCAATGAGTGATAGCAGCCAAAGGGGCAAAAGTTTGATAGGTAATTTGAGTTCAGAATCAACAGTGTTGGATAGGCGTTGAAAGGAAACAATATAGGGGATGCCATGAGAGGAAAGAGCTTACAGTATTAATCCGAGGGTAAAATAATAGACAGACATCCCCATTAAATTTGAGCTACGTGTTAAAACATAGCTCCTAATGTAGAAAGAAAGTCTTACTGCTATAAAATTAGCCCCGTAAAGCTGGCTGCTGCCGATCTGTGGGTTTTCTGTGACAAAAGCCTAAGCGATGAGCAACGTTGATCTTCCCGGACGTAAATCCTTTGAACTGTCAAGCCTGTAACCGCTACTATTCCATTTATGCTATTAAATTTCTCCCTCGCGAGAAAGCCCGTTACACGCAAATGGAGCCCAAAGCCCAATGAGTGCTGAGAGGACTAACAAGGGGAGTAAAGTGCAATACGTGGTACTTTAACTGCAAATAAAAACACACTACTGTACTAATATTAAAAGGGAAAGTCATGTTAGGTCTTAGAATTAATAGTACAACATTCTCAAGCCCCCAAATCGACCCAGAAAAATACTTTCATGTACAATATTTGTGTTATATTGATCCCGGCAATCAATGTGTTAATACACATACTGTAACTTGCATGTGATAGAATATCATATTTGCGTCTTTATTAATATTGCCTTATAACTGGAATGTGGGTCCAATCGTAAATCGTAATTAAACCCCATCAGACATTGAAATCCAACCTCTCCTTTTTCAGCGACGTAATGATGATGATCTATTTTTCCATTGGCTCCGTCTAAACCCATAAGTACAGGTTTGGCTAATTGATTACATTCAAGACCGCCAATCCAACGGCCGATTAATGGTTTACGGATTTGCGTCTCTAGCTGGTAACTCGCAGCCCGTTCTAATTTAAAAGCACAATAACTTGGTCAAAATGTAAGCCTGCAGCAGTTGAAAGCTTCACGTTGGAGATACTGGCTTGAAATTGAATGTGGCTGTAAGATACTAGCGATAATGCTGACAAGTCAGAGGTGGAGAATCTGGTAAGGAGTTGGTCCTGGTTAAGGGGTGGAGACGGGAAGTGACTGGTTACTAAGTGGCGAAGGTAGTATTAGAGTGGATAAGTCTTTAATAAGTAAGGTTAAAGGAGATGATAGCCGTGTAACTGGCCCTGTAAGAAAGTGTAGAGACCAAGAGGGGAGTGATTGGTAGTGTAGAATTGAGGTATAGTAAAGGAGTGAAAACTTTAATGGTGATGGCTCTTAAGAGGAGGTACTTGAAGGCTGAGAGGAAAGGAGGTAAGGATCTGCAAGGGGAAAAAGGCAGATCAAGAAAGCCAGAGAGGGAGGAGACAGCAGGGAGGGAAAGAGGCAGACCGGGCAGGAAGAACCAGCGGGGGAACAGAAGGAAAGAAGGAGCAAGGAGACAAGGGAAGCAGGGGAAAGGATAGGGTTGACATACCATATTACACAAAAGACAGGGGGAGCACCGCCCGATTAGGAAAGCGAGCATGAGCACGAAAGCAGGGGGGGGGGGGCTTGGAGATGTGTGCAGGTAAGCAAGTGGCAAGTAGGGGTTTAAATAGTTATGTGGAGGAGAGGGATCCTCCCACAATTCCAAGTGCTCAACTAGTTATATATTACTATGTAACTATGTAACTATATATACAGTTGTGCTCAAAAGTTTGCATACACTGGCAGAAATTGTTAAATGTTGGCATTTATTTTGAAAATATGACCGATCATGCAAAAAAAATCTATTATTGAAGGATAGTGATGGCCTTGTTACAGACACACAAGGTGACACACACAGGTTAAAATGGCAATTAAAGGTTAATTTCCAACACCTGTGGCTTTTTAAAATGCAATTGGTGTCTGTGTATAAATAGTCAATGAGTTTGTTAGCTCTCATGTGGATGCACTGCGCAGGCTATATACTGAGCCATGGGGAGCAGAAAATAACTGTCAAAAGAACTGTGTAACAAGGTAATGGAACTTCATAAAGATGGAAAAGGACATAAAAAGATATCCAAAGCCTTGAAGATGCCAGTCAGTACTGTTCAATCACTTATTAAGAAATGGAAAATTCAGGGATTTCTTGATACCAAGTCAAGGTCAGGTAGACCAAGAAAGATTTCAGCCACAACTGCCAGAAGAATTGTTCGGAATACAAAGAAAAACCCACAGGTAACTTCAGGAGAAATACAGGCTGCTCTGGAAAAAGAAGGTGTGGGTGTTTCAAGGAGCACAAAACGACGATACTTGAACAAAAATGAGCTGCATTGTTTGAGACGCCTTTACTGCGCCAATGCCACAAAAAGCCCAGTTACAATATGCCTGACAACACCTTGACACCTCTCACAGCTTCCGGCACACTGTCATTTGGAATGACAAAACTAAAATAGAGCTTTATGGTCACAACCATAAGCGCTATGTTTGGAGACCATAAGTGCTATGTTTGGAGAGGCGTCAACCAGGCCTATAGTGGAAAGAATACCATCCCCACTGTGAAGTATGGTGGTGGCTCACTGATGTTTTGGGGGGGTGAGCTCTAAAGGCACGGAGAATCTTGTGAAAACCAATGGCAAAATGAATGCAGCATGTTATCAGAAAATACTGGCAGACAATTTGCATTCTTCTGCACTAAGGCTGTGTGTAGGACGCTCTTGGACTCCAGCATGACAATGACTCTAAGCACAAGGCCAAGTTCACCCTCCAGTGGTTACAGCAGAAAAAGGTGAAGGTTGTGGAGTGGCCATCATATCTCCTGACCACTCTGGGGAGATCTCAAAAGTGCAGTACATGCAAGACGACTAAAGACTTTGCATGACCTGGAGCCATTTTGCCAAGACGAATGGGCAGCTATAACACCTGCAAGAATTAGGAGCCTCATAGACAACAATTACAAAAGACTGCACGCTGTCATTGATGCTAAAGGGGGCAATACACAGTATTAAGAACTGAGGGTATGTAAACTTTTGATCAGGGCCATTTGGGTGATTTCTGTTATCATTATGATTTAAAATGGAGCCAAAAAACTATGTGATAATATGATCACTATCCTTCAATAAAAGACATAATTTTTTGCATGATCAGTCATATTTTCAAAATAAATGCCAACATTTAAACATTTCTGCCAGGGTATGCAAACTTTTGAGCTCAACTGAAATCACTCACACCTATACCTTCTCTACCACCCGTACCTCAACTGTTTAGTAGATAATAACATGTTCTCAGGTTCTAAGCTAACAAGAAGTGCCCAAGAGAAGCAAGATTACATTTTCTATATGAAAATATAATGTTAAAACATAAGATTTCTCTAAAATGGTATTATGTTCATTGTTTACACAGCTACTAATGTTCTTAACCCTAAAATTCAGTGGTTCTTTTGGGTTTACAGAATGAAGATACCTTACAGCACAAAGCATAGTGCATTCAAATCAGGTCACAGCAAGAAAGAAAGAAATAAAAAATGAAATATTTAATTATCTAACCTGATACAACTAGCCTACACTTCTTTGGAGTGTACTTATACCCTCAGGGAAATGCTCATGCAAATGTTGTATTAGCATAATTGGCATGAACTGGATGAACTATATATATTGCAAGAGTTTTACTAAATCCATGCAAATTTTGATATATGAAATATCAGCCTTATTGTGGTATACACATCTTGTCGTTTGTTTTGATTAGTTTTGTGAATTTAGTATGTGTTTTTGGCCTATCAATTTAAACAAAGTATATACATTGTCAGCTTTATGAAATTGCTATTCGACCAATTGAATAGGGCTCTATTTAAACACATACAGCCTTATTAAAGGCTGATAGCATATTTTTTTTTACAGAAGTTTTTTGTTAGTGAACTTCTATCCAAAAGCAAGGACTTCACCAACTAAAAACTTCTGTAAAAAAATATGCTATGTGCTTATATAGAGCCCTATTCAATTGACCGAGTCACAATTTAATAAGGCTGTGTGTCTGGTTAAATAGGTAACATTGTTCATGTTGTCTTACATGTGGATTCTGTATCAGGTGATTTTTGATGCGTAGAACTCTAAATAAAACACTGAGTAATTATTGTACTGGTATTATTCATGGATTACGTATGGTCTTGTTCTAGGATTATGTATGGAGAGAAAGGATCAATCTTCTCTCTAGAACAGATGCATAAATTGTGATTTGTTACTACAGTTAGAGATATTAAACTGTCTGTTATATTCCTGCTATTAAAATATAGCTTCTGGAGAAAAACTGCAGATTTGGATAGAGTTAAATATCCATGCTGAGACAAACCATTACCAACTAAAACCTAACATGTGATCGCTATGTATAAGATATTTTACCTAAAGTGAAATTACATGGCTACTATAAGAAATCTACCCTAATCCTACAAAGTCTGTTAGACTCTTTTGGGCATTCCCAGTGATAATAAATCATACAAGTAAACTCCAGCTTCCACAGTACCAGCTAACGTTAACTAATAAGTAACAGCTCTCAATACATTTAAAATGATACCTTTCCTTGCCCCGATCGTGGCAAGGAAGGGATTAAAATATAATATAAATAAATGTGTAGCGTTAATTACCCCTCAACTTAGTCCCAATACCCTCATTGAGCTCAATACCCCAGTAGGCCCCCCTTTGCCTCACCCCCTTTGCTTTTGTGTAGGTGGCCGATTAACCAGTCTATATTCCCCTTACCTAATGCACCAATAATAAAGAAAAGGATCCATATGTACCTGCATGAGGCCTATATCCAGTGGCAGAGCAACTATCATGGGAAGACATTTGTATACATAGAAGGATTGTTTATATGGATAGTCCTAGTAAAGTGTATTCATGTTATGTAGTAGGTAGAGTTGCATATTGTTAATATGGAGTCTACAGAGAGGCAGACTGTGAGTCTCCTACGGGTATACGTTAGGCTGGCTAGAAGCACACATTGGAGCTAGAGAGAGATGAACAAACCCCCCTGGGTGCGAGTCAGTAAGTCTTAAAAAAATGATTTTGTGGAGCCATTTAATAGCTCCGCAAATTTGCTTGTTTGAGTCTTGCAGGGGTTCCTATGGGAGCCGTGTAATCTAGTTTATAATTAACATTTAATTGGGATATGTGCCAAATAAATAGGTGTGCCTTTACAGATACACAAATCTAAAAAAAATATTTAAAATATACAACAGTTATAGTTCAGCATCAATAGTAATATAACATTATATCTTACTAGATCGGACAAATAGTCTGGTTAGTGTAGCATATATTTACACCACAAATATTTTGTACCACATGAGATTTAGGTACAGCAAAGTACATTGTAAATTTTAAAAGTGCTGTGCAAAATATTTCTTTTTCACAAAACTAACCTTCACACTTCACAAACTCTTAGCAGCAATTAGATATTTTCCAATAACAACTGACATGTTTTGCCTATTTATAGCCTAAAGCTATGTATCTAAATTGAATTTGTCAATAATGTGGCACAAATCATGCAAACTGTTAATCAGTCCCACTCGTCTATTTACTGTGTGGTGTCAGCTCTTTATACATACAGCCCTATTAAATTATAAGTATGTAGCGGCAAAGTTAGAACCGCAACGGCTGCGGGCTTGAAATTTGGCAGAGTTACAGAGCTATTAAATTAGACCATGGCGTGAATTACGGGCTTGAGACGGTATAACGTAGTGCGACACAGACCTCTCAGCCAATAAAAAACGGTCTAGCCAAATATGATTGACAGAGGGAGATTATAAATTTGCGTTCCATGCACCCATGTGTTTACTGTGTTGTATTGTCTTTCGAATTAGCACGCACATCCCAGAGCTGTTGGGTTTTCAGAGTGAGAAAGAGAATAGGAGAGTTTGGAGAGAGGTAGTTTGCGATTGTATTCATTTATATTCTATTTCATACGAATTTACACTTAATTCTTGCTTGCACATATTTAAAGATTACATATATTTGCAATACACATAATTTAAAGAACACACATAGTGACATATATAGGTAGGTCACACCACACACATACCCCAACCCAGCCCCACCACACCCCACCCCTCAACATATATTAATAACACATAGCACACACTTTTTTTTTACAACAGACATATACAGTTATATTTTTTTTATTTATCCTTATTTTACTTTTGGGATATTATGGAGGGAGGAGAGGAGTGGAGAGTTGGGGAGGAGGAGAAGAGGAGAGGTGAGGAGGAGAGAGAGCAGAGAGAGGTGGCCATGGGGAGTAGAAGTGGGAAGGAGGAGACGAGGAGTGAGGTGGAGGAGGGAGAGGAGGTGGAGGAGGGAGAGAAGGGCGAGGAGGTGGAGGAGGGAGAGGAGGGTGAGGTGGGAGAGGAGGAGGAGGAGAGCGAGAAGGAGGAGGGAGAGGAGGAGAGTGCAGAGGAGGAGGTCGGTGGTGGAAGGGAGTCCCAAGCATCAGGCACACATAGTAGAGGGACAGAGGGGAAGGAACCTGATCCCAGGATGGGTTAGTAGTTCGGGAAAGGGACAGTTCAGGGAGGCAAGGGTCCCCATCCACAGTCGAGAGGGCAAGCACAGGGCCCACAATTATACGTACCAAGAAAATATGGTCCTCCTCATGCTATCCGTGGTCACCCTGTGATTCTTTTAGGGGGGGGAGGAAAGTTAAGCCAGGGCCTAGGGCTAAGGCTTGGAAGGAGGTAGCGGCAGAGGTTACTCTAGTAGGCACAGCACCAAGGGATGTGAGGTCTCTCAAGCACAGATTTAACGACGAGAGACAGCGGCAGAACACAGAGGATGTGGGCCCTGTGGCTAGGGGGAGGAGGACATAGGGGCTGCAGACATGTTTGTGCGTTCTCAACAGCACTCCTCAGTGACAATCTATTGATCACAATGTTAAACTAATCTAGCCTGGCTACAGAGTCTTGGATCTTGGCCTATGTGATGGTGATATTTTGTATGCAGATGGCTACCTCCTATCACATGGTCCATGATCCTCTCCTCTGTGGACACTTAGGGTTCTGTTGAACATGTCACTAATTGATGGTCACTAATGAATGCTGTTGAGAAGAGATGCTACAATCCCTATGATTTTTCAGGCTTTAGTTTGTATGCTTAGTTTTTTTTCTCTTTTTTTGTACAATTCAGGTTCATGAAGGCATCTTCTGCATCTGCAAGCATTGTGGAGGAAATGTGTGAGGTGCAAGGTTTTCCCAGTGCCTCTCAGGTAGGCATTCCTTCAATGACAGCCCCCCTTAACATGTAGTTCCCACAATTCTGAAGCTATCATTGAATGGAGTGATTTGTGATGATCCTTTTTTTCATTCGATTCTGGTAGCAGCGGTGTAGTGACCACATGTGACCCTGGTAGGTGCTATGCATCATGCTTTCTCGGGACCCACCCACACCACACCCATGTTAGTAATGCACAGTCTTGTCCATTTCTGATCATGCTCTGTGTATGAAATAAAGCTGTGTTATACCGTTCTAACCATGCCAACTAACCAGTTCCTTCCCTAGTGGAATGTGATTAGTCTGACCTCTCTACTAGGATGTGCAAACCTAGAGTGACCCTACATCGTATAGCTCACAGCTTCCTTGCAGTACACAAGCCCCTTCACCACCAACACTTAGCAATCCTGAAGGGGACCAGGCAAACATACACCACACTAAGCTACTATAACTCATCAGGGGGGGCTGCAAAAACATATGGAGGCTTTGCAGCGCCATGTGGATCAAAAGCCAAATCATCTCCATCCAGGGGTAATCTACACTATGCCCATCTTGGTAAGTCCCACACCATTGCCGGTGGCCATGTACCAAGATGTATAGCCATTCCCATTTGGTGACCTCCCATTATGTTCTGCTATTCATCAATTTACATTAGTGTGGATTGCTAAGTGGTTGTGGTGGTGGTGAAGGGGCTTGTGTACCTGAATGAAGCTGTGAGCTATACCATGTAGGGCCAGGGTCGGTGGGCAGATGATAGCAGCGAAGTCAGACAAATCACAGTCCACTAGAGAAGAAACTGGCATCCCACTCCATTATCTTTGGCATGTAAACAGCACAGTCAGGGACCTAGCTAAATGTGCTGCAGTCCATAGGGTCACAGAGAGTTGGACACGACTGAAGGACTGAGCAACAAATAATAAGATTTTCACCGGGTACTTGATATATGTGGAGTGAAGGTGAAATATGGCCACTATTTGTGTTTATGTGATGAGCGAGATGTATATGCAATCACATATTATAATTGCTGTTTGCGTGGTGCGTATGACTTAGCGATGAGCGCCGCAAACTCGGAGCACTTAGGCAATGACCGCCGAAGGCAAGCTGTTAAACGCCGTTAAACTTGGAGCACTTAGGCAATGAGCGTCGAAGGCGCTCATTGCAGGCTAGCCTTGCTAACTCGGAGCCCTTAGAGGGACTTAGAAAAAAAATATGAGACGCGGGACTTAGAAAAAAAAGATACAAAATTTACGAGATTAGCGGCCGAACCAAAAACCCGAAAAACACACTAAATACATACAAAGACATTAAAAAAACGTCACAGACAAGAGTCCGATTTAATTGCAAGCCAAATCTTGCGGGATCCAGGCTGTATGTCTGCGGGCGTGCTGCGGGATTTTGGAGCTATTCAATTAAAGGAGCCTGCAAGTTACAGGCTCAAAACTGACTCCCTAAGCCATGCACCGGTTCGAAGCAGTTCAGAGCGGGAACATGATCAATTAAGGAAGACCGTAACCTCCCATTTTGAAACAGCCAATAGAAAATGAGACTGTCATTATTACGGCAGTAAAACATGGAGGATACATGTCAATCAATTAGGTTTGGGGGTCCAAAATGCGATAGGACTCACAAACCCTCAAAATACAGAATTATAATGAGGTTCCAAGCCAACTGTCAAACTGAATGGTAGCAAACTGTTTGAGCTCTGGTGGGAAACAGAATATTAATACCTGCACAAGGGGTCGTCCCACCACCTGGTAACTTCGCTCTTACTACCTGTTCTCCGATTCAATGAGACGACAAGCAGGCCTGGCAGTCCCCGTACTGTGAAGGGGCATTGGGTGGACCACTTCCACTGTGGCTCGCGGCTGTCGGGCTGCTGGAGCGTACTGCGGCAGGAGTTGGGATCGCAGTGTGGGCGGACCCCGGACAGCAGCAATCAATCAAGGGCAGAGCCGCAGGGAGGTAAGCGAGGCGATCCAGGCCACAATCGTGAGTCTCCCAGCCGACAATGATATGGCTAGCTATCTCCACTGATTGGGATACCAGGACTATGCAACTCAATTGATACATGATCTAAATAAATTTAAACTCGGGAAAAAAAACAAAAATCATAAAGACAAATTGAGGGGAGGTTCCCACTGGCCTTTGGTACCACACTGACATCCCTCTCCACGGTCCCTCATACTACTGCACAGAATGGGGAAAAATAAACAAAGCCTAGCCACCAAAAAGATTGCCGAGTACTTCAAAGCTTCATTAACTTGCTCCACCTCAGCCCAGGATTATATCTCCAGCCAGTCAGAGCTTCCTGACTCTATGGCTACCTCACAACCCAACATGTACTTGACTGATCAAACTATGGCCAAAATTGAGGCTCTCCTCCAAACACATCTCTCACAAGCTGTCACGGCCCCAAAAAACATAAACGACCTAGGACCAACTACCCAACTCTTGGAGGAGACCTCTGACCAAATAATAGAAGTTCAGGAGAGGAACAGAGCGGAAATCACACAGAACTCTTCCTGTATCTCCAAACTGGAAGACAAAATGGAGGAACTTGAGAACTGCTCAAGGAGATTTAATATCAGAATCAGAGGTGTACCATCAGCGGTAGTTGATCTGCCTAGATATCTAAAAGCTACAATCAATAAGATTCACCCGGGTCATATGTGGGAGGTCGAAAGAGCTCATAGAGCCCTTGTCAGAACCAAAAATCAGGATCTTCCTAGAGACATTATTGTCAGACTTCTGCGTCAACAATCTAGAGACCTGATCTTGGCGACAATCCGTAAGATGAAAACAATCAGTGGGCCCTGATGACTCCCCTCTGCAATTCTACGCTGAACTGTCTCCTTCCACACTCATGAAGTGCAAGCTGATGAAACCAGCTCTGCCAATTCTTATTGAACATAACATTAAATACAGATGGGGCTTCCCCTTTGCTCTCTCTTTCCACCACAATGGTGCGCAACATACCTCCCGCTCCCTGGAGGAACGCATGAGATTACTGAGGTGATTAGGCCTTGCAACAGAAGAGACAATCACTGACGCAACGGATCTCACTAACAATACATTACCACAAAAGCAATTGACTGAAGCTCTAAAACAAAAAGGATTGAAAGGAGCAAATATCTGAACCTGGCCTTCAACATTCCTAACACCCGCCTTGTGATTGAACTAGATCCACATTTTGTGGGCATTAGAAGGATAATCACATTGTTATCAGAAAGATCTTATTCCTCTGATTAACTCTCTAAAGGAACACTACTCATTGAACACAATAGCTCCAAGTGGACTTACAAAGACTCTGAACCCTATAGCTTGGTAGGCAGAGCCTGGATCTCTCTGGACTGTTTTATGACTGTTATGATGTGTCACTTTACTAGCAGATTCTCTCCTGCAAAAATAAAGCTTAGTTATTGCTGTAAAACTATTAGCTACTACTCTAGCTACACTAGAAATAGCTAGATATAGCTCCATATATATGCCTAAACCACATTCCTAAGTTTACATCTAGGGCTAGATCCACTAGCTACGGAGTTCTTTACTCTACATCACAATGGCACATAATAAATCAGCAAGGTAGCAAACAAGTTTATATCACATGAGTTTAGTTAAAGTAAATGTATCCTTGCTGACTGGAACTTACCCCCGGTAGTCCAAATTTAACCAATTTAGAATATGACACTCTTTGTTTAAAATACAAACCCCCCTTTTGTTTATGCGCTGGATGATCAACAAAAAAAGTAGCTTTGGTACCCCCTCTGACTCTCTTAACCTTCAACTATCAGCCCGAAGGCACTGTTTTCCCTTATACATGTAGTTTTTGATCTTGCCCTTTTTAATATGCTTTCTGTTTTTCCCTTCCCTTATGGTGGTTCTTCTACTCCATATTGCACCTTCCCAGTCCTGCCTGGATCTGGTCTCAAGTTGGGACACTCACTGCTGTCTCCCTCTTCTCCAATTTGCTCAAAAGGTAAGCTGGGATACACATTCACTGAACCCACACTCCTAGCTCAATGATGATGTCAGATTTTACTTTTATAACCCACAAAGGATTTAACTCCCCCTTTAAATGAAGGAAGGCTTTTCTTTACTATAAAAACTTCAGACCCTCCATAATATTTCTCCAAGAAACCCATTTCTATAACAGTACCTTAACAAAGATTATCCAAATTTTTATTGCACTACCTAAACTTCTAGGAAGGAAAAGGCTGCTATACTACTACACAGACATTTCCTGTTTCAACTGGAGTCCAAGGTAGTAGACCGAGAGGGCTCCTTTTTAATTCTGAAAGGTACCATACTGGGAGTTAGGATCTCTCTAGTTTCATCTACTCTTTCTACTCTAAAAAAAACTTTTACACTCACCAAACCTAGTAAACGCCTAAAATCAACCTACAATTTCATTTGTCCTACTTCCCATATAAAATAATTTGGTATTAATATAACTAACATGATATCAGACCTATATAAGGTAAACTATCCCCCTCTCCTCAAATCCTTAACAACAGTTTACAAGTTGGTTTACCTTAAAAAAGTAAAGGCTGATAAACTGCAAAGTGCACTAATTGTGCCCAGGGGAGAGGGGTGTGGCTTGACTGTTAAACTTGTATAAAAGGTTTGTGAGCTGGTTTGGGGCCTGTTTACAAGTGGATTTACCTTAAAAAGTAAAGGCTGATAAACTGCAGAGTGCACTAATTGTGCCCAGGTGAGAGGGGTGTGGCTTGACTGTTAAACTTGTATAAAAGGTTTGTGAGCTGGTTTGGGGTCTGTTTACAAGTGGATTTACCTTAAAAAGTAAAGGCTGATAAACTGCAGAGTGCACTAATTGTGCCCAGGTGAGAGGGGTGTGGCTTGACTGTTAAACTTGTATAAAAGGTTTGTGAGCTGGTTTGGGGTCTGTTTACAAGTGGATTTACCTTAAAAAGTAAAGGCTGATAAACTGCAGAGTGCACTAATTGTGCCCAGGTGAGAGGGGTGTGGTTTGACTGTTAAACTTGTATAAAAGGTTTGGGAGCTGGTTTGGGGCCTGTTTACAAGTGGATTTACCTTAAAAAGTAAAGGCTGATAAACTGCAGAGTGCACTAATTGTGCCCAGGTGAGAGGGGTGTGGCTTGACTGTTAAACTAGGATAAAGGATTTGTGAGCTGGTTTGGGGCCTGTTTACAAGTGGATTTACCTTACAAGTAAAGGCTGAAAATTGCAGAGTGCACTAATTGTGCCCAGGCGAGAAGGCAGAAGTTAATAGAAACCGGAGAAGGGGAAGCTTGCGAACATTTTCAGTATCAAGTGCAATTCTAGTAAAAGCCTAGGAATTTAAATAAAAGGAAGGCCTTCAAAGAAAAGGGCAGATTTATAGTGCAAAGGAGGAAAACTTTATATAAATATATTATTTTATATTCTTTATTTTCCCACTAAAATTTCGTAGACAATAATAATAATTATGAGTCAATCCAGTGGCAACCTTATTCAGTGTACATCCTGTCATATGTATGCAATACTGGAACAGATGATCCAGGGTCCATACCCCTGTGAGAGGTGTGAGCATGTTGCCTCTCTGGAAGCTCAAATTGGAGATCTGGAGAGGAAAATTGCAGCACTTAGTGATATTGCTCCACTGGAAAGGGGGTTGGTGCTCACTGAGCACAGTTTAGCTGGGCCTAGCATGGAGGGTGGAGCTGGGGTTAGTGAGGATGTCCAGGGAGGCAGCTGGGTTACAGTTACAAGGGGAAGCAGGGGGAACAGGAGGAGGCAGGCTAGTTCTGAGTTGGCAAACAACAAATGATTTGCCAGATTGAGTGAAACTGTTGGCGATGTCCATTCAGGAATGGCAATGCCAGATAGAGCTGTTCCCTCTAACAGCCGGGCGAACAGCTCTACTGGAGAAGAGGGAGGGCAGAATAGGCAGAACAGACAGGTTTTGGTTGTAGGGGACTCTATTATTAGGAAGGTAGACAGGGTGATTTGCCACCCAGATCCCAGCAATCGAACAGTTTGCTGTCTCCCGGGTGCTCGGGTTCGTCATGTTGTGGATCGGGTAGACAAATTATTGGGAGGGGCTGGAAATGAACCGGCGGTCTTGGTACATATGGTACAGTTAGTGGAAGATGGAGTGTCCTAAAGAATGATTTTAGAGAACTAGGTAATAAGCTGAAGGCAAGGACCTCCAAGGTAGTATTTTCTGAGATACTACCAGTGCCACGTGCTAGCCCAGAGAGGCAGAAGGAGATTAGGGAGGTTAATGATTGGCTAAAGATGTGGTGCACTAAGGAGGGGTTTGGCTTTTTAGAGCACTGGGCTGACTTCTCACTTCGGTACAATCTCTACAGTAGGGATGGATTGCACCTTAATGATGAGGGAGCTTTTGTACTAGGGGATAGGATGGTAGAAAGTCTGGAGGAGTTTTTAAACTAGTAGGTGGGGGGGAGGGACTAGATATAAGTAATGGGGTAGAAAGTGTAGAGGGTATAAGGGATGAATTAACAACTCATAGGGGAAGAGATGGGGGGAGGGGTAGTATAGTCAATATGGAGGTAGTACTAAGTAATTCAAGTTCAGTGGCAGGCACTTCAGAACTACAGACTCATAACATAAGGTGTATGCTTGCTAATGCCAGAAGCTTGCCAGGAAAAATGGGAGAGTTAGAATTATTAGCAATTAATGAAAAATGGGATTTAATAGGCATTACCGAAACGTGGTGGGATGAATCTCAAGACTGGACTGTTAATCTGGATGGTTATAGCCTATTTAGGAAAGATAGAGTATGTTAAGCCTGAATTTAAGGCTATAGTCAGAGAAGATATTTATGGTGGACCGAGTGATAAAGTTGAATGTTTGTGGGTAGAGTTAAATAGCGGAGCAGCAAATTCCAAAAGAATATTAGTAGGAGTATGCTATAAACCCCCAAATATAGCTGAAAGTGAGGAAATACAATTATTGTTACAGATTGGAAATGCAGCTAAGCACGGGCAAGTTCTAATAATGGGAGATTTTAATTACCCTGAAATAAACTGGATAAATGAGACCAGCAGTTCAGCTAAGGGGAGCAGGTTCTTGAGTACACTCAGGGATCATTATCTCGCCCAGGTTATACAGGAGCCTACTAGAAATGAAGCTATCTTAGATTTACTCATTACAAATAATATTGATATAGTATCAAATGTTGAAATAGGGCAACCTTTGGGAAACAGTGATCACAGCACAGTCTCATTTGAGATTGAATTAAAAAAAAAACATTTTAAGGGGCCAACAAAAACTCTTAATTTTAAAAGGGCAGATTTTAACGATCTAAGGGCAGCAATACAAAGTATAGACTGGGACAGAGAACTGATAGGTAAAAACACTGAACATAAATGGACAACATTTAAATCCTTACTAAATATACATACACATCAGCATATACCGTGTGGGAATAAAAGTAAAAGAAGTAAATCACAACCCATGTGGCTTAACAATGATTTAAAGATCAAGATACGGAGTAAAAAACAGGCATTTAAATTATACAAACAAGAGGGGACAGAGACTGCTTTACGGGAATACAAGGAAATCAACAAGTCTTGCAAAAGCGCGATTAGACTGGCTAAAATAGAAAATGAAAAATTAATTGCAAAAGAGAGTAAGACTAACCCTAAAATATTTTTCAAGTATATTAATGGGAAGAAGGCAAGGAAGGAAGCTATAGGAACATTACAATGTGAAACAGGCTGTCTGAAAATTAGTGACCAGGAAAAGGCAGATGAGCTAAATAGGTTCTTTTCTTCGGTATACACAAGGGAGGTACCAGTGGTTGGGACACTGCGACATAATGGGGCTACACTACCTTTGCCAAATAATTGGTTAACAGAGGAAGTAATCCAAAAGAGGTTGGAAAAAATAAATGTTAATAAAGCCCCGGGTCCTGATGGAATACATCCAAGGGTACTAAGGGAACTGGGTTCTGTAATAGCCAAACCATTATATTTAATTTTTCAAGATTCACTCAACACAGGGTCTCTACCAGATGACTGGAGAAAAGCTGATGTGATACCTATATTTAAAAAGGGAGCAAAAGCAAATCCGGGGAATTAGAGACCAGTGAGCCTCACTTCTGTAGTGGGGAAGCTTTTAGAAGGGTTAATAAGGGATAATATACAAGAATATGTCTATTTGAACCGGATTATAAGTAGGAGTCAACATGGGTTTATGAGGGATAGGTCATGTCAAACAAATCTAATTAGTTTCTATGAGGAGGTTAGTAAGAACCTGGATCAAGGCAACTCAGTGGATGTAGTCTTTTTGGATTTTGCAAAGGCTTTTGATACAGTGCCACATGGGAGACTATTGGGCAAACTAAGGGATACAGGAATTGCAGTAAATATCTGCTCATGGATTGAGAGCTGGCTAAAAGACAGGAAGCAAAGGGTTGTTGTAAATGGAACATACTCCGATTGGACTAATGTGGTAGGGTTCAGTATTAGGTCCTCTCCTTTTTAACATATTTATTAATGACTTAGAGGTAGGATTGGAGTGTGGGGTCTCCATTTTCGCTGATGACACAAAGTTGTGCAAGGTAATTAAATCAGAAAATGATGTGCTTTCCCTCCAAGGGGATTTACATAAAATTGAGAAATGGGCATCTAAATGGCAGACGAGATTTAATACGAATAAATGTAAGGTTATGCATCTGGGAAGGAAAAATAGCCATGCAATTTATAATCTTAATGGAGCAAATCTAGGTGTATCAGATATTGAAAGGGATTTGGGAGTGCTTGTGGACAACCACCTAGGTAACAGTGCTCAAAGCCAAGCAGCAGCTGCAAAAGGCAAATAAAATATTAGCATGTATTAAGAAGGGTATAGAAGCCAGGGAAGCAAATATCATTCTGCCACTATACAAATCTCTAGTACGCCCTCATTTGGAATATGGAGTACAATTTTGGTCACCACTTCATAAAAAGGACATTTTAGAGCTGGAAAAGGTATAGAGAAGGGCCACCAAACTAATAAGGGGAATGGAGGGGCTAAGTTATGAAGAAAGACTAACCAAATTAAACGTATTTTCTCTAGAAAAAAGGCGTCTAAGAGGAGATTACCTTATATAAATACATCCAGGGTCAGTATAAAGATTTGTCGGGGGAGCTTTTTTTGCCAAGAGGTTTTCAACTGACAAGAGGACACCCCTTGAGGTTAGAAGTAAAAAGATTCCACCTCAAAGAAAGAAAAGGGTTCTTCAAAGTAAGGGTGGTTAATCTGTGGAATTCTCTACCAGAGGAGGTGGTGACAGCGGATTCGATAGATAACTTTAAAAGGGGACTATATTTATTTCTAATTAAAAAGGGAATTCAGGGTTATAAAGGATAATTAGAGAGACAGTAATGATCCAAATTTTTTACATTTCCCCTTTAGACAATTGGCTAAGTCTCACTTGTGTTTTTTTTTTTTTTTTTCTATCTGCCTTCCTCTGGACTAATTAATAATAATAAAAAAACAAACAAAAAAAAAAAAAACATTAAATAATTGATTAATAATTAATTAACAACTAATGAATTAATAGTTAATCTGCATATTGCAGATCAAAGGAGATCTTAAAAGGTTGAACTTGATGGACTGAAAGTCTTTTTTCAACCTTAAATACTATGTAACTATGTAACTATGTAACTATGTAACAGACATGGGTACTTGGTCTAGATAGCACAATTCTTGGATGGGCCGTATTGCCTCTGTCAAAATGAATGTCTTACCTAGGCTTCTTTACTTATTTAGGACCCTGCCTATCCCAATAAACAACAAATAACTTATTCAACCAAGTTTTTAAATTCATTTGGAGGAACAGGCCTCCCAGAATGGAGAAAAAGATAATGTTTCAGCACAAATCAAAGGGAGGATTATCTTGTCTTAATTTTTCCTACTATTTTAAAGCAGCACAACTGGCATTCATACCTCTCACCTTCTACCAAACACCAGTCTAGCTAGATATTTATAGAAAACTTCCAAATGGCCCATTTAGCCCCTTACTCTGACTCACTCAAGACCAATTTCTTGAACCCAATGATCAACCTTACTTTGAAAACCTGGAGATGGGCCAAGTCTGAATACCAATTAGCTCAACCTCATTCATCTCTCACTTCATTATTCTAACTTTTGACCATGCAAGTCACCTTCTCAGTAGATTCAAAAGCTTTTTGGACCTCTCCTAAATTAGATAGGGTGGGATCATGGTTCATGAATAATCACATAATTTCTTCAGATCAAATGTGACAAGGCTTTAATATCCCCAGACAAGAACTCTTTAACTACACTAAACTAAGACCCTGGTTTACTACAATGTATAAAAAACATGGCCCACCCAAGGCTTCCTGGTTAACAGTAATTTTTAAAAATGCACCCCTATCCAAATGGACCACTTCCAAGGGGAATGACAAATGTTTCAGAGGATGCCAAGCATGTTGGCTGTGCCCCATAGTTCAGGAAGTCTGGTCTAAGACTGTTAAATAAATATCGAGACTATTTAAGATTACTTTAGGACCAGCTATTGCCACTTGCCTGCTGGGTATTCGCTTTACTAATCTGGACTCACAGGGTAATAAATTGGCTCAATTAATTATGCTGGCAGCTAAAAACATTATCGCCAGGTTTTGGAAAGATAGTCTTATTAGATTCCAGGATGTAATCGATAAAATTAATTATATCTGTACAAACTAAAGGATGGCACCAATTAATTTGTGGACTCCTATTGCAGATTACGTCTAACTTCTATGTTTTATTAACGTCATGATGACAGTCTCATTTACTATTGGCTGTGTCAAGGAAATAAATTACGGGCTTACTTAAATATTGTCCGTTCATATGATCACATCTCCTAAAATCCTACTTAAAAGGGCAGGGATTATGAGTTTAGGCTTAAGGAGATAAATTGTGATCTTAAATCAAAAGAATACATTTAAACATTTACAGAAAAAAAACACCAGCAGCTAAACGTACAGGGTTGAGGTACTTGCTGGCTTCTAATAGAATAGGGCTCAATGTTGTTCCAGACTGGCACCTTTTAGTTGTTGCTTCTTTCTCTGAATATGTTAACCTCCCTGGAATAATGTGCCTGTGTCAATAATGGGACATATTCTCTATTCAGATGCCCACATTGATCAGAAATAAAACAACTCATGAGCAGATGCTGAATGAGGCATCCAGGAATGATGCGGATAACTGGATACATGACATGGACATTGTCACTTAAAAGATGGACTATTCCACTGAAGATAGACATTCTTCAGTATTCTCCAAAACACACATTTGATTTAGTGCAAAAGTTCAGAACTAGTTGATCATTTACTAGAATTGTTTTGCTTGATAATTGGTAGGCATAGTTCCGTTCCAAATATCATTGCTAAAATATTTTTTGTTTCTCATACGCATTCTGATGTAGTAAGGCAGAATATAGCTGAAATGCATATTTGTGTCCACTGAATTTTATCATCACAAAGAGTATGGGGTGAGGTTGCTTTTTTTTTGAGTGTCAGTCACTCATTAGTTTCTTAAATAACAAGGAACAAGCTCAGCCAGTTGGCATTTTCCAGTGTTTTAATTGCCTGCTGTGATATAATTATTGTGACATTTTGGAGTCTTTTTAACATCCTGAATTAAATATTCTGACATCCCACAGAGCAGTTCACGAAAACAGTGAAACTGTATTCAAGTAATTAGCTGTCTACAGCTGTCCTTACTTGTTAAAAATTAGGTTCTAACACATAAGGAAGAACTGAAAACCAAATTGTTTAAAGAATAAGTGATAGGTCAGATACCTACTTTAACCCGTACATATATTCTAAAATACTATACCCAGGTTTACACCAAGCATTATGATTAAAGAAATCATGAAAGCTGTTATGTTTATGCCAAAGGGTAAGGCTTGACATGATGAAGGAAGCTTCTCTTGCATTTCTGTGTGTAAGTGTCAGATAAAATAAAGCTCTTATTGTTGATTTAGATCTGCTAGGAGAACACAGAATGAACACTGTCAGTACAAAGACATAACAGTGTTTATCATGTATGTTAGCTTGGATACATTAATAAATTAATCTCCATCAAGATCAAATTAAAGACCCAGCGATCAAAGCTACCCACAAAAATAAAAGGAACCTTGACATTTGTTTCCTTAAAAATTCCTCTTCTAGAGAGGTCCCTACAAAATAAGTGGTATCTGGTCCCTACAAAATTAAGTCAGATTACACACAGGGTAGAGGCAAAATATTGTTTGAGAAAATGTGGTCAGATTGGCTCCCATGTTCATATTTTTTTCAAATTTCTTTAATTCTTAAAAAGGATAACCATCCGATTCCAGAAACAATTATTTTTATTTCCTGCTGAACTCAATCTAGAAATTCAATCTTTTATCGTACAAATATTGATAGTTGCCAACTGGTTAATTGCTTCCAATTGGAGGCAAAATAACATTCCTTCATGGAGCGAAATATTGAATATATTGAGAAAATATTTTCTCAATAGATTTAATGAATAAAGATAAAGCTATATGGAAAATATAGCCCATAAACTTATAGCCACAAATTAGCACACAAAATTTTGATTTTTTTTCTATGGGATTATGTTGGGAACTTATTTTGTGATTGTTTGTCTGTATATATGTTTACTTGGGAGTACAGTAGCAATGGAAGCGAATGCACATTTTAAATGTGAAATGTGGAAGCACTTTCCTGTAATGAGTTGCATTTATTGGATTATGAAATGTATCTCATGTGAGTGTTTTTCTAAATTATAAAAAAATTTAAAAATGTAAAAAAAAATAATTGCTCCTAAAATTTTAAATTTAACTTCAGGCTCTTAAATATTTTCTAGCACCACATTGTATCTATAAAAATCAATGATTTACATATGTTTTGGAGCTGCCCAGCTACATCTTCTCTACAGAATAAAGTATGCCAACTCATTGAGCCACTAAGTCACCCTAGTACAAAAAAACAATCTTGCCCAAATGCCTTCAACTTTTAACAGCACACATCTTCCTGACTACCAGAGGCACGATTGCCAAAACCTGGAATAACCCAATACCAACAATATTTAAGGTTAAACGTTATATTTGATTCATACATATTATGACATTGTTGTCAGTAGATTTAGATACATCCTACCCAAAGTCAGATGCTTAATATGTTCAAGGAAATTAAAGACTTTAGGATTGATCCATAATTCTACCGCTATACATAATTCAGAGCTATTCTTTCTTTTAACCCCTTTGTCTCTCCTTATCCCCCACTTGCATTTGTTATAATAACAAAAAATACAAATATAATTTTGTATTCAAATCACTTTCATTTCATGGTAATACATAAACATACTATATAATGTTATACACTTCTGTACAAAACAGAACAGCTTTAGTAAGATTATCTCCTATCTTTTATCTAGCTTCAAGTTATTACTACCTATGGTTTGTTACTGCACATGCTATTTTATACATGTGCACTCTCTGTTTGTGACTCACTTTATCTTATAATAAAAAAAGAAAATTAAATGAATAGTAATTAACAACTATTTCAATATATGTATATATTTGTTTGTTTGCCATTTGAATTCTCTCATTACGTTACTTTCTTTGTTTTCAGTGATTATGTGCACTGGAATTTACCAAGTTAATACATTCTTAGAGTAATATGTTTTATGAAATGGGGTTTTAAGGACCAAAATGGTAATTGTTTTATATATTGTTGTTTTCTTTTACATAGTTACATAGTAATATAGGTTGAAAAAAGACTTTAGTCCATCAAGTTCAACCTTTTTAGATCTCCTGTGATCTGCAATATGCGGATTTATTGTTGATTGATCCAGAGGAAGGCACACAGAAAAAAAACAGAGAAACTTTGCCAATTGTCTCAACAGGGAAAAAAATATAAAATTCCTTCCTGACCCCAGATACTGGCAATCGGATTCATCCCTGGATCAATACTCCCTCTTTATTTATACAGGATAGCCCTTAATGCCCTTTTGATTTAAAAATATATCCAGTCCCTTTTTAAAGTTATCTATCGAATCCGCTGTCACCACCTCCTTTGGTAGAGAATTCCACAGATTACCCACCCTTACTGTGAAGAACCCATTTCTTTCTTTAAGGTGAAATCTTTTTACTTCTAATCTCAAAGGATGTCCCCTTGTCAGTTTAAAACCCCTTGCACAAAAAGTTCCCTTGACAAAGCCTTGTATTGACCCTGGATATATTTATATAAGGTAATCATATCCCCTCTTAGATGCCTTTTTTCTAGAGTAAATAAGTTTAATTTGGTTAGTCGTTCTTCATAAATTAGCCCCTCCATTCCCTTTATTAGCTTATCATGATAATGGGGATGATTTTAGAAAGCAACACATTTGCACAACCTGTCTATTTTGCAACTTTATGTGCAATTGTTCTTTATTGTGTTGCTATATTTGGTTTTCTTGTTTACTGGTGTCTGTTATTTTCCTAGGATGATGTCATTATAAGCTACTATTTTCCAAGGATAGTGTCATTGTAAGCTACTGTACTTCCCTTTAATCGAACTGGGAGCATTGGCAAATGTAACTGCCACATTCATACCGTGCAGACATACACTTCCTGTGTATTCTAAGTCTCCTCCCAACTCAGGAAGTTCCTGCAGCCAAATTGACAGATTCTACAGCTTATCTTTAAGTGTAAAATCTGCAATGCTTCAAGTTACTTTATAGTGGTATACTTATTTGTAAGTAACACATTACTGGCAATATGTTTATAATATTAAAATATCTTTTAAAGGGATTCTGTTTTAACCTGAATCTATGTTTTTTTTTTTTTATTCTGCACAGTGTAGGTAATAAAAGAACTCCCAGAATGTGATTCTGAAAGGAGCAACATATTCTTGTGAACGAATCTTTAATGAGCATATTTTATTGGTCGTGTTAGCCATATTTCAGTATATAGATGCCTTTCTTTATGAAACATTTTGACAAACTCAAGACCACCAAGAAATATCTTGCACACTTTGGGCCTCATTTAATTGTGATTTGGCAAATTGAATAGGGCTCTATATAAGCACATAGCATATGTTTTTTACAGACGTTTTTAGTTAGTAAACTTCTATCCAAAAGCAAGGTCTTCACTAACTAAAAACTTCTGTAAAAATAATATGCTCTGTGCTTATATAGAGCCCTATTGAATTGGCCAAATCGCAATTGAATTTGGCCCCTTGCATCCAAGTTACCATCTTCTACTACTCTACAATATTAAATATACATATTCCATGTTGTCAATACTTCTTTCATATCAGATATCTCAGATGACAATGTCAAATTGCTACAAAATGCTTGTTTTCACCCTCTAGAATTTTTACATAGCCAGCTGCCATTACCAAAACTGAATGTCCTAATGCTTAGGGATGCTAATTGTTGGGGCCAACAGGAAACCAGTTAAAACTGGCTTTTCAGCCTATGGTAAAAAAGAGTGAGAAATCAAGGATAATACAACCATTTAACCTTAAACCGAATAGTGACAAAATAGCAATGAGAATAAAAATGTGGGAAATAGAAAAGAAGAGGAACTTGATGAAAATTAACTAGAAGGATGAGAAGGGAGCACATGTCATAGTAGGCCCAAGGCAGCAAACAATCTAAATAACTCTGGGCCACATTCTATTAACGGCCGTAGGAGATGCGTGGCCACAAGGACCGGCCGCAGGCTACGTGCCTATTCTATTCCCTTGTTATCCCTTGCGGCCGCACGCGCAGCAGGAAAGCCTTTGATCTTACACGGCCGTAAGAGTTTCGGCCGCAAGAAAGCCACGGTTGCTATTCAAATGCTACGTAAACCCTCTCATCAATGCCTTAATTAGCTAAAACCGAGTCACAGCTTACTTGCACCAAAAAGGTCCCGCGAGCACCAATTAAGCACATAATAAAGCCATCCTGCACTTTGATGAGACGTTAAAGTGATTGGAGGTGTTAGCATTCATAGCACAACATTCCCCTACACTCAAGTCTGAAAATCATTTTTAATTTAATTCCTGTAAAATATCCGTGGACAACGTCCCGAGGGCTTGGAGCACCTCAGACCCGCAAAGGCTGCGGGATTAGCCTCCGTCAAGTTCGTAAATGGGTAAAATAGACCTACGGGTCGTAAAGGGCTTACTTACAAGTCGTAGCATAGAAAAGCCATCCTGTACTTTTATTAAAAGTGAAAGTGATGTTTGGTCTTAAAATTAATAGCTCAACATTCCCCTACTCAAATCTGCAAATAAAGAAATTTAACTTCATGTTCAATCTTGGTGTTCTATCTATCATGCAAGCCCACACGGGTTTGAATAACGAGCTACCGGCTTGATCATTGAAGTCCGTGGGACTTGGACGGATTTTAAAATCAAAGTACAATTTGGCGATGTGCAAGCTTGAGAATGTTTTGCTATTAATCCTCATGCGCCCCCATTATGTTCCCCATCATTTACAGTGTTTTGCAGTGCTGGATTGAATATATATTGGCTTCTACAATGCTTTGAGTTTGCGGCCCTCAACCTTCGAACCCGTACAGGTTTTAACAAGGACGAGCCCGCAGGACTTTGGGACGGAAAATAACCTGTAAATTTGGCGATGTGCAAGCTTGAGAGGGTGTTGCTATTTATCCTCGTGTCCCCTATTATGATGCCTAGCATTTACAGAGCTTTACAGTGCTTTCTTGTATTTATATTAGCATTTACAGTTTTCTGACTTTGCGGCCAGAAAACAAGATTTACGGGTGTGGGAGAAATGCTTGAGGCCGTTTGCATGATGTGCGGTCGGCCGTAAGGGGGATATCCTTGCGGCGCCGTTTATTTGAATAGCAGGGTAGCAGTAGCTCTACACACGGCCGTAAGATGGCCGCAAGGAATCACAGCTTTGCAGATATTTTACGGCCGTTAATAGAATGAGGCCCTCTTTGTGTGACATAGGGCCTCATTTAAATGCGATTTGGCCAATGAAATAGGGCTCTATATAAGCAAATAGCATATTTTTGTTACAGAACTGTTTAGTTAGTGAAGGCCTTGCTTTTGGATAGATGTTCACTTACTAAAAACTTTTGTAAAAAATATGCGATGTGCTTACATAGAGCCCTATTCCATTGGCCAAATCGCATTTGAATGAAGCCCATAGTATTTGACATACCGGTAATTAAGCCTGCAACATTTATTCTGTGCTATTCTCAAAGGACATCAATTTCATAAAATTTTCAAATGGAACACAATTAAATAATTATAGCAAGATAGGGATAAGTGTTTATTCTGTGCCCTTGTCCAGTGTTAGGCTAATTACTCCCCAAACTTGCATGCCCATTTCAGTAATTGAGTCCTTAACATGCGAAGCTAGCAATGGATTTAGGAACAGCACTGGCTTACATTAGCATTTCTTCATTACAACTACTGATGTGTTGCCAGTTAATAAAGCAATGAAATAAAGCTGAGGTTTGCAGAAACTTTTTTATGCATTCACTAGAAACTTTATAAACACTAGTTAGTATTAGAACTGAAATATAAATTGTACATGAGGAAATAGTATAATAAAATATTACATCCTCACAAGATGATAAGCCACTATTATAGCAAAATAAATGTATCATAAAAGAAAATATAAATTAAATATTACTTAATTTTCAATCAATATATTAACTCTCTTGCTTTATTCATACATATACTGTATGCTCCTGCATGCACCCACTCTATTATTCATTGCCTACCCCTTATCCTTCTGTACTCTCTCCCCAGTTTTCCTTCCTCATCCCTTGACCCTCTATTTCCTATTTCCCTCCCTCCTGTTGATTTGACTATTGTATGTCCTTCTAATATCCCTTTGTCTAACTCTTCTCACTTTATACTCCCTCCAAGCATTCAACAATCATCTTCAAATATTTCCTTTTATTTTCTTTATTTCTGTCTTCATCCTCATATTTTTCTTAAACCTATTACTTTTACAAAAACTCCTGCCTTCAGCTACATACTTTTTCCCTCAGGAGGGTGAAGGGAGGAGGTCATACCAGGATCTTCAGCAGGAGCATCAAGAACAAAGGATCACCATAACCAGTACAATCTGTTCTTCAGTGGGCTTGAAAAGGCTAAGGAGAACAATCCCATAGATCTCACCCGGTTCATCTATCCCCTTCTTCTAGGATAGCAGCATCAGTTCAGGATGTTAAGTGGTTTTAGCACATTCCCTCAAAGAAACACATCATTTCTTTGTGTCCCAGAGAGCATAAACTTTATTTTTTTCTGGTAAATCATTTTACAAACACAAGTTTCCACATCTTCTGCCCCTTTGAATTACCTACATGTGGGTAATGCTAGGACTGACTCTAAGGTCCAGGTGCCAGCCTATTTCCCCAGCTGGGGGCAGAGGGAGAGAGTCTACGGCCCCAGATATCAGCAACCTGGACACATCAGGGGTTAAGATAATGTGAGCCAGAATGTCATAAACAAATGGTTATATATACTTATAGCCTCAAATGCATTGGCCATCCTTGAACAACTTCCATTTCACTAAAAATATGTACATGAGAGGAGGATGTTTTGATATATTTTCTTTAAAGGGCATACACTTAGTATAGCAGAGCAGCTATAGTATCTATATGTAGCAATATAATTCAGTACTTATATCTTCTTTGAATGGTTTATATACACATGAACAAAGTGCTATTATGTGCATGTTCCTACTCTGAAACATTCATATTGATATTTTTGTTTATAGAACGTTAATTCAATTTGCTAAACTGTACAGCAAATTTTAGCAGATAAAGATAGTGCAGTGAAATATTTGCAGCATTACCTAGAGTGGATGCATAGATAATGAATAAATCCCCAATTATAATGACATTGGTATTTTATATATTTCTAAAATGAACTATTGAATAATTTAACTAATCTATGTAGAAAAATAAATGAATCTGCTGAAGGGTAATTCTTACAATTTACTTTCAGAGACATGTAATATTTACATTCATTCAGATTGAGTATTTATCTATCCTTTTCAAAAAGTATATATTTCCTTACACAATAAACAATTATTATTTAAATGAACAGTTAGAAATCTTTTATTATCAAAATTTGATACAATCACATCCAAAAAGGAGGCAAAGTTTAATAATGTATAGCTGGATCCAAAACACATGTACAAACAGAGTTGACGCCTAATGAATACATTTTGTTTTGAAGCCACTGTGATTTGAATTCAAGCCATTACATACCAAATCCAAAACATATCACATAAATTCACCTTGATCTGCGCTTCATGGCAGTGGCAGAGCTAGTGCATGGAGGGCCCCGGTGCACACCTTTAGGCCTCCCTCTGCAATCTTGTTGATCTCCCTTCTGGCGCTGTATATATATGTGACATTATAACTAGATTATAAATAGAAATAGATTATGAGTATATATTAAATAAATTTATACATATAAATATGTAAATAAATAAATAAATATATAAATATATAAATATTATATATATTACAAACTATAAATGTATATATGCAATATAGAGTCGAGGTGTAAGTTGTATTTTTGAGGTCCTGGGTGCTCCCTCTTGGTGTAGGTAAGGTTTTTATGTATGTGCTGTGTGTATGTATTGTGTTTTACATTTTGTAATGTTCGCGAGTTGCGTCCGAGTGTTGCGAGGCCGTAATGTGTGTGAACGTGTGTCGTATGTTGTTTGCGAGTATCGTAATGTGTGTGTCGTGCTGTTTGGTTTGCGACGTGAAGTTTGCGAGGGTCGCAGTTGCTGGCATGGAGCGCCTTTGGCGCTCCATGCCAGCAACTGCGACCCTCGCAAACTTCACGTCGCAAACCAAACAGCACGACACACACATTACGATACTCGCAAACAACATACGACACACGTTCACACACATTACGGCCTCGCAACACTCGGACGCAACTCGCGAACATTACAAAATGTAAAACACAATACATACACACAGCACATACATAAAAACCTTACCTACACCAAGAGGGAGCACCCAGGACCTCAAAAATACAACTTACACCTCGATTTTACTCGAAATAAAACAGTTTAGAGACTAAAAAAAAATCTAAGCGAGAGAAAAAATGGCTGCCGAACAAAACGAAAACGAGGCTACAGCACTCTAAACTCGCAAAACACCACAAGAAACTCGCAAAACACCACAACAAACTCGCAAAACGCAACAAACCACCTACGGATATTCATACCACACAGTGCACACATTCAGCATGCTTACACAGCAGCTCCACACCACTAATGCTGCAGCAACATCAACACAGATTGCCATCTCTTCATCACAATGCTTCAAAATAGGTACAGTATATTAATTTAGTAATGTATTACATATTTCATTATTATACACCAAACAGCATTAGCTACCTTACAATTTCATTGCCGTCATTTTTTGACGGGCAATTCGCTAGTATATATATCTATATGTGTATAAGTAAATGACTGCTCCACCCCAGCCCATGCCCCTTCAGCCCCCTCCTCCCACACCTATTTCCCATTCAGCCCCCTTCCAACCCATGCCAGTTCAGCAGTCATCCGCCCCTTCCCATGCCCCTTCAACCGCCTCCACCCCATGCCCCTTCAGTCCCCCTCAACACCAGCCCATGCCCCTTCAGCTTCACCAGATCTCCCCTGTGGGCTTCTATTTACCCTGATCAGCTGTAGTTTAGTTCTGTGCTTCCTCTGCTCCTCCCCTGCAGTGATGTAATTCTGAGTTTCCTGCCTCTACCAAAAGACGCGCCCAGCAGGGAAGAGGCAGACGAAGCACAGAACTGGATTACAGACGTTCAGGGTAAGTAGAAGCCCACAGGGGAGATCGGGTGAGGCTGGGGTGGAGGGGGGCATGGACTGGGATGGAAGGAGGCATTAGGACCCCTCAGAGACAGTGCTTTGAACCGCCTGCACTGGTGGTATCTCCGCCACTGCTTCATGGTAGTGATGATTGACAATGTACTTGTATCTCTGTTATAAGACTCAGTTAGTTCAGGGTAAATTCTCCTTGAACTAGTGCTCCTCAGATGATGCACATTTTGTGATGGAGTGCCCCCCAGAGTATGGTGCAATATACAAAGCTGTGAAGGTTTCACACCAGGAGAGCATTTGTTATTTGCTACTGCACCAATAATCAAGAGAAAACACTTGTTTTGCAGCTTTAAAATAGACACACAGAGCAAGGCAGCTCAGAGAGAGAGAGACCCAGAGAGGTGGACACCCAGGCTCAGCACAGAGAGAAAGCTGAGAGAGAGAGAGACCCAGAGAGGTGGACACCCAGGCTGGGACAGAGCTTTTGGAGATACAGTGGAAAAACATTGTGAATCCTGGCCTTCAGGGGGTAAAGGCTGTGTGCTAAAATTAGGCTGAATAAAGCTGAATTAATTTGCTGTTTATTTCTGCTGTTTGCTAACAATTATCCAGTAAAAGCCAGATAAACACAAAAAAAGGGCTCCAGAATACTCCATTGTGGTGCTGGAAACTAAGGCATTGAATCCTTGATGTGGCAGTGACCTATCACATATGGTGGCACTGGTGGGATGATAATGGAGAAACTATCGAAAGCCCTGGTAGATGCCACTACGCGCCAGAAGGTGGGTGGAGCATATGAGCAAGAAAACAAGCAGAAACAGCTAAAATAAATTGCAGAGGACACATCCCATGCTGCAAATGATGATAGACTAAGATACACTGCTGCATGTCTGAGAGAGGCCACAGAGAAATGGCAGAGACAAGCAGAAGAGGATATAGTCCACATGGGTGAGGCCACAGAGCAAAGGCAGAGAAAAGCGGAAGAGGACAGAGTCCAAATGAGAGATGTTTTTGGAAGCACAGAAAGCACAGTTGCAGCAACTGAGGTCTGCAACAAACACTGTGGTTCCAGAGTCAAGTGGAAGCATGAATCCTAATTGCTTCCTAAAGATAATGACAAGTAAGGATGATGTTGGAACATATTTTGAGAAAATTGCCACTAGGGAAGATTGGCCTAAGAAGCACTGGGCAATAGTCCTTGGCCCCTATCTGTGTGGATCTATCTGGAGCAAGATCATGATATAAAAGCAACTAAAGTTGTCAGCAAAGATCAAGGAGAAAAGGACAAAGGGCTGTCAGACGGAGTGCAAAACCAGCCTCAGTATGAAACATGCTGATCAAGTCATTGGTGAAGATCTGTATCTAAACCGATGCAGAGACCTTATGGGTAAGCGCAATGAAGATGCCTCCATGAGAAACCTGGACAGACACAGCCACCTGTCCTGGGTGGATACTCCTGAGGTGGAGAATACTAGAGAAAGGAAGTGCCTGACAAAGATCTCGGATCCAGAGAAAGGAGAGATCAAATGGATGAATATAGCCAGTGTTCTTACAAAGGAAGAATGTCCTAAATATGATAAAGACACTTACTAAAGTGTCACTTACCTTACTAAAGTGAAAGATAAGGAAGAAAAGAGCCTGGAGATCGAGATGGTGAAAGACGAACCATCATCCCTGAGAGGATACGAAAAGCAGAATATGGAGCTGTGTCCTAAAAGAAAATTAAAGTATCCAGAGAGCACTCAGTCTCAGTTGGCCATAAAATAAAGCACTATGGATAAAAAGAAGCAAGATGGGAAACAAGTAAAGCAAGAGATAGAGATGAACTCTATCCCAGTGGGACTGAAAAAGCCTGAAGTGGAAGACAGACAAGTTGCTACTAAAATAAAGGAAGAAGGAAGCCTGCATTTGAGGACAACAGAGTGTCCTATAGGAAGAAGACACAGATATCTGTTTGGGAGAGGAGGAAGAGTTCCCCCATGCACAAGCCGAATGAAAGATTTATGCAGAAGCTGCTGCACAGTGGCAAACAGGTGAAGCAAGCCTTCCTCACTGACTGTATATCCCAGAGGGAAGCAGCTGTAATAGCAAAAGAGCTCCTGTTCCATACTCCAGAAAAGTAGAGGATGAGCACACCCATGAAATTGAGGCACAGTTGAAGCAGAGTGGAGTTTGTTCAGAAGAGACTAACACTGATCTTCAGGAACTGTGTACACAAGATGATACGTTGAATGCAGAGCAATATTTGCAGAAAGCTCATATGTGAGGCATAGTGAAGGAGCTTGTACGGGAGAGATGTACGGGAGAGACAGAACGGTAAAGAAAAGATGGCCAAGCAGCCAAAGATATTCAGGGAGGTCCTGATGGAAAAAACAGAGGTAATTCCTCAGTCGAATATGCAGCAGGAGACCTAGTGCAAGCAGAGGGAACTGGGTTGGCAACAAGCTAAGGAAGAGAATCTGCAACTGAAGGAAGCAGAGAAAATTTTAAGCTAGAAGCCTTGGAGGCAAAGCAAGTAGAAAAGCAGAGAAAGGAGGCAAAGAAGCTCTTAAAAGAGTAAGAAAAATGAGTGAAAGCTGAGGATGCTGAAATCAAAAGTGTTTTTCAGGAATCCAAAATTCAAGATGCTACTAAAATGTGTACTAGCCTATCTGTTGAGTGTCAGCTTGAAGTTGCTGAACAGCTGGAGACATTGCTGCAAAATCAAACGTCTGACAGCACTTTGCTGGCAGAGATAGAGAGTTGCAAACCTTGCAGGATTGGAAACGCAGTGGTAACGAGTAGGCCTGCCCTGAACAGAAAGAAAGGTGCAGTTCCAAGAGCAAGAAGCAGCAGTGAGAGATGACCTGCTTTGGAATCTATAAAGGATACTGTACCAGGACAGAAGCAAGATGGCCATATGAAGCTGATACAGTTTGTTGAGAATTATCAGCCAGCCAATTGGAGCACCTGGAACAGAGAGAACCAGAAAAGAAGGGAAGAAAAGCAACACAAGACGTTGCTGTTCCATCAGGAAGGTGGAAATGATGCTGTTGGTGAGCCTAAAGAGGGAGAATTGGAGACCCTACAGAATGAGCTGAGGAAGGGAGCAGACGAGCTCAAGAGGTCACAGAATGTGACCAAGAGTTTTACAGATCGGTAGCAGAGGGCCAGACACTAACCCCCATCTGGTTGTAATAAGGGAGTGACTGAGTGATATGAAAGAGTTCACCAGAGAGAAAGAAGCCAAACTTAATAAGATGGAGAAGGACCTCAGCCGTGTGAGGCAGCAGCCTGTGGAGTTGAAGGCAAAGAGTGAAGAGCGAAAGCAAAACAAGACTAATACTTAAGCATTAGAAAAGGCCAGAAAAAGGGATGAGAAAGCTGTGGATAAACTTATGGAAAAGAAAGAACGTTTAACAGAAGAATTAAAGGAGCAAATGAAAGCCAAGCATTAGGAGACAGAATTGAGGCAGCTCCAATCTCAGGCTCCCGGTCTACAGATGAGGCATAAGTACTCCTGGAGTGACTTGAAATAGACAAAACCACGCCATCTAGCCATGAACTTGCAGGAAGAATCCAAGCTCGAGAGTGAACTGGCAAACTTCAAGCCTTGCATTAATTATATAAAGAGGATAACTCAGAGCCACGAGAATGAGATCAAGGATCTGAAAGAGAAGATGAATCAGGTGGAGGACAAGGTTTCAGAAACCTATAATGTCTGTGATTTACCCCCAGTGACGGTATGGAGAAACACATTTCCATATGGTAGTACAAACAGACTAAGGGTCCCTAGGAGAGGGCACTCAGAGATGGGCGGGTCGGTGCCCTACCTGCAATGTTTGGGCGGTGACAATAACTGGCAAAGCAAAGAAAACAGTAGAGTCAAATGGGAAAGGAGGAGGAGGAAAAGGAAATATCTCTTCACCCAGAAAGAAAATACGGCTCCAAGGAAATAGGAAAATATGTGAAATCAGAGATAAAGAATGTGACTTGAAAGACGGGGATAGTCCTGTGAGAGAGGTTGAAAAGATAGTAAGGAAACATTTTGGTGATACAACTAATAGTCCAAAGAAGAGGCCACTAGAGGATGAGACCACTGAAAGTTAAGTAGTTTCAGCAATAATCGGAAAGTCTCACGGCATGATCGCTCAACCCGGTGTTGTTGAGCTGAGGGGTAGGTCATGTGATGGAGTGCCCCCCCCCCCCCAGAGGATGGTGCAAAATACATGCCTGTGAAGGTTTCACACCAGGAAAGAATGGGTTAATTGCTGCTGCAGCAGTAATCAAGAGAAAACACTTGTTTTGTAGCTTTAAAACAGAGACTGAAAATAGTACAATTTACCAAAATAACTGTATTTACTATATTTATGGCTTTATATCAAAGTTTTCATTACTGAATTGACAGAATTATCACAGTTATGAACTACCTTCCTTGTTTATTAAACTGACATCCAAATGTTGGCAATATGTTGACTTCCTAAGCTGCATGCTTTTACAAACATGGGGCCCCATTCAATTCCAAGCCCGTAACTCGATCGCAGACAGCCGAATGTCTGCGAGTGAGTTGCAGGCTCCCATTGGTCTCTCGTAAACCATGCACTGTTTAGGAGCAGTTGTGGGCGGGAACTACATCAATTCAGCAAGCCCGTAAGCGACCATTTTGAATCTGCCAATAATTACGGCAGTAAAACATGGAGCTTACATGTCAATCAATCACGTTCGGGGGTCCAATATGTGATCAGACTTGCACAACTTAAAAAATAAAGAATTATTAAAATGAATGCCAATACAGTTCTAGTCCATATGGGTGGCCTGATATGTATTAACTCATTGATACTCAAGATTGATTTAACACCGAAATGACACATAAATATAACATTTATTTCCTGCCGATTGAAACTGTAATTAATTAATTAATGTCTATCATCTCTTTCCCCGTTATTTACAGTGCAGTTATTGATCTTATATTTGCATGTACAGTGCTACAAATTGGTGTTTAACCCCTTTGCGGGTCCTCTCGAGCACATATAGGATTTTCTCCTCCATTTGCAGTTTACGAGTGTGGATACATTTGCAAGCTTGGGGAATTGGAGCAATTGAATAGTGATTTGCGATTTTAGCCCTGCGAAAGTGACAGGTCAAAGGTTTATGGAGGTTTTAAGTTACAAGTTTGACGGACGACATCTTTTCAGGCTCGTAACTCGTAACTCGATCTGAGCCAGCAAAAAGACGCCAATTCAATAGCAAATTTGCCTGCGAGCCTACTTACGGGCCAATTGAATGGGGCCCATGGTTTATGTACTGTGATTTCACTATTTATTACCACAGGTGGAGTGGTCAGACTATTTATTTTATTTATTTATCCTTCAACATTGGTTGACAATAAATAGTTTTTTGGGGCTCTCAATGTCAGTTCACTGAGCAAGTAAAAGTGAATACTGAGTTTGTGCTTATATCCCACAAAAAATATTTAAGAATGTAAATGTATACACTGTACAAATATACAGTAGGTTATATTTTGGTAGGTTGTATTTTGTAGCAAAGAGACAGACATTGATTTTCCTCTTACAGATTTAGGGAGTATCACTGTGGTTTCCCTGGTCGTCCAGTGGATAGAATTTGGTGCTTTCACCGCTGTGACCTGAGTTTGATTCCAGTCAGGAAAATAAAAGTTCACACCACTATGAAGCCATGGAGAGTCAAACACAACTGAACGATACAAACAACAACAACCTCAACAAAAGAATACATGCACTTCCTGGACATTTTATTTTTGAGATTTTCTATTTTTGGGAAGCACAGTTAGGGCATGCAATCACAACTTTTAATATAGCAATTTACAACCCCATGCATACAAAACTGCTTCTATCATGTAGTGAATACAGAAGGTTTATGGAATACTTCTCAGCTCGGTCTACAAAAGTTTACAAGAAAATTACACATGATATATATATATATATATATATATAGAAGATTCATAATTAATAGATGCCAATCTACCTTGTATTATCTACACTGCTAGTACAGTGATATTATATTAATTTATTGTGCAATACTACTGCACATAGAATGGATTTATTATTAGCTTATATATTATGTATAACTATGAATACTGTACTTTACAAAATTAAATGTAAGTATATAAATAAGTATTGATATTATCAATACTTGGCTCTTTAACACATCATGCAGAATAACAGGACTCATAAGAACATTGCATTTCATGCTTTAGTTGTAATGAAGAGGTTAATGAATCTTCCCCACTACAAGGTCATGTGCAATCCAATTATTGCTGCAATATCATTATGTTTAGTCAATAATACTTCCTCAGTATATATTCCTGTAAGAATGACATACAAGAAAATTGTGTTTGTAGTTCAAGCGGTGCTCAGAATTGTAATATAATTATAAGGTTGTTTAAATTGGGATATTCAGTAGTTTTAGTTCATCTCTCAAAGTTATATATTTTTAAACTCAACATTCTTGCCATTCTTGCAAAATAAAGAAAATTATTCTAATGATACTGTATATGGAAAATTCACTGATCATGATTTTTAAAACATTGGAGAAGAAATGTTAGCTTAATATTTTAATAATTCATTAAGTAATGACCGCTGGCTGTGAAGTCAAGACTATTTTCCAAATGCAGAGCTATGGAAAGGAATAATGTCCTGTTTTTGAAAGCAAGAAAAGGATAACTGTGAAATCAGCAATAAGAACTCTGCACTTAAATATACATGGAGAAAAGTTTTAGTGGGTGCCCAGATGCTTGTGTCAAGCTACGGAAATCAAGTAGAGTAGGTCAGGGTTTTTTTTTTTTTCCAGGGACAAGACCTGGGTTTCATGGAGAAGAGAGATGATGATTGGGTCAAGAATGAAAAAGGTTAGGAGGAGAAAAGGGAAAGATAAGCACTCATTATACCATAGCTATAAGTAACATTAGATCTTAAGAAGGTTATATAAAGTTTTGAAGAACAGCAGAACAACAAAAATGTAAGTCTAATTAATAGAATAATTAGGCAGAGAACATTTAAAAAAGCTAATTTTAATAAGAAAAAAAAGTTGCTGCTGGTCCCTAAAGGTTGTGCATGTGAGAGGGGTGTGTACAGGCCTTGTAGTTATTGATGCAAGCTACCTCCCTCTGAACATGTATGGATGAAAGGACTATGTATGATCTTCAAATAGATAATATCATATAACAAACCTCATTCCTCTTTTTGCTATCCTCCGTCCCAACCCCTTCTCTACTGATATTTAGACTAATTACATTTATCAGGCTCAAGCTGTTGGGAAGAGTCAAAACCAGAAAAAGATGTAATCACATATATATTTTGCAGAATTTTCTCTGAAAATGTTTTTTTATTTGCATAGCTTACTTATCTGCTAATGCAGTATTTTGCTCCATACTTCACTGATGTGAATTTTTTCCTGGAACTATAAATGTCCTTTAACATCCACTCCATTCATATTGCATGTAACATGCACCATCTTCAAGTTATGAATTGTATGTATCTAAATGTATCCAAAAGGGTTACTGCTTAAGACCATACAGAAAATACTAATTATAATGATTAATCTAATTGATTTGGTAAATAGTGTTTTAAAGAAGCACTTGTCATAGATTGTTCTTGTTTGTGCAAGAGCACTCTTTGAGCTGGTTTATGTGTGGGTTTCGTTTTCCATCAAAGTAAGGGACGATTTAAATAAACAAAGTGGTTTAGATTTTGTTCTGTATGCATCAATTAGGCGCACACTATGGCTTGACAGATAAAAGTATTGTTCTTGCATGAAATTAAGCATTTTCTAAGTTGTAACTGCTCATTTACAGCCTTATTAAATTGCAATTTCGGCCAATTGAATAGGGCTCTATATAAGCACAGAGCATATTTTTTTACAGAAGTTTTTAGTTAGTGAACTTCTATCCAAAAGCATATAACAGGGAAAAATGTAAATTTGGTGTAGGTCTACTGCTAACAGATACATCCATGTGTCATTAGCCCTGTTATTGAGTCCTCCCACACAACATTTTAAATTGAGTTCCAGAATTGGCTTCTTCCAGCAGCTCCCAACTCTATATTCGTATTATTAAATTAGTCTTATTTAGGAAGTCTCTGCTGCCTTTTCCCCCACACTCTATTCTTCATTGCATGTAATTTTGTATTTCCATCTTGTCATCTTCCTTATGTCATAAATTAGTGTGACCTTTGTGACCTGTATCTACTTCAAACTCAAACAAAATGATTATGTTAACAATAATGTGAAATATTGCTCAATGATTCTAAATCTTATTTTTATTTAATTATGAGTAGGTGTAATTTTGCCAATACTTAAGATTTGACCAACATGGTCTTATCATACAGCAGCTTATCTTAAGGGGACTGAAGGCCGCAGTACCCATTTGTACAGAAATATCTTTACGCAGTGACATTTATAGGATTAAAACAAAGCAATAAGACGTAATTAAATGATTCCATCAACCTGTATTTGAATAATCCTAAAGTAAAATTAATATTCTATTAATTTAAGAAATCTAGGGACATTTTCCATTGTGATATGCGGTTGTGATATTGGCGTATTCAGTATATTGTATAGATATATCTAAACCAGTGTTGTTGGAGTTGTATAGTACCCACAAATCAAACAATATCTTTTTTCGTTTTTTTCTGAAAGAATAAAAAAGGTATTTCCTTAATCTTAGTCTGCTGTTTTATAAATAACCTTGGAGCAGCTAGCAGTAAGAACCTCACTTAAAGCTATTACTAATGGAACATTCCCCTGCCTAGAAAAGAAATGTGAAACACACACTCATATATCTTCAGTGTTACACTCTGACAAACATTATAGGGTAATTATTAACTTTTCCTGCAAATCATCCAATGTTGTAGAACTCATCATGTGTGACAAATGTTTTGGAATATTGGTTAACAGGACAAACTATCAAGAAAAAGAATAAACTCAAAGAATGCATCAAAGATCTGAGGGTCACAGTATTGATGGGAAACAGAGCAACTAGTCAGTGGCAACCTTCTGCAACATGCTCCTTGAGAAGGTTCACTTACTGGCTTATTAGAAACACTGCTGCACAGTCATATTATTCGTGAGCTGCAAAATGCAATAAATTAAAGTACATAAAAATAAATAGATATATAGGCATATTATATTGCTAATGAAATCCAGAAACCTTCCATGTTTCTTTAAGACATGGATTAATTCATGATAGTGAATTTATGGCACATTACTCCATACCATTTTATTCCTATAGACACTGTCTATATCACTTAAAAAATGTTCACACTCAGTGGATCAAAGACATTCTTTCTTCACTGATATTATAGTGTGAAGCTTATATATGGTTTGATCAATGTTACACTACATTTTACTAGCTTATATCTGTTGCAGCTTTTCCAGACTGGTTTGATAAAAGGGATCATAGCCTTGAAAGCTTGCAATCCAATCCTACATATTTAGCTATTAAAAGGTATCTTCTACACTAAAAATATTTCTATGGTTCTTCTATCAAATACATGATTAGTAACTACATGCAATGTATAGAAAATGGCTTTAGCCACAGCATGAGTCCCACATACTTGCTGAAGGTCTAAATTCATCACTCCTATAAAAACACAAAATCTATAAGGCACATGTTAAGAATATACTAGGGTGAGTACAGGATTTCTGTAGAAATATTCTTTAGTATGGTTTTGTGAACTGGTATAGACTACAAATTCGACACAGTACATAGTGTAATATTAATATTGTACCAATACTCGTGCTTTGGTCAAGCCTGTAAAATTAGCCTGCCACTGGATTTTTTTTCCAGCATCAAAGATTTGGCTGCACAGCACATACACACTATACAGAGTGCACATATAAACAGGGCCAGATTAAGATCTTTAGGGGCCCTAGGCACTTAAAAGATTTTGATGCCTTCATATATATCTAATTCAAAATCTAAACAATAATAAATTGTTACTATGTATATCATTAACCTCTGTAATTGCTCTTTCACTTTAAATTATATCACTATAAACTACATATATATATATATATATATATATATATATATATATATATATATATATATATATACATATATATATATATATATATATATATATATATATATATATATATTGTGACAAGGATGGCCATGTAGGACTGTGGTATCTTGAAGGAATCAATAGAAAGTAATGTATAGTGAAGCAGACCAGTTAATTAAAGTGCAAAAAAATAAACTGAGTGCTGCTGGCACTGGGGAGCTACACTTCATTGAGGGAACCATGAATGCAAACATGTACTGGGAAATACTGAAGCAGAGCATGATCCCATACCTTTGGAGACTGGGCCGCAGGGTCATATTCCAACATGATAACAACCTCAAACACACCATCAAGATGACCACTGTCTTGCTAAAGAAGCTGAAGGTAAAGGTGGTGGACTGGCCATGTCACCAGACCTAAACCCTATTGAGTATCTTTGGGGGCATCCTCAAAAGGAAGGTGGGAGAGTGCAAGGTCTCTAACATCCATCAGCTCCGTGATGTCATTATGGAGGAGTGGAAGAGGACTCCAGTGGCAACCTGTGAAGCACTGGTGAACTCCATGCCCATGAGGGTTAAGGCAGTGCTGGAAATAATGGTGGCCACACAAAATATTTACACTTTGGGCACAATTTGGACATTTCCTACTTATGTTTGTAGCCAACGGTTTAGACATTAATGGCTGTGTTGAGTTATTTTTTAGGGGACAGCAAATTTATACTGTTATACAGGCTGTACACTTACTACTTTCCATTGTAGCAGAGTGTAATTTCTTCAGTGTTGTCACATGAAAAGATATAATACAATATTTAGAAAAATGTGAGGGGTGTACTCACTTTTGTGAAATACTGTATATATATTGTGGCAATGCGCCCCATAGAGGCCGATCTGGAGGTAAAATGGCGTTTATTCCAGAAGGGAGTGAATTAACTCCTGCTATAAAAGGTTTCCTTGGAGAAATGGGTGGGGTCCCTGCCAGAAGCATGTCTGTGAGACAGTGTGTGGAGCTGCAGGCTTGGAGCTGCCTGGGAGACACAGGCACAAGTGAGGAAAGGCCTGGGCTGGAGTTGGTGAGCAGAGGCCGATGCTCCGAGCATGAGAGTCTCAAAAGCATGCAGTCCAGAAAGAGACCCCAGAAAGGTGATTACCCAGTAGGTGAACAGCTGCAGAGGGAGAGAGAGACTGCTCTAACCAGAGGGAGAGAGAGAGACTGTTCCAACCAGTGGAATGAGAGAGAGAGAAACTGCTCCAACCAGATGGAGAAAGAGACTGCTCCAACCAGAGGAGTAAGAGAGAGACAGAGAGAGGGACCTGAGATTACAGGCAAGTGAAACCCATGAAGCGGGTAATACTGAAAGAGAGAAGCCAGTATCATGTATTGGGACTGTGTATAGTAAAAGCTGAAAGGAAGCTACATTTCTTTTCTGTTTATGTTATTTTCATGTGCTGGCTGTGGCAAAATAAAAAAACCTGTAGTGGAATAAAGGTAAAGAGTCGGTTTGAACAGGGCACTGACCCCGCAAGTGATAGTGTCCTGTCACAATATATATATATATATATATATATATATATATATATATATATATGTGTGTATTGTTTTCTTCTATTGGGGGAACCTACTTCAGCTGCTTATACTTCTGCACCCTATAGTCCATGGTAGATTCAGCAATGGTACATTTCTGTAATGCTTCCTTCCCTTGACATTCTAAGCACATGCTTATTTTGCTTAATGGTTAATCCAGTCCTTCATATAAATAAACAATCTGCATGGATTGAACATCAGACACAACATGACTGAATACAGTACAGGACACACATATTGTAGACTGGGCAAAGCACACACACAAACACACAGTGAACTGGAATGAACACAAATAATGGTGCTATATAGGGGAACAAATGTAGGAGGTTCAACACTCAACCCCTAAAGGTATCATCTGTAAATTATTCTAATTTTTCCAAAATTATTTGGAAATGTGGTTGTTCCCAGTGACATATATCATCAACTATAAGGCTTCCCTTTGTTTCATATTATGTGAGTATCACTAATTAAAGGGACTCTGTAGGTTCTTCATTATGTGGCCAGAGTAATGGCCTGCCTCAAAAATTACAGTCCAATCTGTACGGATCATATGAGTCCAAAGGGGCTGGTGGTCAGGAGGATCATGACATTGCTATTTGTCACATTTGAGACAAAAGGTCATACCCTTTTTAGAAATGATATTAAAATAAAGTCTGTAAGTGGCTTATACATCAGAGAAATGCCATCCAAGTAGTCGTAATGTCCCTAATATACTAAACCACAAATACCTGTCCCATAAATATTTTTTTTTAAATCTCTATAACATCGTTCCTGTAATGATATGCAATCTCAATTAGGTTTACGCAAAAATCTTTCTAAGTGCCTGAAATGTAAAAAAAGACCTACGGGTACTTTCAACCTCCACAAAGTTAGAAAAATGCCTCCCAGAATCCTGTATGCCCCAAATCTGTCACTATGAAGAAGCTAATGCCTTAATGGTGCAATATTAGAGGCTTTACTGCTCAAACCTACACAATTTAGGGTCTAATAACAATGGCACCAATAATATGGGTCCTTATAAACCCCAGTGACACCTAAAATAAAACCCTTTTACCATGGCGTTTCTCATGGTCCTTAAGGTAGGTATCACTGGGATCCTCCCTTACTACCCATTAGACCCTATGAGCCCTGATCTAAAGTATAGCCATGGGGGGTCCCCATGGACCCCCAAAGGACCTACTAATGATCCCTTTACAGTAGTGGTCCTTACAGACCTCCATTGTATATTTTACTAATACTATGAGAGGTCCTTATGGACCCACATAATACCTCAAATTAACCCTGTTACCATGAAAGTCCCTAAACACTAAATTCATAAAACAAATGTATATAAAATAAAGGTAAACATATAAGGGGCAAAAATATAATAATTACATATCCATTTGACACCCTCCAACGATGATGATCGATGCCCTTGAAGTTTTCCATTTTGAAGAATCTTTCATCTTCTTGCTTGATTGAAGCCCTTGGTCCTCTATGGCAGGCATCAAACGGATAGGTAATGTATACTTCCACTCTTACAAGTGCAACTTTTTTTATGTAAGGCTTTTTGTTTTATTTATTTAGTGTTAGGAACACCATGATATAGGGGTTAATATTAGGTGTCATAGGGGACTAGAAGGACCCCTAAGGTTATAATTTAGAATTCCATGAGGGTCCATAGATACACCTATGGTAACTGGTTTAATTTTAGGTATTATGGGGACCAATAGGGGACCAATTATATCCCCATTAATATAATTTAGAATACCATGGGGATCTGTAGCAACCTCCTTTGTAACTGGAATAATTTTAGGTGCCATGATGACCCCCCATAGCTATAATAAAATATACCTTAAGGGTTTGTAGGGACCACCATGGTATAGGGCTTAATCTAAGGTGTCATGGGGATTCATGGGAAACTTGTGTTTATAAATTAGGGGATACCCAGCTAATATGGGAGTGGGGGCTCAAATGTGGAGGCGTCATAAAACCCCATGCATTCATTTTTATGCTTCCCTGCTATGGGAAGAGTTTACATAGACACATATATATGGAAACTTTGAGATTCAGTCTGGAGTCTCCTGGGACCAGGTTGCAAGCACATGTTAGAGTTATATAACTACAGTCACACACCCACCCCATATGGCCGTTTTAGAGCTACTCTTTTCCCTCGAAGATTGAAGCACCTTACATGAGTTTTTCTTGCAATTCCTTCAGTCCCACCCTGGAATGACACAAACTGCATCAGTAACATGGTGCACCATTTGTGCTGATACAAATGGTGCGCAGTATTGATGTGAGATCTAAAATGCAAAATTATGCTCTTAGGCCATAAAAAAAACAAAAGTACAACATTTACTTAATGGTAAAATGTTGGTTGAAAAGATTTATATTTATAGTGGCCATTTAAGTCTAGATCCACAAAAAATGGTCTGCAACTAATTACTAAACTGGGCAACAAATATTTCTACAATTGTCTATTAAAATGTATTTACCGATACCAACTGAATCAGGGCTAGAATTGGAAAATGTTTCACTGGAGTATTTTGTTAAACTTCATCTCAATCAATCTAATCAGTTAAACAATGGATTAGGGAAGTTTCAAATAGCTTGTAATTAACGAACTTTTTCGATGTGGAGCCAACAACAGAAACTGTAGCTATGTTGTCACATAGTCATAGCTATGTTAAGCAATTTCTCAAATAACATCTAATGTTTCTCTTAACAAAGCAACCCATGATGTTTCACATTTTCAAAGTTATTAATATGTTCAGAAATTATAAATTAGTTACATACTGAAATAGTACAGAGTGATATACAAAAGGATTGTAAAAGCCCAGAAAGAAGGAAAGGTGTCAAAACTGGAACTCCAGGGTAAAGTTTGGACCATCAAAGACCCTCATAGCCTTACGCTGGTAGCCCTAAGTGTTGTGCCTCTACCCATTGTGACAAGGTGGCTCTTTTTGTCCTGTCAGAGGAACAGTCCAAAGGCCTAGGAAAAGTTTTGGCAGTGTTTTTAATAAAACAGCAAAACAAAAAGTGTAGTGATAAAAAAAAAATCTACATACATGGAAGGAAAAAAGATTTCCCTCCCAAATCCTAAAATGCAAAAATTGCATTTTCCTACTAAGAATATAATCCATAATGTAAATATATTTGTGGTCATTGGAGTAATGATAATTTAAAATTAAGTTAAATTACTCAATAAAAAAATATATATATATTTACCAGTTCACTATCCACATGTTTCTTGTATAACCCCATAAATAATATACTAGTCACAGAGCTGGACTAAAATGTGATATAATAAAAAATAAGTGTGGACAAACTGTTTGAACCATAACATAAATGTAATGTTTATGCATATTGTAAGCATATACAAAGGGGTAAGATCATGGATTTGTCAGATAATGATGCATTAATCCTGAGAGGATGTGACATGATCCCACCTCTACATCTATAAATCCATTTGTAAAGTGTTTGCAGTTGTGTACCATAGCATTTCAAGGTCACATGTGAATTATTTCTATTATAAAAGGTATTAGTAGGTGCATTACATTAGGTCTGGGTTAATCAAACAATATTGCTTCTCAAATGAAATCCTACAGATTAAAAAAAACAGTGTGGGCAGGTGATCAGATATTAACAATAGAGAACCTTGTACAGAAATAGTTTGAAAGTATTCAATATTGCTAAGTGTATGCTCAATGTATAACTGAGTAAAAACAACATTGCTTAGAATCCTTCAACTGTATATGAAGAATCTTAAAATCAATAATTGGAAAAGAGATTCAAAGTGAGTTTAGTAATTGACATAATGCAAAATATATAAAATATAACTTTTATTGATCATAACTGAAAAATTAAACATGCATAGTATGGACCCAGTATGTATTTATGACTGACGTACATGGAAATTATAACATGGGGACAAACACAGTACCCTAAAATAATGCATCCATCACTAAGAGAACCAGGCTAATCCATATTAAATAATTGCTCACCCCTTAAATTAATGATTTCACATTCAGATATAACATACAAACATGAAGAAAAAAAATTGTGTGACATGGAAATATTTTTTTTCATTTTTACATCAGAAAGAGGGTATTTGATAATGTGTCACAGTATGTTTTCTTTTTTAAATAAAAACCTGTGCTTTGGAATCATCCCTTTTTAACAAAACAACATTTTCTAGAGAGACTTAAATTCCTCCCCCATCATCTGCTCAAATTCACTCTGGTAAATACTCTTTAGGTCTTCTATAACATGATACACTATTATACTTACAGGCATTACATGTCTTGTAATGGACACAGCACATCCTGAATTCCATAAATGGTAAACACATGGGGCCTCATTCAATTGCGATTTGGCCAATTGAATAGGGCTCTAAATAAGCACATAGCATATATTTTTTAAATAAGTTTTTAGTTAGTAAACATCTATCCAAAAGCAAGGTTTTAACTAACTATAAACTTATTGAAAAAAAATATGTTATGTGCTTATTTTGACCCCTATTCAATTGGCCAAATTGCAATTGAATGAGGGCCATGGAGTCCGATTCAATTCGAAGCCTGCATTTAGCGGTATACAGGCCGTATGTCTCTGGGACTGTTGCAGGCTTGCGGTGGTCTTAGATTCCGGCGCTATTCAATTGAGCAAGGGAGCAAGTTACGGGCTGAGGTATCAAGCTCGTAAACCCCTCCCACGGCCACAAACTAGTAATGGGCTGGCCGAGATGCCATCCGCTGTTGCGATTCAATCACGGTATAACGTAGTGGGAAACAGGCCTAGCCGCAGATGATTGACAGAGAGAGATTATAAAGTGGCGTTCCACATGCCATGAGTTGACTGTGTTGTATTTTCTTCCGAAGTAGCACACAGGTCCCGCAGTTGGAGGTTTTAGGCAGAGCGTGAGAGAGTATGCGAGTTCTGAGGGCAGTATATTGCAGTTTTGTTTATTTCTATTCATCTAATTACGAATTTACCCTTAATCCTTGATTACACATATTTACAGATTACACATAATAGCAATACACATAAGTTAAATTACACACATAGATACACATAGCGCTAGGTCACTCCATACGACCCACCCCCCATCCCAACCCCCACAAACCATCCCCCAACAGTTAATAAATACACATACAAAGGCCTCAGGGACAGATGAGGGAGCTCAGGATCCCTGTCGACAGTTGGGAGGGCAAGAGGCTAAGGGCAAGCACAGGGCCCACAATTACATGCACCAGGAGAATGTGGTCCTCCTTGGTGCCATCAGTGGCTACCCCGTAATCCTTACAGGGGGAGGGAAGTCCGGCCAGGGCCTAGGGCCCAGGCATGGAAGGAGGTAGCGGCCGAGGTAACAGCAGTGGGCACAGCACAAAGGGATATGAGGTCTGTCAAACACCGTTTTGATGACATCAGGGCCAAGGTGAGGAGGAGGATGGCTTAGGAGGAGAAGCAAGATGCAGCACCAAGTGGTGGCTCTCAAGTTGCTGTGTACTACAACAAGTGAGAGAGGGTGGCCAAGGACCTTCTCAGCCAGGTGCCCGCAGCTGGAGCTTCAGACATTGTGGCTCAGCAGGACCCAGTCTCCATGTCGTGAATTTCACATACACCAACATGTACATGATGAACAACAAGGACACTGACCTGTCAGCTCTATGGAATGAGCACGGAATAGATGGATGCGTCACTAAATACATAAATCTGACAAATCCCTCCTGGGCACAACAACATAATCAACCAATAGAGAGCTCATTTATAGGTGTGCCCCATGCAGCATATTCAGTTACAGACCACAGCCGGAATCAAGATAGCGTTAGGAGCCAAGAACAATCAAGATCAAGATCAAGCAAAGAATAGATCACATCTAGCAAATGACAGCTAATCCGAGTTGCAATTAGGAGAATCATCCAGGTTCAAGACTAGATGTCAGATAGGTAGGAATGAACACAAAACAATGTATTATTCATCATACTAATAGCATATACCTTTATTTTCTCTCTTTCCGCATCAAGGAGGTCTGGGTCCAGTGGTGAGCAAGAGGCGGGGGAGTCATCGGAGCAGTAAGTCTAGGAGCAAGTCCCCCGCCCAGCAGGAACCGGCGCAGGGGGAGGAGGAAAGAAGAGAACCCGAGGGCCCTGGTTCGAAGGAGGAGGATGTCATCTGGCTAATGGGGTCACCAGCAGGACCATCGGCCACAAAGCTGCCAGAGACTAAGCTTATCACCAGTGCCCTCCTACTGGAGGGACCAGCAGGGCTTGACCCCATCTCCTCCTCCCCTAAGCAGTGCCAGCAACTGGCCACCACCACCAGGCCCAGCAATGCCACCACCACCCCCAGCCGGGCCCCAGACCCTCCCCACTGGGCCACCACCACCGCCACCTCCTCACCAGGCAGCAGCCCAGGGACCTCCATCCCCCCCACCAAGCCAGGCTGTGCAGGCGGAGATGCTGGCCTTCATACAGCAGCAGTTGGAGTGTATTCAGGGGATAAAATGGGACAGGCATAAAAGGGAGGAGAGGAGACACCTTCTCATGACTGAGTCCTACCTTGCCGGGCTGCTCAAGATGGGGTGAACCAGAATGCATTTCAACACCTGACTACGAATGCCTTGCTCAGATCCCCAGCTCTGCCTCCTGGACCACTGCTATTGCCACTGCCTTCTGGGGGGATGCCTCCCTGCCCCCCCCCCCCCCACCACCACCACCACCACCAAGAAGACGGCAGACGGCCACGGGGACCTGTGGCTAGGAGGAGGAGGACCGAGGGGCGGTGCATATGTTTGTGCCTTCTTAACAGCACTCCTCAATGACAATCTATTGGTCCAAATGTTAACATAATCTAGCCTGGCAACAGTGTCTTGGATCTCGGCTTATGTGATGGTGATATTTTGTATGCAGATGGCTACCTCCCATTACAAGGTCCATGATTCTCTTCTCTGTAGAGGCCTTATTTTGTAAGTGTTATGTTTTTGTTTTGTTTTGTTTTAGGTACAATTCAGGTCCATGGAGGCATCTTTTGCATCAGCAAGGATTGTGAACGAAATGTATGAGGTTTAAGGTTTTCACAGTGCCTCTCAGGTAGACATTCCTTCAATGACAGCCCCCCCTTAACATGCAACTCACACAATTTTAAAGCTTTCATATAGCCAGATATCCAAGACATGATTGTTGTTAGCTTAAATGTAGACTAATACCGCTATGGCGGTGGACTTGCAAAGTCTCACAATGGCATGTTAATGACAGCTAGCATTAATGCACTAGTGCAGCATGTGATCCTGACTTCAATAAGAGTCTGAGAACAGATCCTTGGGTCTAATGTAAGTAACATTGAATCTGGCTAATGATCTTTGTGTCCTCTCCGTATTAATGGGTATTTTCCCCTATTGCTGGTATCATGAGTATCCTTTAAAATTTGCTAACAGCTGTTTAGTTGATGGATGTGATATCAGTGTTGATGAACAATATCATATGGAAAAGTTGATAGTACGCCTTGACCATTGACACTGGTCACAGTTAAGCATGTATTGTGAGATGACACATCATTATTAATGGTCATGGTCAGTGAGTTATCCTGAGAACTAGCTAATGGTTAGTAATGCTTGCAGATGGGAATCAGGTGAGTTTGTATATTGTTACAGTAACGGTACTTAGCACTGTACTGTACATGCATTGTTTTATCCTCCTCAGCCTTTTTTGACCACTTATTTTCAGATTTTTGTTTTTGTCACCACACTGTATGTGTGAAACTGGATTGGATTACACAGTCCAGAGTTTTAAGTATCTGATTCATTGAGCAGATATAGATAAGTTGTAAGTGCTATGTACATTCATGGTTTCTTTAATTAAATGGTGTGATTTCTGATAATACTATTTTTTTCATCAGATTCCAGTTGCAGTAGTGTAGTGACCACATATGACCCTGGAAGGTGCTATGCATCATACATATTATAGACTATGACATTACCCCCTTTAAGTACCTCCTGTTTCCCAACGATAGCCTCTTGCTCTCCTTGGATACGCCCAGACCACACTCATGATATTAATGCACATTTCTGATTGTGCTCTGTGTATGAAATAAAGCTTTGTTATATCGTTCTCACAGTGTCAATGTGTTTTCAATGGTTGGGGTTTTGGGACATCCAGATACATCACATTTGTCTCACATTCCTATATCGGTAAACTAATTAGCCCTAGTTACTATGCAATAGGTTAATACATATAATAACAATAATAACAATAATAATAGTAATAATATCATAAGATATCATATAATATATATATATATATATATATATATATATATAATATATAATAATAATAAAGGGTTAATACACATGCAAAGTCCAATTTGTGATACTTTGTATCAACATTCCCCTGAAGGCCTGATAGGAATATGACAGGTGATAATGTCAATTCATTGATAGCAAAACACTTAGTGGGAGGTCCCCAAAGGATAATGGGTATACATCTTGGAACATGACCACTAGCAATGGCGTGGGACTTTCCAGGATGGGCATTGCGGAGATGGAGGTGAGTCAGCTGTTGCTCCACGTGCCTCTGCACATCCTCCATGTGTTTTTGCGGCCCTTCCTGATAGGTTAGAGTAGATTAGTGTAATGTATGTTACCCTGGTCCCATTCAGGATTGCTAAGTGGTGGTGGTGACGGGGCTTGTGTACCTCAATGAAGCTGTGAGCCATATCATGTAGGGCCACTGTGGGTGGGATAGTCATAGCAGAGAGGTCAGACAAATCACAGTCCACTAGAGAAGGAACTGGCAACCCACTTCAGTATCTTTGACATGCAAACCTTGTGGAAAAGTACAGACAGAGACATAAGAGACTGTGCTGCAGTCCATAGGGTCACAGAGAGTAGGACACAACAGAGGGACCAAACAACCATAAATGAAATGTTCCCCTGGTACTTGATATATATCATGTGGTGTAATTTGGCCACTATTTGTTTTCCCAATGTAGATGTGATGAGTGACATGTACAGTATATCCAATGCTCTTTGTATTTTTAGGGTCCACATTAAAGCCATTTGCATGTATTTGTGTTGCAAATTAATGAGGTAGTGTGTCTTTAATGGCTTTCGGCATCTTGCAGCATTACTTTTCATATTTGCATATGCATGGCCATTACAACCTATGAGAAAACTATTTGATGTTTGGGAGTTGTTTTTCAAGCAATTGAAATGCCTTCCATTGCTTTCCCTGTATATTTTAAAGTGCATTGGTGTGTTTTTATTGAGTTTTGCAGTTTTCCAAACTAGTCTGTAAACCCTTTGCAGGTCCTATTTAGAACCCGCAAGCTTTGGGCCGCAATTTACCGTTTGCGGGCTTGACTGCAGGTGCAGTCTTTAGCAATTTTTGCAATTGAATAGCGATTTGTGGTTTTATTGATCGGAACTCTTGTGGACCTGAAAGATCAAAGGCTGAAAGTTCCGGGTTTAACCACAGTAAAGTTTTCAAAAGCCTAACACGTAAACCGTTTGGAGCCCGCAAAAAGATGCCAATTGAATAGCAAATTAGCGTACGGCCTCACTTATGGGCTCCAGTAACTGACAATTGCTCAACTATGAATGAGGCTCATGATATATTTAGTAACCATAAAGTTCTATGAAAAAAAGCATTTACATTTTCGGGAAACAACCCACATGCTATTTGAGAGTAACATAAAAATGTTTAAACTGAAACTTTTTAAAAGATCTGCAGTCCTACAGAATTTGGACAAATAATAAATGTTCCATTGACAAAACTTTCATCGCTATATAATATTCTATATTTTAGGTTCTGTCTGACACATTTTTCCATGGAACAGGAAGTCACAATATATCCTTTATCTTTGTGGGTAATCTGGGGTAATTTCATTCCTGTAACACCATACTATTGCTAGTCCCCAGACTATCCATTACTAATTTATACATTTGTTTTCTTCACACTTGTTCCCTTTTTATCATTTTCAATTTCTTAACAATTTCAACTGCACAAATCACATATGATATTAAATATCCTATTTTTTTGAGAGTTCCTTTTAAATAATTCACCCTGAAAATATGTCTCAAATATTACTAATCAACCTTAAAGGAATTGCTCCACTTCACCTTTGCCAAAAACATCCTCCAAGAATCTAAACACAAAAATATCAGCGATGGGCAGCAAAAATTATATAACAATCCTAACTGTATTTTCAAAAGAAAATATTAAATGCTTCCATCTCACGACCTTTATTTCACAAATGCTAAATATTTCTTACCAATTCAGCTCCTCTGATTCTGAGTTATTGAGAATGTAATTCCCAGGACATTTCTATACCTGGAGGAAGAAGTAACTTTTTTTCCAAGTTCCCCAATAACATTTACTGTAACAACACTAAGCAGTATAGGACACTCAAAAATAGTGTTTGTTTTACACATAGTGATAATATATTAGTGTTCAGCATTCTCCTTACTCTTCTTCTTTCCTTTTGGGGAGTTCCCTGAAGGTAAAAATTTTTTATTGGATGTTTCATATTTATTTTCCAAAATAATTCTGTCAGGATGAAGAAATATGATATTAGCAGTTACATTTTCCTTGCTGACGCATACTTTAGTGACCCTGTTAATTTTTAGAATGGTTTTACATTCCTCATCCTCACCCTTGAATTTGATTCTATCAGCACTGTGATGCATCCTTCTATCATTAACAGGTTCATCTGCTCCTAAAATACTGATTGGCTCTGTTATTGGGGTTCCTACATGCTCATCCTTTCTAGGAGGTACATATCTGTGGCCTATGTTCTCCTGAGGGTTCTGTCCATCTTGTTTCTCTTGCTCATTGGGCATCACTCTCCAATTATGCTCTGCTTCAGGATAATCATTACAAAACTGCCCACCTTCATAGCAGAGATTGCAAACAATATCCTTATTACATTCAGAACTATGATGTCCTATTTTACACTGAGAACATAACTGCAGTTGTCTGGTGGAATCACATTTAAAGCACGTTTTTAGTTGTCACCACTACATTCCTGTATTACTTAATATCAGCAAAAATATATTTAAAGCTGTACCTTTGCATCTCTAACTCCAGGCTGACCACTGGGACTGGGATGGTTTCAGCATTTCGGGGTCTCTCCAATATATTTTTATTTTCTGCTTCAAATGACTCTACAGGTTCAGCATTATCTGCAACCTCCGCCATTGTTCTCAGTAATGATAATGCCTGAGACCCCCAGTCTTCTCTTCTCATGATCTATGTATCTCTTGCTCTTGGTTTCCTTTTTCTTGCCCATAACATTACTTTTACACCAGTTTCAGACTTCTTTTCTCTCCCTTGTGGATAATTTGGGACTAACTAAGGCCTCATTATCACACTCATCACTCTTAATGACAGCAATGCATACCCGTGTGTAAGATAATGACAGCTAATTTTGGAGATGTTTCTTATTCGAAAAACATGATTTTGTTATTGTGAGGGATGAAAGAGAGAGCAGGGTACAATCGAACCCCAAGATAACAGGAAGAAAGGAGTGATGATATCTATTGGCAGAGCTAGTGAAAAACTTTTGGGCCCCCATAGAAGATGGAGGGGTGAGCAGAAAATATTTTTTGTGCCGTCTCCCCCGTCTGTACCAAGTCCCTCAGTACACATCTACAGTATATACACATATATAAATATATAAATATATATATATATATATATATATTTTATAATTATTTTTTTCTCCTGCTATGTTTAGTAGAGTAGAGGTAGTATGATAGACCTAGATGTATGTTGGGGAATATTTTATTTACACATGCAGCATTGCTCATTGATTTTAATTATATATATATTTGGAAAATCAGAGCTTTAATACTTCCCTCGTTATTTCCACCATCACTTACCCCATCACCTCCCCCTTTACTTCCCGATTCCCCCCCCCCCCCCCATCACCTCCCATTTTTTTTCTTTTTTTGGTCAGCACTTGCCCCATCCCCCCAGAGAAGGGCCTCAGTGATTATAACATCATTGGCAACAGTGACAGATATTTGATGAGTGGAAGCTGTAGTAGAGGGTCGGAGTATTAGTAGCTCAGTCCTTGACATGTTGAGTTTGAGTTGACAGCCAGACATCTAGAAGGATATGCTTGAGAGACTGTTGGCAACACATGCTTGAAGCGAGAGGGATATATCCGGTGCTGAGAGATAGAATTGAGGGTCATCTGTATATAGATGATACTGAAATACAAAATATTTTGTTGGGGTACCATGGTAGGATGTATAGATGGACAAGAAGTGGGGGCTCAACCTTGGGGTACACCAACACTCAGAGGGAGCAGTGAAGAAGAGGTACCAGATCAGGAGACACTAAATGTTTGATTTTCTAGATGTGAACCATGAGAGAGCTGTGTGATGGATACTAAGAGAATGGAGAAATTTGGCTCAACTGTATCAAAGGCAACAGATAGAATTAGAATAGAGAAGCAACCCTTTGACTTGAAGGTGAGCAAGTCATTAGTGATTTTTATGAGAGCTGTCTATGTGGAGTTTTGGGTTGGAGGTCAAGAAGGGAGTTGGAGGAATGGAAATGGTTTAGACGGTTTTAGACCATTTGCTCAAGCAGTTTTGAAGCCAGGGGAAGTAGAGAGATAGGGCGATAGTTAGATGTAAAAGCTGAATCAGATGATTGTTTCTTAAGAATGGGTGTAATTATGGCGTGTTTTGAAGATGACTGAAACTTGCTGGTGTTTAGGGAGAGGATGAATATATGTGTAAGAGTTGGGTTAAGTGTGGTGGAGACAAGAGAGACTAGCTCTGATGAAATAGGATCAAGTGGGCAAGTTTCAAGGTGAGAGGTTGAAAGAGGACCAGAGACTCCATTCTCAGTTACAGGGTCAATGGAGTCCACAAAAGATGTGGCATTGTAGAGGGGCAAAAATCAATTTTGTCACAACTCAGAGACGAGGGGGCATATTCACTCCTTATTCTCCTGCATTATCTTACAGGGGCAATCTGCAGATTGGGACTTTATTAATCCAGCACCCAGCAACTCAATTCAGATCAGCCACACCAACTCTTAGTTCAGAGACTGACTGGCAACTTTATTCTTCTTACACAGATATTTAACAAACACCAAAAGATTTTACCCACACCCCACATCTTCCTGTATCAGGGGTCTGGTTTGTTACTTTGACCGCCTCACCCCATTACCAGGGTAACCAACCCCCTCATTGCTTGAGAAAAGGGCTTAAAAGGGTTCATCCTGTCAGGCCAGCTCAGATTTTATGACTATACCTTGATCACACATGAGGCCTGCAAGGAGGGCAGAGGGTATTTCAACCCTTACAGATGAGAGGCCAGATGTCTGGCAAATTGCTCTTTCTGGTTCCACAATCCATTCCATTGGGGGAGGGACACATCCAACACTTCACACAGCAACAATTACAGAAAATAAATGCACAAATTAAATAAGTAACAAGATATTCACATTAGTTGCTTTTTACATAACATTGAATGTCCATTTTGATAGCGTTGATGTTAGCATTTAGATGTGTTAGGGTCCCAAATAACAGGTTTACTTGTGGGGTTTAGGGAGGTCCCAAAATCAGTCATGACAGGTTTGTTGATAGGATGGTGTGTTTGAGCCATGTTTAGTGGAGAGTTAATTATAGGACCTTTTCAATTTTATTTTTAAAGTGTTCAGTTGTGAGACTGGCAGGGGGTGAGTGGGCAGAGGAGAGTATTCAATATACCTAACAAACTTTTGGGGTTAGAGGACATAATTGATAATAAAGGTATATAGAAGTTTCCTGTTTTTTTAAGTCTCTTAGCAAACAGCCACAAATTAACAGAAAATATACATTGCATTCCAAAGTTCAGTCTTACAGTTTTATTTGCTCCAAACTACCATCACAGAGCTGCTTACATCATCAAAACGTACTAGCCATTAGGAATGCAGCATTCAAGTACAGATTTTAACCTGTTAGTTACTGGCCAAAGCGCTGTGTTACAAGCTTGGGAGTTGTCGCAGCACAAACAGCTCGAGGAAAGGGGTTGGAGGAAGAGAGAGACTGAGATAGAGAGAGAGAGACGCACACACAGAGAGAGACTGAGATATGGAGAGACACTGAGAGAAAGACTGAGAGACAAACTGAGAGAGACTCTGTCAGCTGCAGGTTTGTTAGGTCTGCAAAATAGAGAGAAAACAACTACAGGAGTGGTTGATACATAAAATGTTTTTTCAGCAGAGGTGGTAGACGTGACAAGTAAGGCTGAGCCCACACTGCAGGTATAGCAGTATGGCTTTATTTTATATGTAAACTCTGTGTTATTGTTTGCTGTTGGGACTGGGGTGGGATGCGCTACAGAGACTGTAGAAATGTGCTGAAGACACTGAGGGGGGAATAAACTGCAGAGTGAATATGAGAGTTGAAGTGAGCTGGAATCTGATACAGGGAGAGACTCTTATATGAAAATACATTGCACCTTCTTACATCGATATGTGCCAGACTACAAATCCCATGATGCAGACTTTTACTACAATGTTGCAGCTGTCTCTCCTTGCTACTGATTGGCCAAAAGGAATTATGAATGTTATGCTAATTTAGCCTGAGTTTGTAGGGGGTGTCTACCCCAACTTTACAACTGGCAAAAAATAGATGATATTTTGCTAACTTCAAGGTAAGTTTCTTAATGTTTATTTTGGGATTTTTTTTATGCAAATTTTTTTTTATACACTACTGATTCTCCTCTATCAGATGCATTTATAATCTAGGAAACTTAGATATGCTTTTAAGGATGAAAAAGTACTGTTGTTTGACAAGAATAAGGACAGAGAAGTAGGAGCATAAAATAGTGGAAGGTATGGTGAGGTTGCAGGATAGGAGGTGGTGATCAGATAGAAGGAGTGGGGAAATTACAATATTATAGATTGTGCAGTGATTGGCATTGAGGGGGAATCACGTGGAGTGACTGGCTCACAGCAGGTACCAGTATTAAGCCCTTAATAATGTAGCATTTAAGTAATCAATCCTCAGGCATCCAGGCTTCTTATAGTTATTATTCTGCCTTTATGGGGTATTGAAAGTACAAATAGGCTTTTTTTAAATTTCGTCCACCATCATTACAGGAGGTATGTGATAGCGATGTTTAAAATAATTATGGTTCAGGACCTCAGGGCTTAAAATATTAGGGAAATTTCTAGCACTCAGGTTGCATTTTTTGGAGGTTAGAATAATGTGTATGATGTGATAGCTCAGAAGTGATTTACGAGTTAACTTCACTCAGTTATTTTCTTACCTACATGAAATGGAGGTATAACTCTTTGTGTGACCTTTTAAGAGCCTTTTCTTGTCTATTTTGGTATGCATGTTCTGATGCCAAGATAAATGTTCATTTAAATAATTTTAGACAAATCTGGTGTATAATGTTTCAGAGGCTAAGATAAAAGGCTCTAGGGTAAGTGCATCTTCGACACTCCAAATCTGTCAGATTGCGAGGGCATCTCCTGTGCACAGCCCTCTTCAGATCACCCCACAGAATTTCAATCGGATTCAGGTCTGGGCTCTGGCTGGGCCATTCCAAAACTTTAATCTTCTTCTGGTGAAGCCATTCCTTTGTTGATTTGGATGTATGCTTTGGGTCGTTGTCATGCTGAAAGATGAAGTTCCTCTTCATGTTCAGCTTTCTAGCAGAAGCCTGAAGGTTTTGTGCCAATATTGACTGGTATTTGGAACTGTTCGTAATTCCCTCTATCTTAACTAAGGCCCCAGTTCTAGTTGAAGAAAAACAGCCCCAAAGCATGATGCTGCCACCACCATGCTTCACTATGGGTATGGTGTTCTTTTGGTGATGTGCAGTGTTGTTTTTGCGCCAAACATATCTTTTGGAATTATGGCCAAAAAGTTCAACCTTGGTTTCATCAGACCATAAAACCTTTACCCACATGCTTTTGGGAGACTTCAGATGTGTTTTTGCAAAAGGTAGCCCGGCTTGGATGTTTTTCTTCGTAAGAAAAGGCTTTCGTCTTGCCACTCTACCCCATAGCCCAGACATATGAAGAATACAGGAGATGTACCACACAGCCAGTACTTGCTAGATATTCCTGCAGCTCCTTTAATGTTGCTGTAGGCCTCTTGGTAGCCTCCCAGACCAGTTTTCTTCTTGTCTTTTCATCAATTTTGGAGGGAGCTCCAGTTCTTGGTAATGTCACTGTTGTGCCATATTTTCTCCACTTGATGATGTCTTCACTGTGTTCCATGGTATATCTAATGCCTTGGAAATTGTTTTGTACCCTTCTCCTGACTGATACCTTTTAACAATGAGATCCCTCTGATGCTTTGGAAGCTCTCTGTGGACCATGGCTAGAAATGTTGATATAATAGGTGTGGATTGGCTAGTATATTAACCCAACACAATTTATCGTTGAATGGGCCCATTTAAATGCGAAGGTGTCTTCCAAAGGCACTCTAATTGTCCTGATCAAAGCAATTGCTTCTGTCTTATTAACCTGAAAACCAGATATATCATTATATCGATTAAGCAGGTTGACTAGAGAAGGTATTGTAATCTTGGGGCCAGAGAAAAATAATAAATAATTTTTCCTGCTGTAATACCTTTCCATATCTTTGTTTTATTAGCGGGTCAATAGCTATGTTTAATAATAAAGGGGAGATCGGACAGCTCTGTCTTTTTTGCCTTTCAAGTACAAAATAGGTGGAATTCAGTCCATTTATAGTTATCTATTTTTGACAAACCCAAATTGATTGAGGGGTAGAAGATGTTGCTCTATGAGTTGTAACCTATTCGCTACAATGGAGATAAGGAAGTTAAGGACAAATACAATGGCTGTATTGAGGCCTTGTGATTTCAGTTAAATAAGTTGTGAGACATGGATTTAATATCTTATAGTACTCAGCACTTAAGCTATCTGGCCCTGGTGTTTTATATAAAGTAAATTCATAATATATTTTGTTACTTCTAGATTTGTTATCAGTTTATTGAGCGTGTCTCTTTCATCAGGCATAGATTTGTGTAAGCCATGTTTGTTGTAAAAAGACACCCAAATTTGAATCATCATGTTTTTTGGAGTAAGCATTTTTTTTTAAGTTTGAAAGAGTCTTTAGATTCAAGGTTTTGGTATTTAGATGAATGTACTAAGTTTGCTAAGAGCTTACCCACCTTCTCTTCTCAACTAAAGAAGTGGTTCTTTTGTAAAGCCAGTTGCTACTGTGTCATATCTCCAGCAAATGAATCCATATGTTTTAATTCTTAGTAACTCTTTCTAGTTATTGGCTAAGGGTCTGTTTTATGAGAATAATATGCTTCAGTTAGATCTTTGTATATGTCATGGAGTTGAATTCCTCGTGTTCTTCCATTTACCAAAGACAAATGCAATAATATGACAGCTCATAACAGCCTTGGAGGACTCCAACAGTTATGTTGGTCATCTGTTTAAGTCAGATTGTCATTGATAAAGTTATGTCAATGTGTTACAAACGCATTCTTAAAAGATTTGGAAGTGTATAAATATTGTGGAAACCTCCAGTTTATTCAAAACAGCAAAGTGGCACGAAGTAGAAATGTATAACTATGTAAGTAGAAGTAATCATTTTTTTCTCATGGTTTAAGTGTTTGCCATGTGTCAATTAACAATCTGTGAACAGATTCAGTAGTGAAACCTGTTGCATCACCTTTTTACTGTGGGTCCCACCTGTCCATCAGCTGGTCCATAACACTATTCATTTCACTTGTCACCACCAACATTCCTTCTGTCCAATAGTAGATCTTCTCCCATAAGAATGTTTAGGCGCATTAGGAGGATATAAATTAATGACAGCAGAACGTTTGGTTTCAATTCTTAATTTCATCATTAAATATCTGCCTTTTGTTTCTTGTTTTACATTGACATTACATAGGTTATAACCTATTTAGGAAAGATAGGGGAAATGGTAAAAGAGGAGGAGGGATTTCTCTGTATGTTAAGCCTGAATTTAAGCCTATACTCCAAGACGATATTTATGGTGGAACTAGCGATAATGTTGAATGTTTGTGGGTAGAGTTAAATAGCGGTACAGAAAATTCTAAAAGAATAATAGCAGGAGTATGCTATAACCCCCCCCCAATATATAAAGTGAGGGAATGCAATTATTGTTACAGATTGGAAATGCAGTTAAGCATGGGCAAGTTCTAATAATGGGAGATTTTAATTACCCTGAAATAAACTGGATAAATGAGACCAGCAGTTCAGCTAAGGGGAGCAGGTTCTTGACTACACTCAGAGATCTTTATCTGGCCCAGGTTATACAAGAACCTACTAGAAATGAGGGTATCTTGGATTTAGTTATCACAAATAATATTGATATAGTATCAAATGTTGAAATAGGGCAACCTTTGGGAAATAGTGATCACAACACAGTCTAATTTGAGATTGAATAAAAAAAAAAAAAACTGTAAGGGTCTAACGAAAACTCTTAATTTTAAAAGGACAGATTTTAACGGTCTAAGGGCAGCAATACAAAGTGTAGACTGGGACAGACAACTGACAGGTAAAAATACTGAACATAAGTGGACAACATTCAATCCTTACTAAATAAACATACTTATCACTACATACCAAGTGGGAATAAAAGTAAAAGGAGTAAATCACAACCCATGTGTCTTAGCAATGAATTAAAGATGAAGATGAGGAGTAAAAAACAGGCATTTAAATTATACAAACAAGAGGGGACAGAGACTGCTTTACGCAAGTACAAGGAAATCAACAAGGCTTACAAAAGGACTTAGACTGGCTAAAATGGAAAATGAAAAGTTAGTTGCAAAGGAGAGTAAGACTAACCCTAAAATATTTGTTAAATATATTAATGGGAAGAAGGCCAGGAAGGAAGCTTTTGGAACATTACAATGTGACACAGGCACATTGTAATGATAATTAGTGACCAGGAAAAGGCAGATGAGCTAAATAGGTTATTTTCTTCGGTATACACAAGAAAGGTACCAGTGGTTGGGTCACTGCAACACAATGGGGCTACACTACCTTCACCAAATAACTGGTTAACGCAGGAAGAAATCCAAAAGAGGTTAGAAAAAGTAAATGTTAATAAAGCTCCAGGTCCTGATGGAATACATTTAAGGGTACTGAGGGAACTGGGCCCTCTAATAGCAAAAACATCTAATTTTTCAAGATTCACTCAACAAAGGGTCTCTACCAGATGACTGGAGAAAGGCAGAGGTGATACCTATATTTAAGAAAGGAGCAAGAGCAAATCCAGGGAATTATAGACCAGTGAGTCTCACTCCAGTAGTGGTAAAGCTTTTAGAAGGGTTAATATAAGGGTAGTATACAGGAATATGTCTATTCAAACAGCATTATAAGTAGGAGCCAACATGGATTTATGAAGGATAGGTCATGTCAAACAAACCTAATTAGTTTCTATGAGGAGGTTAGTAGGAACTTGGATCAAGGCAACTCAGTGGATGTAGTCTATTTGTATTATGCAAAGGATTTTGATACAGTGCCACATGGAAGACTATTGAGCAAACTAATGGATACAGATTTTGCCATATATATACAAGGCTTTGTCAAAGGAACTTTTTGTGGCAAGAGGTTTTCAACTGACAAGGGGACATCCTTTGAGATTAGAAGTAAAAAGATTTCACCTTAAAGAAAGAGAAGGGTTCTTCACAGTAAGGGTGGTTAATCTGTGGAATTCTCTACCAAAGTAGGTGGTGACAGCGGATTCGATAGATAATTTTAAAAAGGCATTAGATATATTTTTAAATAAAAAGGGCATTAAGGGCTATCCTAGATAAATGGAGAGGGAGTATTGATCCAGGGATGAATCCGATCACCAGGAATTATTTTTATTTTTTTTCCCCTGTTGAGACAATTGGCAAAGTTTCACTGTTTTTTTTTTTTTGCCTTCCTCTGGATCAATCAACAATAAATCTGCGTATTGCAGATCAGAGGAGATTTAAAAAGGTTGAACTTGATGGACTAAAGTCTTTTTTCAACCTAAATTACTATGTAACTATGTAACTATGAAATCACATATATAGTTGTCGTAATTACGATTTGTTGGTCAAAAGTTACAGGCTTACAACAGGATTGCCACACACCCATTTTTAGCAGGCTTGAGGAGATAATACAATCTCTGAACCATAGAGCTTTGAGCTGTGTGGAGGATGTACTTGCACAGTGCGTCTTTTGAACTAAAACGATGTATGGTAATAGAAGGCAATTATGTTGAAAGACATTTTTCCAGAGTGTTTAGTCCCTCTGCATTCCAGGACAAAACCCAGAAGTTTTTTTTAAATTGTATCTGAGCTGGACGGTGCTCTTTCAAATGATTGAAAAATATGTGTTCCATGTCCCTTTGATTTGGCTTGACCAATGCTTTGGTGATCCTAAATATTGCTGATGATCTTAACAGACCACCCGCTCATTTTTTGCTTTTTTCTTAAACATCTATTATGCTCTTTTGGAGTATAGCCTGTGTATTTATAAACAATAACATATAGTATCTTAATACTTATACACTTCTTGTATGTGCTTTAATCATTTGATCTCATAGTGGTTTTAATCCACATTTGCTTCATGAACCACAAGAGTGAAACACACTGACCATGTGTTTGGAAACCTCTAGAGGTTTCCAGTTAATTGGCTTGGATTATTATATATGACAGCGTGATGATAAGGGTATTTAAGTCAAAGCAATATACACCTGAGACAAACATATAAATTGCTGCTCAACCATGGACTTTATGGTAAATGGTATTTATTAAAATGTAAACTTTATTAATAAATGTTAAAATTATGTAAGTATGGACCAGGGCAAAGTATTTTTATGTACATTGTCATGGTATATTCTTACTCACTTTGTATTGACTTGTTGGCTATTAATAAATTGTATAGAGTTTTGAATGCAGTAAGACTCTGTTTCGTTGTTCTGTCTAAAGTCATTTTTTTATTACTATTCTTTAAATAATTATTAACTGAATAATTTTAGATGAAACTTGTAATACTTACTGTTGGCATATCCGATGATTACAGTAAATTGAGTAAACAGTAGAGAGGAGCAATCTGATTTTCAGATCCATCTACATGGTTCCTGTTTCTGTGCATGAAGTTTGTTAGCCAATTATTTTTTTTGCACGTTTGGCGTCTGGCACAACTCCATTATGCTTTTGCAAAGCTTTAAATCCAAATAAGAAGTTAGAGGGAACAATCTGAAAGCAACATATATGTTCTACAGTTCAATTCAAATATGTAACAAATATATGTAATTGCTATGTCTACTTAGACTCTGGATGACCTACTAGTAACCTACTGGAAAAGTTAGAGGCACGCTTTATTTCATACGTTACTGAACACAATGCAGATCAGAATAATCCTGTGGTAATGTCTGTTTATAATAAGAATTTTGCTGTTGTTCCTGTTTCGCCCCTGTACTAAGCCCGTATTGAAACATCCTGCATTTTACATTTAAACTTGAATTTCAGTCATTTGTTCCTGAGATACTTGCACATTCAAATTCTACTGCATTATTGACTGTTTGTTAGTATACCATGATATGGAAATTACGCACTGCTAAAAATGGATGAAAGTGTTTTATTGGAATTCCAATAAGCTGCCCTACAAATAGAAGTGTGAGAGTGTTTTTAATGGATTTCATCGTTGCAAGCATAATGGTTCTACATTTCGTATCAGTTCTTCTTTTGAAACACTCAAAAAGTTAGGACTATACTTTAATGTTACAATTGAAATTCAGATATTGAAAAGTAGAATGCAAAGGTGATGTTTTTAGACGGCTGTGCTGAATATTTGTATATACATTAATGCTTTTCATGTCCTACCCACGTCATGTGTTGTTTTTTTCTGCAGATTCAAAACATACTAATTGCTCATGTCTATAATCTGACAACACACTTAATTAAAAATTCAATGTAAAGGGCTTTTTTTTTGTATTACAATTTATCAAATAGTTTAGATTTTAACCTCAGCTAAATGATTATGTTTCAAAAGAAATTCACCTTTCATTGTAGCTGTCTGGTGATTGCCATGTCCACAGTGGTCAGCTGGTAAAGTTACACATGTGAAACAGGGTATTTCCTTTCTTGGGAAATTATGGGTCTCAAGCCCCTTTTTTCTAAGGAGAGTTATTACCAATATTACCAAAATATTCCCTATCGCTTAATAACAGGATGCATAAGGCATAGCTCTAGCTGCATAATGCTGATACATGACGTGCATGTATGAGGTGACATCCATTTCGCCATTTGAACAGCTTTTTCAAAAGCTTAAATTGTAAATTAGTTTAATTTTTTTTTTATATGTGGCCAAAGTGGGATTTCCCCTCTCTGTGTGCTCTCTGTCCATGCACTCTCTGTCTGCTCTTTCTCTGTAGTGTGTCTCTCTCTGTCCTGTGTGTGTGTCTCTCTCTCTCTCTCTCTCTGCGCGCTCTCTCCGTACACTCTCTCTGTACGTTATCTATCCATGCACTATCTCTCTCTCTGCTCATTCTCTCTGTCTGTGCGCACTCTCTCTCTGTCCTGTGTGTCTCTCTCTCCATCTCTCTCTGTTCTGTGTGTCTCTCTATCTCTGTCCTGTGTCTCTGTCTCTTTCTGTGCGCTCTCTCCCTGTGCACTCTTTCTTTCTCCCTCTGTACTGTGTGTGTCTCTCCTTCTCCCTTTCTTTCTCTCTCTGTCTCTTCCACTTTCTGTCCTGTGTGTGTTTCTCTTTCTCTCTGTGAACTCTCTCCCTATCTCCCTCTCTGTGCACTCTTTCTCTCTCCCTCTGTCCTGTGTGTGTCTCTCTCTCTCTCTCTCTCTCTATCCTGTGGCTCTCTCTCTCTCTGTCCTGTGTGTGTGTGTCTCTCTCTCTCTGTGTCGTCTGTGTGTCTCTCTCTGTCCTGAGCGTGCGTGTCTCTCTCTCTGTCCTGTGTCTGTCTCTCTCTCTCTGTCCTTTGTTTCTCTCTCCCTCTCTCTGTCCTGTGTGTCTCTTTCTCACTCCCTCTGTCCTGTGTGTGTCTTTCTCTCTCTCTCTGTCCTGTGGCTCTCTCTCTGTCCTGTGTGTCTCTTTCTCACTCTCTCTGTCCTGTGTGTGTCTTCTCTCTCTCTCTCTCTGTCCTGTGGATCTCTCTCTGTCCTGTGTGTCTCTTTCTCGCTCTCTCTGTCCTGTGTGTGTCTTTCTTTCTCTCTGTCCTGTGGCTCTTTCTCTGTCCTGTGTGTCTCTTTCTCACTCTCTCTGTCCTGTGTGTATGTTTCTCTCTCTCTGTCCTGTGGCTCTCTCTCTGTCCTGTGTGTCTCTCTCTCTCTGTCTCTCTCTGTCGTGTGTGGCTCTCTCTGTCCTGAGCGTGTGTGTCTCTCTCTCTGTCCTGTGTCTGTCTCTCTCTCTCTGTCCTTTGTTTCTCTCTCCCTCTCTCTGTCCTGTGTGTCTCTTTCTCACTCTCTCTGTCCTGTGTGTGTCTTCTCTCTCTCTCTCTCTGTCCTGTGGCTCTCTCTCTGTCCTGTGTGTCTCTTTCTCACTCTCTCTGTCCTGTGTGTGTCTTCTCTCTCTCTCTCTCTGTCCTGTGGATCTCTCTCTGTCCTGTGTGTCTCTTTCTCACTCTCTCTGTCCTGTGTGTGTCTTTCTTTCTCTCTGTCCTGTGGCTCTTTCTCTGTCCTGTGTGTCTCTTTCTCACTCTCTCTGTCCTGTGTGTATGTTTCTCTCTCTCTGTCCTGTGGCTCTCTCTCTGTCCTGTGTGTGTGTGTCTCTCTCTCTCTGTCTCTCTCTGTCGTGTGTGGCTCTCTCTGTCCTGAGCGTGTGTGTCTCTCTCTCTGTCCTGTGTCTGTCTCTCTCTCTCTGTCCTTTGTTTCTCTCTCCCTCTCTCTGTCCTGTGTGTCTCTTTCTCACTCTCTCTGTCCTGTGTGTGTCTTCTCTCTCTCTCTCTCTCTGTCCTGTGGATCTCTCTCTGTCCTGTGTGTCTCTTTCTCACTCTCTCTGTCCTGTGTGTGTCTTTCTTTCTCTCTGTCCTGTGGCTCTTTCTCTGTCCTGTGTGTCTCTTTCTCACTCTCTCTGTCCTGTGTGTATGTTTCTCTCTCTCTGTCCTGTGGCTCTCTCTCTGTCCTGTGTGTCTCTCTCTCTCTGTCTCTCTCTGTCGTGTGTGGCTCTCTCTGTCCTGAGCGTGTGTGTCTCTCTCTCTCTGTCTTGTGTCTGTCTCTCTCTCTCTGTCCTTTGTTTCTTTCTCCCTCTCTCTGTCCTGTGTGTCTCTTTCTCGCTCTCTCTGTCCTGTGTGTGTGTCTCTCTCTTTCTATTCTGAGTGTGTGTGTCTATGTCATGTGTGTGTCTCCCCTGTCTCTCTCTTGACTCTCTCCTGTCTCTTTCTCTGCCCTGTCTCTACTGGCGCTGTCTCTGGATGGCTCTGGATGTGGCGCTGTCAGTGGCCGGTGCACATCGCATGCATGCATACCCAACTTTATAGGAAATGTGTAATCTACCCCAACATAACAATACCACTGTGTTTATTTATGGATATATACAGTATTTATTAATAACAACATGTGCGTGTGTACATAGTATATCTTAATTTTTAGAGTTTATGTATACAAAAATGTTATTCACTAATAATGATTCCTTGATATCTTTCTTAATTTCTCTTCCAACAAAATATGGTATTATTATTATTATTATTATTATTATTATTATTATTATTGTTAATGGGGTGGTGAAGTCAATTGATTTATTTAATTAGCTACTTGCAAAAGCCTTGAACTCATAAATTTGGCTATGGGTGTTTTTTTATAAATGTTTATATGCATTCTATTGCCTTGAGAATTCATTAGTGCCAATAAGTAATATTTTAATATTTGCGGAATATGTAGCAATATTAAGAGTGATTTAAAATGTGTATAAATTTACGAAATGGGCAATTGAGTCGGGCCCTTTGTGGGCAATCTACATGAATAATAATCACAGTGAAAGACTAATTAAAAATGCTCCTTTTAATTTTTTTCAAAGAAACTGTTCTTTGCTGTAAAGGATACTGACTATAATTTGATCAACACATGATAGACTATTGTGATTGAAGTTTATTAAATAATTGTATTATTGTATATATGTAATGATTATTTTCTGTTTATATTTTCAGTTTCAAATGGTCTCTACATATTCTATTTGAAACTGTATAGGAGTATGCTAATTTAATATCACATTTCTTCAAATAATAATGTATTCATATGAGCACTGTATATTGTGTATTGTATTGAATATGCATATACTGAGTACATTTTATACATGATCATGACACCTAATTTAATTAACAAGCATGCTAAATTAACTTTCCCTTTTAAATGTCATTTTCTGATATTGGTTTTTCAATCTTCTGAACAGAAATGCAGAAAAACAATAAATCCACTGACAGACATTTTTTATATTTTCATTGAATGTCTATATTCTTTACTTATTAAATTAATCTACACTTAAGTAACAAGTGTATAAAATATAAAAACTACTAATTTTATGAAAGGAATATAATTGTAATCAACTATATTTTGTATCAATAATTCCAAATGCATTGTATACATTATTTTTAAATTAAATACGTACCACGGTGGGCAAATAAACAGCATTGATTCATATTGTTGTCCTCCTCGTTGTACCAGGTGTCTTTCAGAGAGTTCGGGTTTAGCACATGTACAGCACACTTAGGCCCTCATTCAATTGCAATTTGAACAATTGAATAGGGCCCTAAATAACCACATTACATATATTTTTTAAAGAAGTTTTTTGTTAGCAAGCATCTATTCAAAAGAAAGGTTTTCAATAACTAAAAAATTCTATAAAAAATATATGTTATGTGCTTATTTAGGGTCCAATTCAATTGGGCAAATTGCAATTGAATGAGGCCCCAACTACTTAACTGAAACCCACACTTCCTACTGTAAGGAACATCTTTCTCAATCTGGACTACACAAAGAGCCATTTGTAGTACAACTAGAGCATGGTAAATGCTATATATACTTGGAAAGTTCCCTGGTGTACTGATAAGGTTTGAGAAAGACACTTAAGGTAGGAGAGAGAAAAAGATGAAAGAATTTGAGAACTGAGGGCTACTTTTATCATAGGGTGAATCGGAATACAACATCTATTACTGCAGATACACTGTCATATATGCAAAGCAGTATTTATCAAGATAGAGCGTGCCTAAATGCAATCATATAATAGTTGTCAAACTGCGAGACGTCGTCGCGCTTTGCAAGGCGAGCCATTAACACGTAGCACTTAGCAGATGAGCTCCAAAGGCGCTCATCGCTGGGAGCCTAGCGAGACGAGCTGTTAACACCTAGCACTTGGGAGATGAGCGCCCGCCTGCGAGCCTTGCATAGCGAGGCGAGCCTTTAAGCCACTACAACGCACTACGACTATCAGCACTAACACGTATAGGCAATGAAAACACTTCCTAAACGCGGGATCGCCTTGGCGTGCAAGCGGTTGACAACAGCAGGACTTAGAAAAAAAAATACAAGACAGGGCGCAAAAACTTACGAGATTAATGGCCGAACGCCAAAAATGAAAAAAACAATAAAAACACACTAAATACACCCCAAAACAATTACAAAAACATCACAGACAACACGGGGCAACAGACAGGACATCTGGGAGTGAGGTGGAACGTAAATTTAAATCGATTTAGACGATTTTCGGCACTCGAAAATCGCCTAAGCGAGAAAAAAAATGGCTGCTGAAAAAAATTAAAACGAGGATACACGACCACGGACTGTGCAAAACACTGCCAGATGCGTAGCACTTTACACATCACACTACGACCTACAAAATCCCTTTTACAAAAGCCGGAAAATGCTCACGAGAGGCGTAACACATTAATAACATTACTACTATACAATGCCACAATACACAATAAACTAACGGCTTTACCTCGCGCACGCAGCCTATTTAGAATACACCCTTGAAACATTCATTATACTTTATAAGCAGGGCACCAACACTCAAACTGTATATTCTATGCAGACGGAAAATACAAACAGATTGTTAGCTCTTCAGCCTATTGCTCGCTGCATATATGAATTATAAATAATTAAAGTATATTCATTTATTTAAGAAATCACTCATTATTACTTAAGTGCATATACATAGAAATATATATCTCTTTCAGAGGACCAAAAGTACATGACAGGAGAGGCTTGCAATGAGCGCCGAAGGTCCTCACAGTACAAAACGGTTTACATTCTGTCTCAAACAGCATTCCCATGGTTTAACATTTTATTGCCCCGTCATTTTTGACGGGCAAGTCGCTAGTTCAATATAACCGAAAACTCCTACATCCAATTCAGCAACACAATGGGTGCAGCAACACATTTGCTCTAGGGAGTATTTCAAATACTCGTTTCTGATTGACTGAAATAAGATTGACAAATTTTTCAGTCAATCGGAATATAATATAAGGCAAAGGCACAGTCTAAAAAGCAGCAGTAGCTGCTCCACGGGAACTCTTCGGAGGAGGAGCTCCATTAGATTAATAAATATATTTTTTTTATAGAATAGATTTTTTGGGCCGAGGTCCATTTCCATTGGTCGAAAAGGAGGACCAAGAGCTTTAATCAAGAAAGAAGAGGACAGATTCTTCAAATAACATGGGCTAGAGTGAGGACCAGGACATTGATAATGATGCTGGAGAGTGTCAAAAAAATATGTAATGTATATTTTTCCCCTTTTCAGGTGTAATGTTTATACAGTATGTACTGTTCTTTTTTTATGTATTTAGAGTTAGGGACCATGGGGGTCCAATATGGACCCTGCTAGTGCTAAGATGGGGCCATGAGGGATCTTGAGGACCCCCATGATCACAGTTTAGTATTCCATGGGGGGGTGTATAGGGGTTAATATTAGGTGCCATGGGGGTCAACAGTTAGCCCCAGGGTTATACTTTCGATTCCCGTGGAGGACTATAGTTTGTATAGGATCTAGCTAACTACTAACCCCCACCTAATTTTTTATGCCACAGAGATCTTTATATAACCTCCCTGGCACATTGGTTATCTTTAGATGCCACAGAGGTTCCTACAGGTTCTTTAAGGAACTCTGTGACAGCAAAGTTAACTTTAACTGCCATGGTGCTCCGTTAGGAACCACCTATGGTAGGAGTTTATAGATAGCTGCCACATAGGTCGTTTAAGGACCACCGTGGCAGGGGTTTTATTTAAGATGCCACCAGGGTCCAATGCAGACACCCATGGTATAGGGGTTAGTTTTAGGTGCCATGGAGGTCCATAGGGACTCCCTTTAGTTATACTTAGAAGGGGCATCCATTGGCATGCCCTGGGTCATAGCGAGAACTGGGGGCAGAGCTAGATTAAACATTAAGCAAAATAAGCACATTATTGAAGGCCAGAAAATGAGCACTGCAGAGGGGAGAACAAACTGGAGGCAGGTGATAATGTTGTGCACGCCACTGAAGCCCCAGTCCCTGGTCCCTGTAGCTGAGGAGAACAAGGTGTCCAGGAAGTTTCAGATGTAATTAATATATGCAGCAAGCAATATCCTGAAGAGCTAACAATCATTTTTGATGTTCCTGACCCATACAATGTACATTTGCACTCTTGCTGAGCTGAGGTGTAAGTGTCAGGAATGTGTGAAGTGTGTAGTATAAATAGTGTGGGTGCGTGAGGGCAAACCGTTTGTTTAGCTGTGTAATTCTGCATTTTGGATTGGTAATGTTATAAGTTGCAAGTTAGTGTTGTTAAATGGCAGCGATTATCTATGTGTTAGGCGGTTGTGAAGCTTTTAGCGTACTCCCTAATAGTGTATTTTATACCTCCTACAGTCTTGTGTAGAATTCTTATGTGTCTGGCATGTTTTTTCGTGTTTATTGGTCGTGTAGCCTCGTTTTCCTTTTTTTTGTCCGCCATTTTTTTGTCCCAAATTTTTTTGTCGCTTAGGCGATTTTTATGTGTGGAAACTCAGCAAATTGTGCTTCAATTGTCATACAACCTGACTCCCAGACGTTGTGGCTGTCCCCTGTGCTGAGAGTGATGTATTTTTTTTTGTATTTTTGTTAATTTTAGTGGTGTTATTGTTGTTTTTGTAGGTGCGCGGTTCAGCTGTAAACTTTGTATTTTTTGGGACCTCGTATTTTTTTTTTGTTGCAGGTCGTATTTTTTTTTTGTAAGTCTCGCTTTCCTTGTTGTAAGTGTTACGAGACGTAATTTTTTAAGGACATTTTTTCAAACTGCTACAGGTTTTGCATTCTGAATTGTATAATTGAGTTTTGTGTTGATGTGTAGTTCCTACAGTGCTCATCTCCACCAGCGCAGTGGGCACCTTTGGTGCTCCCTGACGAAATTGTTCGGGGTCATAGGAATGAGCACCCACGACGCTCATCTCCACCAGTGCAGTGAGTGCCTTGGGCGCTCCCTGCCTAAGTCATAGGCTTGCCTAAAACTCCAGAACATGAAAATATCCAGAACATGAAAAAATCCACCCCATTGTAAAAAGTTAATTTTAGGTGTATATAGCTTAAATTACCATCGGGGTCTGTAGAGACCCCCATGGTATTGGGTTAATTCAAACCCCTATTGTTATACTTAGGGGACGCAAAGAGAACCCGATGGGGTTATTGCCCCCCCCCCAGCAAAAGCACAAGGGGGCACCCTCCCTGGGTGTTTAGGGTCCTTTTCTCTGACACAGTCGTGTGGGAACGATGCTCTCCTCAATCTAGATCACTGGTCATGTTGTTCTTGGGCAGGATCAAACAGCTCTCTCCTACTGCTACATCATTTATGGCTGACTCCTAGACAGAAGGTATCGACTGGGGTCAAAGGGATGACCTGATAGTGTAGTGCGTTAACGTTACATAGATACTTCATTATTATGTAGCGCAATTGACCATGCACGTGCATGGTATTATTTAGCCCAAGTTTTCTTTGTGTTGTATATTATTATTAATGTATTGCCAACCATTGCAGGTTTGCCATCTAATATCTAATAACTTCATGACACAGACGAAAATCAAGGCATAAATCTCCATTGAGTTTTGCACTGACAATAAATTATGAGTCACTCCCTGATACTTTAACACCCAAATCCTATATGAATAGGATTTTACTGATCACTCGCAAATCAGAGCAGTCCCGTAATTGAAAAAACAGAAGAAAGATTTTCATGTACCAAGGACCACTCGCATTTGGTTTTAAAACCTTTGCTGAGTCTCCCAAAAACATCTAAAATGATAGTATAGCATAAAAAGCATTACAAAATGATGATATTTTAACAATATTTGACACCTAACAAATCAATATTAACATATGTGTAATTAAAAAAATATGATATGTTGTTATTAAGCCCGTTGTATGATACAAGGGTAACAAACAAGCCAGTACTCAAGGGGTTAATAAACATCACAAAACCATGTTGACTAGAAACAAACACTTTTATGCACTGTCTATAAATATATCATATTTTAACACAAAATAAACACATATTTATTTATTGAACCTATAAGTACAATTGTCACATCTTTTTAATATTAAAATATTTTAATAAATAAAAAACAATTACTATATATATATATAATCTCTGTTCCCTTGCTGTAGCTAGTTACGGCAGCTGTAACTGCACTTCCCACTCTATATAAGATTTATAATGTTCACATTTCCTATTGGCTCTTAGGGCTGTCTCATCCATAAAGTTTGGTTTGGCTGCTCCCTGCACAGATATCTTTTGCGGCAACAGTGCAGGAGTTATGGATCTGAGCTGAGTGCTGTAATGTGGGCAATTGAATGATTTGAATTAGTGTAGAACTTAGGGAAAAAGCTCCTTCAGACTTTTTACTGCATTCCCCTTACTTAGAGCAGCAGATTAGCATAGGGCTCCTAGTTATTATTCTTATTATTCTTATTATTATTATTATTATTTTTATTATTATTATTATTATTGTAGGTTAAGATCACACTATTTTAAATGCTACATAACAGACTTTATACTAAGGAAACATATTATTATTCAAGGTGACCTTGAGCCCACAATGCAAATTAGAATAATTCCTGTATACATAACCCCACCAATTTAAAAACAGGAGTAAGAATTCAATATGGGTAAATAGTGGATAGATATTTTGGAAAATCACAAATTGACTAAACACAGCTCCATAGCAATGTAAATCACTTCTAGTGTTGTAGTGTGGTAAATAAAATGTAGTTATATAGTAAAAACAACTAGCTTTATATTAACAAAGAATATATTTGACATGAAAAATCAAAGTATTGCTGTATACAGTTATACCTCTTTTATTGGACAAACAATTTAGTTAGAGTGACAAGCTTTTGAGAGGTACAACTCTCTTTATCAAGACTTGATGAAGAGAAGTGTACCTCTCGAAATCTTGCTACCCTAGCTAAAATATTATTTTAATAAAGAAGATATCACATTATACTTCAAAACTCTGATGATTCATCTGGAAGGCTGGGCATTCAGGTCTACTACACTCCTCATAACATGAATATAGGCAAACATGTCTAGTTTTTCATCTATTGCTGTAATGTTTCTTGTTTGTTGTTCTTTTGAATTTTGCATCTATGCAATCAGGACACCAATGACTACAGTATTTTTTTTGAATGTTTTGTGTAGAATAATAAAATCTGTAAATGTTTATATGAATGCTAATATGTTCAGTTCTATATTTTATACATCTCTGAGAACATATCTTCCCATTTAAGGTTAGAGAAGACTTTAAATAAATATGTTAAGTTTTTACAAATAATGTGTTAATTTTGACCACTGTATAATCTAGAATGAGGTATGGCACAATTTCAAAAGTTGCATAAACTTTTAAACCTCCCTATGTATGTGGCAGATTAATCAAAATCATAGAATATACAATGTCTTATTGCATATACATTAATAAAATTAATAGATAGATAGAGTAAATATTTAACCTTTTCATTTACTTCTTACAAATCATGGGGCATGTGGCAAGTATATTAATGTGCAGTAGCAGATTATCAATATGATAATATCAATATGATAATGCCAGGTGAATACATATTCTTCTATAATCATTGAAAAAGATAGTTTGTTTCCCATGTACGAAGCGGCATAGGAACTGGGGGGATCAAATGAATCAGGATCAAATGAATAGGGGACACACAAATAAATAAATAATAATGAAAAAATACCAAAATTAAACTAAACCAATGAGGCCCCTGGTGCAATGCACCACTGGTAGTTTGAGCCCTGCCTCTTGCATTGTAAGTTCTTATGAGGAAATTATTCTGATCGTCTCAAGTACCAATTTGACGTCTTATTTTAACTGTATCAAAATGTATGATTAATGTCATCCAAGTTTTTGTTGTATATTAAGTAAATTTTGGGATCCCTAGATTGCTATTAATGCTAATACAGTAGACTCTCAGTTAATCAGAACTCAAGCAACCAGAAAAAAATGAATGCTGTACTTTAAATAAAAATAAAAGTTTACAGGGCGCAACAAATGCCAGGAGCCAGGTTGTCATGCCACATAATGCTTATAGGAACCTAGATTACATTCACTGTATGTCTCTGCAATTCAACATGAGTGATTGAGCCAGTGCAGTGTTGGCGTTACATTCCCCAGGTTCAGCACTGCACCCTCCAGCAGAACGTACCTATGTGTAAGTGAGGAGTGAAAGCAGCTGCTGCAAGAACAGCTCTCAGCTGCATCCTATGTGCAGCTAATATTGTTTCTTTTAATAGAAATTGGAACCTACATTTATTTGGCATTTACCAATCCCCATGGGTGCCTGTTAACTGTAGAGAGTATACTGTATTATAGTATTATAGTAAAGAAAGCATATACTATAGGCACATGAACTGCTACACATCGCGCATAGTGGATTTGCATAATAGCAGAGGAGATGTGTATATTAAAACATAACTTTTATTGTAAGTAATGATTAAAAGACATGAAAAACACACATGCCTCAATCATGAAGCAGAAACCACACACATTGAGAGGGATTCTTTTGAAGGGAGGTATTCATAGGGGTCTACTAACACCAATGCCAATGTTCTAAAAATAATAAATGTATCTAAACCATCATCGCCCCATGTGAGTGACTCAACAATCCTCGGTCCTTTACCTCTTCACCATCGCAAAATCTGACAGCTGCAGTTCCGTCTCCGGCCGACAGATGGCGCTGCCAAATTTAGCATATAAGGGGCGCCGATAGAAGAGACCTTAAGCTATGAGAGGCGCTCCCGAGTCCCCGGGGTACTGGGTGCCCACGCCGAACATAGCGATGGCCTCGCTGTCGATTCAGCGCAGACGAGGAGCGCCACGTCGGAGATGAGAATAGTTATTTGCCTTTCCTGGAACTTGATGGTGCCCGAAAACTCACAGCGCCCTCTGGATGGCACCTGGAACTGCAGCTGTCAGTGCTGCAGAAGAAATGTGCAGGCAAAGAGGGATAGATCCCAATCCTCCTCTAATCAGTATTTGGATTGCCAAAATAAAACACGGTTTATTAACATATATACTGCAAAACATTGCAAAATATGCACTCTCCTGACCTCACTCTATAAAATAGACCAAGCAGCCTCTGCCTTTTGCCTGGACATCAAACAACAGAATGAATGGGAGACAAATAATCAGGTGTTATTACTCTAGACTGAGCAGGGAGAGGTATTTGCCCTTCAATTTGGGTCTTTACACCCAAAAGAGAACATTTGAGTCTGGGAGGAATAAAGATATTTACATGTAAAGGTGGGGTCACATCAACCAACGGACACTTGGAAGATTTAAAGCAAAGTATCACTTCTATATAAAAAAAAAATCAATATGGTTCGTAGTTGTTATCACTGACAATTGTGTCACAATGGGATAGTAATAATTTAACCTGTCCACGCTGAGAGGAAACAGATGGAAAACTGGCTTTTCTAAAGCAAATATAAAAAAAAAAAAAAAAAACCTGGGCTTACTGTAAAAAGCACTAATAACAAAGTTAATAACTACCCTATTGATTATATTTCTTTGTTTAAAAGTGGTATCATCTTTTTAATTGCATTATACCATCTGGCCCTTAATACTAGATTAGTAGTTTTTATTTTGCTATGCACTTTTCTTAATTAAAAAAGTGTATCATAATCAATTATGGTGAACAAATTTACAATTTTTGGACATTTATTTTCAAATAAAGAATAAAAATACTTCTCATGACCATACATCCATATAATATATATCTGTACTTGTTTTTCGTACTAATCATTTGTTTATTAATATTATTTTTTAAACAATATTATGCTGTATCTTTAAGTGATTAATTTCCATGCCATTATCTTTATAATTATATATATATATATATATTTATATATATATATATATATATATATATATATATATAAGCTTTACGGTTAGCATATTTTCATATTTTAATATAACTGTTTTCATTAAATACATGCACATAAATATATAATAAATGAGCCTTATTTTGCTGTAATGTTCAGAGACGAGAGTGGATACTATTCCTAAGACAAGGTCAAGTTAAATTTGTTTTCACATAAAGACAGTTTTATGTCCTGTAGATGTGAAGAAGGCTATTTGGGGGAGGATTTGGGTTTCTATGGAGATTCCCATCCCCCTCTTCGTTATTTGCAACATAACAGATAAAAACCGAAATGAGGCAAACAATGGCATGGCTCAACATCAATTTGTGTTCATCTGTATCTTGTGTTCCACCAAATAATTACATTTGCAATGTATTCCCTATGGGTTTGGTATACCATAAATGTTTGGGAGTTAATATAGATAGCAGATATTTATAATCTTTTCCATCAGCTGTAATGGTTTGCAGATACAAATAGAAAGGTAAGCTGATTACTTTATATAGTGTTTTACACATTAAAAACAGCACAAGATAATGGATCTGTAACTTATTCAGACTGCGGTTGCAACAATAAAAACCATTAACATAAATCTTGTCCCATCTAATTTATATTTCTTTTCAGGTGAACTAAGAATTTCAAAACCTCCCTCCCACACAATGGAAAATGTAAGTGCTTGAGATTTTCATTAGCGAAAAGCTATATTATTACAGCGCATATTTATCACACACACAAAAAAAAGCCAAACAATTTTTTTTTTTGAAAATACAAAGAGCTGACAAGCCCATAATTAAATATAATGCATAGATTTATCCCTCAGTGCTTTCACATGCATGAAGCACTAAAATGGTCACCCATCTTTTTCTTAAATCCAAATGCTCGTTAGGGGTTTACAATTCTACTTTAACCATTTAAGTGGAGAATTAACTAAAAAGTTACTTTGCCGTGGCAAATAAAATTTCAGGAATTGTTAATTTGTGATAAAGCAGTGAATTATTCATAAATAAGGTCAATGATAAACATATTTTAACATTTGAGTATTAAAACTCTATTGTTTTCCAATTAAAAAGAGCTCAACTCATCATCAATGCTAATAGAGTTAAATAAATTATAGGGATTTATAAGAATATATAGTTCTAAACCACCAATTTTAGCCATTAACAGCTAATTAAAATCTAGAGTAATAGAAAACCAGATTGCTCTTTAAAGAATTCAAGGGATATGTATTTGACAAAGCTCCACTCAAACATGTTAGGCTTGTGGGGGTGGGTTAATACTGCAAAGACCACTCCACTTTGTATCATCTCTAAGAAGGATTATTATAAAATAATTATATGAGAACAGGATCTGAATCCAAAGGACCTGTTCCTTAACTAAAACTTTGATAATCATATATATATTGTTGTGAGCAATATGGGTTGTTGCTAACGCTTGCAGGCGCTCCCTGCGCTGGTGGAGATGGGTGCCGTAGGCACTCATCCCTATAACCCCGTACGACTTAGGCAGTGAGCGCCAAAGGCGCTCACTGTGCTGGTGGAGATGAGTGCCGTAGGTGCTCATCCCTACAGCCCTGCAAGACTTAGGCAGTGAGCGCCAGAGGCGCTCACTGCGCTGGTGGAGAATGGCGCCATAGGCGCTCATCCATACGACCCGCGGGACTACAGATCAACAGAAATCTCAATTACACAATTCACATTTTAGGAGGCTAAACCGGTTTGGATATATAGGTGTTCTTTTTTCTTCTTTTGTTTAGTAACCCATTTACACCTTTCATTCCGATAAGTATGAATTAAAGAAATGTAATTAGTATTTACCATTTCAATAGATCTATATAGTTTTTTCATACTACCTCCCCTCAGATTACTAGTTTCATATTTTGTATTACAATTCACAATGTGACAACTGTAGCAGTTTGAAAAAATCCAGTGGAAAAATTACGGCACGTTACACTTTGCAAAAAGGAAAGCGGGACTTAGAAAAAAAACAATACGAACCTCAAAACTTAGAAAAAGAAATACGAGGTCCAAAAAATACGAACCCGAACTGCGCAAGTACAAAAACAACAAAAACACAAAGACAATTAAAAAATAAATTAAAAACACATTACGCACAGCACTGGGGGACAACCAAAACGTTTGTGAGTGAGGCTGCATGAGAATTTAAACACAATTTGCTGAGTTTAGCCACTCGAAAATCGCCTAAGCGACAAGAAAAATGGAGGGCGAAAAAAACTAAAACGAAGCTACACGACCGTTAACCACGTAAAACACCGCCAGGCACATAAGACTGGATAGCTGGACTTAGAAAAAAACAAATATGAGTCACAGTACTTAGAAAAAAAACAAGGTTGAAAAAATATGAAGTGAACGTCCGACTGCGCAAATCCAAAAAAAACAAAACACAAAGAAAAATAAATAAATAAACATCACACACAGCACGGGGGGAAAGCTAGGACATCTGGGAGTGAGGTTGCACAACAATTTAAACACAATTTGTAGAGTTTCGGCCCTCGAAAATTGCCTAAGTGACCAAAAAAATGGCGGACGCAAAAAAAATTAAAACAAGGCTACACAACAACTTACCACGCTAAACACCGCCAGGCACATAAGACTTTTACCCAGGATCCTACGAAGTACAAAATACACTATTAGGAAGGACGGAAAATGCTCAAGACCTGCGTAAGACATACACAATCGCCGCCATTTTACAACACTTTCTTGCAACTAATAATATTACCATTATAAAATGCCGCTTTACACAACTAAACAAATGGTTTGACTCGCGCACGCAGCCTATTTATACTGCACACTTGCAACACTGCTGACATTTATACCTCAGGTCAGCAACAGTCCAAATGTACATTGTATGCTGCAGGAAAATCAAAACAGATTGTTAGCTCTTCAGCATATTGATTGCTGCATATATTAATTACAAATAGGTAAAGTATATGAATTTATTATTTAATGAATTAATTAATTATTATTAAAAAATATATATATATACTGTATATATTAAAAAAAAGAGCAGGGAAAGGCTTGCAATGAGCGCCGAAAGGCGCTCAGCACGGGGATCGCAATGAGCACCAAGGGTGCTCAGAAGAACAAAAGTACACAAGGGGATAGGCTGACAATGAGCGCCAAAGGCGCTCAGCGCAGGGCTTGCAATGAGCGCCAAAGGTGCTTAGACTATCAAAAGTACACAAGGGGAGAGGCTCGCAATAGGCGCCGAAGGCACTCATTGCAAGCCACACGATGAGCCCCGAAGGCGCTCAGCGCGAGGCTCGCAATGAGCGCAGAAGGTACTCAGAGGACCAAAAGCCTTACATTGTGTGGCAATCAGCATTACCTGCCTTATAATTTTCTGCCCGTAATTTTTTGACGGGCAATTCGCTAGTAATATAACAACCAGCAAGGTGGGAGTTTCCCATTTATCTTTCTGATATTTTAATACTATTGAGAAAGAGCATCTCTATTCATCGTTCTTTACAGTGTGTCATTTTTGTTGTTTAAAGTTATTATTTTAATTCTTACAAAGCATTTTGGATCTTTTTCTCTGGGCTTTATTGTACAGGGTCAGGGTTAGCGACAAAGCTTTTTCAGCTGTTGAACTGAAGTTGTTTTAAGTGAACACGTGAGGCTATCCATATTTGTAAAACAGAATCCATTTCCTCTTCTAATGGTATACTTGATGCTGTTCAGTTGTGTCTGACTCTATATGATCATATGGACTGTAGCACGACCAGCAGCGTTTGTTTTTTTATGTCTTCTTTTGTGGGTTTATCTGATTTCCAGTTTAAGCTATGATACTTCTAGTAGCTGAAAATATTAGATTTTTTAGGAGTTGTGTGTCTTTTGATATATTTGATATAGGTAATCCTAATAATGCCTCTTCTGTTTTTTAGGGATAGTGAATCCTGTGAGTGTTTCTAATATTGAATATGTTTCTTCCCATACTTGTGACATCCCCATAGATCTATTGATTGATTGGATCTTCTTGCAGTCCAAGGGACTCTAAGCAGTTTTCTCCAACACCACAATTGAAAGGCGTCAATTCTACGGCGCTTAGAGCTTATCCAGTTTGCCAAAGCCTTCCTTCCCAGAAGCAAATGTTTTCTAATTTTATGGCTGCAGTCACCATCTGCAGAGATCTTGGAGACCAGGAAAATAAAAGCTGTCACTACCGCCACTTCTTTCCCAGGAACTGAGAGTGCTATTTGCCATGATCTTTATCTTTTTACTATTGGCCAGCAGGCCAGCTTTTGCACTCTCGTCTTTCACCTTCATCAATGGGCCCTTTAATTTATATTCACTTTCAGCCATCAGAGTTATATGCTGACATGATTATGCTGGTGTGATAACTTGATATTTTTAGGATCCATGGGGATCAGTTGTCTGCTCATTTATGATAATTATCATCTAAGCTTTCGGACATCTTTGTCATATTATATACATATATTTTGTTTTACTTGTAAAAGCATTTTATATGGAATTTATGCAATTTTTGCAAAAAAATATGGTGGTGCAAAGTGCAAATCTTTGGAGCAAATCTTTAGAGATATATAACTCTACTAGCCACTTGCCCATAAAAAATGCTGGCAAAAAAAAATTGAAGCCTGGCAATGCTGTTTGCTACACAGTGCAAGGTTGTCTCCCTTCTAACTTGCGGGTCTCGCGATGAGGGCCTTCGAAGGGCTCCCCCCCCCTACTTTACAGCTTCGCCGCTCATTGCAGGCCTCGGCCAACCCGTAACTTTTGTGTCCCGCAATGAGGGCCTTCAGCCGATCATTGCGAGCCTCTCCACCCTCTACTTTTCGGGCCTCGCAATGAGCGTCGAAGCTCATAGCAGGCATCGGCCAACCCGCAACTTTTGTGTCCCGCAATGAGGGCCTTCGCCGATTATTGAGAGCCTCTCCACCCTCTACTTTTCGGGCCTCGCAATGAGCGTCGAAGCTCATAGCAGGCGTCGGCCAACCCGCAACTTTTGTGTCCCGCAATGAGGGCCTTCGCCAATCATTGCGAGCCTCTCCACCCTCTACTTTTCGGGCTTTGCGATGAGCGCCGAAACTCATAGCAGGCGTCGGCCAACCCGCAACTTTTGGGACATTCAATGATCGCCTTTGTCGCTCATTGCGAGCTTCTCCCCGCTCTCTCCCTCCCGTGTCTCTTTGCCCCCTCTCCCTCCCCGGAGGTTCTTCAGCCCCCCCACTCCCTTCCCTGTGTCTCTTTCCACTCCCTCACCTATGTCTCTTTCCACCCTCACCCTCCGCTGTGTCTTTCTCTGTGCTTCTGTTTGCATTCACGTGTGTGAAACCCTGTTTGGGCTTGGGAAATTGTAAATTTTTTTCCTTAGCTGTTTTCAGACTTCCCAAAAATGCCAATTAAATATCAAATTAGCTTGTTAATAAATTGGCGTCTTTTGGGGGACTTCCGAGTTACGGGCTTGAAAAAAATGTCGTCCGTTAAATACGTCATTTTTTGGAAGCCTGTAAATTGTCAGCCGTTTTGAGCCTCCCCCCCGTCAATCCAGTCATGTACGGGTCTCGCAATGAGCGCCTTAGCATGCACAAGCCCGTAAATTTTAACATTCTGTGACCAACATTGGTAAGTACTACAACTATATATGTGATGTGTATGGTCCTGCTTCTTTAAGAACTGATGTTTTCAGTACGGTGGGCGTAGTTCATACGTTAATAACAATGTAAATATGCTCGTGTAAACAAATGAAAAAAAATCTGAATTACCTGTCCTTTTGGATGACATCCTAATTAAGTGACGTAGATATATATTTATGCAAGAACATCCCAGAAATAAACTGTTCAAATACCAGACTCTTAACCACACAAACGGATTTGGATCCCTGACAGAATCGTTCCACATCCTGGTTAAGGTAATTTTACATAATGTATCTGCTTTCAGATTTAAAGTCCTACTTTGGTATTTTTTTTTTTACCTGTTTGCTTTTTAAATAACTAACTTGTTAATGGGCAAAATGTTGAGAAAAACTAAAAAAATGAAATAAACACAATTTACATGTTTATATTTTATAGCCAATAATTCAATATTTTTTACTGCAGGAATCCATTTCCCTTTATCAGTACTTTCTTAGGAGTTATAGATATCAAGTTCCCAATGTGCACATAGGAACTTGCCAGTTATAGATATCAAGTTCCCAATGTGCACATAAAAACTTCCTGTGTATTCAAAATCTCCTCCCAACGCAGGCAGTTGATGGTGGCACGTCCTGAATGGCGCGCCATCATCAGGGCGCAGAGAGCTGCGCTCTAATGTCGCTCTGCACTCCAGCCCTTCATCTCAGCCTGTTTGGCCAGGTAAGGGCCTGACAGTACACAATGCTCTATATGTACAATACACCCTACTCTATACATACAGTAAACACTTCTCTACATATACAGTACACACTACAAGTTACACATACAGTCCCTGGTGATTTTGGGTGTCCCTGGGTATTTCCGGTGTCCCTGGGCACTCTGGACTCTGGTCACCCAACATGTGTAACTTGTAGAGTGTACTTTAGTGTATATGTAGAGCAGTGTGTACTGTATGTATAGAGTAGTGTGTATTGTATGTGGATAGCAGTGTGTACTGTACATATAGAGCATTGTGTACTGTCAGCCCCTTACCTTGCCAAGCAGGCTGGGATGCAGGCTGGAGCGCAGAGCGTCATCAGAGCGCAGTTCTCTGCGCCCTGATGACGGCACGCTATTCAGCTGAGCGTGAAGTTTGGGGTGCCGGCAGTTGATATCAAAATGGTAGTGCATGGAAGTGGACATGACAATAATACCTTTTTTTTAAGGCATGAGGAGGAATATACAAAAAATAAGCTTTGGTTGCACATCTACTGAGCATGTGCAAACGAGGACGAGGATGTCAAATGTTAAACATGTGTTTTAATCAACAAATGAGTCAACAAATCCCCCTGCCTCCTTCCTCTCTAGAACAGATAATAAAAAAATAGCAGATTAAGAATAGATAATAAAAAATAGCAGATTACACCTCCTCAGGTTCCAGACATGGAATATTTCCTACTGACATTGAATCCTCTCGGCTTGCCTAAAATCCTTCTATACTCATGGCTAATCTTAGTAGTTTGTTATATATTTAAAAAACAAGTTTTCACGAATTACACTGGTCCTTTAAATGACTATTTCAATTGTGTTATAAAGGAGTATCTAAAGTATAGTTGCCGCAGCCCCCTGCAATAACCTTAGACCTGGGCATAACAAGAACCTTACCTCATATCTTCACCTTTGGAACAGTAATGTCACAATATTATGCCCCCCCCCCCCCCCCCCTGTCTGTACCAGGATCATAATAATCCTGACCTGATACCTTACTACGTATTCAAAATACAGTCTTAAATTCTTTATTTGGAAGTGTATCTGCAGTCATTGAAATGTCTTTTATACCTGGACATAATTCATAGACTTTTAATTTATCAAAAGAATGAACAAACTTGCATCTAAAGTAAATATTTCTATCTTACAAGGCTACAAAAATATTTAACAGCATCTGGGCTACTTGGGAGCTGTAGAAGAATAACTAAGTAAAATTATCCTTGTTATAACTGTACATATGGAAAGTAGCAGACATACATATATTATGACTAGTCTGCTAAAACATTCACAAATAGTTACAATATTTAAAATATTAGAATAAAGTAATTTGTGTAAATTATTTGTTAATTCTCAGAAGTTTTTAATATTTAATTTATTGTGTACTTGATTTATGTGTTGACATATTTGTATTAATATACCTAAGAATAACTAATAATGACTTGTATGTGTCATCTGTGACCATTGTACTGGATGTGTATAACAAAATTAAAAAGGAAAAGCTAATAGTATGATCCCGTTCTTATGAAGATCATGTGAAGATGCAACAAACAAAACAAAAGGGAAGATTATGCAGTTAGAAACGAAGTTGGGGAGGTTGGATCGAATCCAAGAAAGACTCATAAGCAAGTTTGGCAAGAGCTCAAGTCATATCCTGCACCAGAAATATTTGCTTTTTCAAACCGTGAGGAAAATAACATATGGTTGAAAGACTTAAGGACATTAAAGGAATTAGAGGACAGTAGAACTGTTGTAGTTTTTGGATTAATTTCAAGAACATAAATGTCAGCTGAAAAATGGGTTGCCATTGCATCAACACTTAATCACTTATATTCCTCAACATTTATATTAGTAGATGTAAAAGAACTTTGCATAATCGTCCTAAACAAATGTTTCAGATTTCTATATATTTATTTAAGACTGACTGGTTCAAAACATTTAAAAAAAAATAACAAGCACTCCTTTTTTCCCTTGTGTATATATATTTACTGATTTTCAAATGAACTTTAATGGATTCATATACTTCCCTCCAGGGGCGAAGAAACTGGGGGGAGTGGGGGGAACAAGTCCCTGCCCCCCTCCAGATTAAATGAATTAGGAACACAAAAAAATAGTAAAGTTAAACTTAACCATGCATTACCAGATTTGGCCACTAGAGTGCAAGGCCCCAATGCATTGCACCGGGTGCACCGGCGGTAGATCCTGACCTGGGAGTAGAGTTGAATTATCCCCCCCCAGATTTTTTTGGGTTCTTATTTTACGATTAGTCTGCACTGTCAAATCATCAAAGGTGCTATAATAGCATTTTAAATGACCACCATGGTGAAAACATTAAAAAAGCCCCTGTTAAAGAACTACGCTTGAAAATAAGCAGCATGTTTTTGTCATTTTACAAAGTAAATAATACTACATCTAATGTATTACTTTTATATGCAATTATACTGCAATGGAATATACAATTTTAGGTTCTACCAATCAATTTCCTGAGTTGGGAGGATACTTTGAATATAGAGGAAGTTTGTGTCTGCACAATGAAAACATGGCAAATATATCCCCCAGTGAATTCCTTAGCTCTGATGGACAGCCTGTATGTTAACAAAAACACACATTTTCTAATTTCTAATAACATTTTGTCCATTAACAATTTAAAACCTCATATAGAAAAAAAATGACCACAGGGATCCTTTCTTGCACAAGAATGGCATTAATATAAGTAAACATTAAAATCTAAATTTAAATGCATCTGGTAATGTTAACTGACAGGTTAAATAACCTGGAGTTGTGGGAAGGACTAGACCTCTCCCACATCACATTAAATACTCCCCTCCCCACACTTACCTTCTCGTACGTGTCAAAATCTCCCCATCCACCTCACCCTTCTCTCTAGCTTCTTTGCACTCTCCCTAGCCATCTAATCAGGGTAGGACGACGTAGCTAAAATGCCACACCTTAGGCTACCTTCACTAGAGAGAAAGCCCTGATCAAAGCTTTCTAATAACAGTTTTTCAAGTATTACAAAGCAGGATTACAACTATAAGTCAAATTAATAAGTGTTAATATACAGTATCAGTAAATCATGAGGGTGTGTGCTTTTACTATCAAAGAAGAGAGTAGTGGTGAATGTGGCAACAGAGAGCCATTGTAAAGAAATTGTTTGAGATTGAAAAAGACTCCATGACTATTTTCCCTCACTGGCCTAGAAACATCCTTCACTGCATCAATATCTCTCCAGAAATGTATACACATTTCCACCAATATATCATGGACTAGCGACTTGCCCGTCAAAAAATGACGGTCAATAAAATGTGAAGCCATGGCAATGCTGTCTGGCACACAATGTTAAGCTTTCTATACTCTAAGGATCTTCGGCGCTCATTGCGAGCCTCTCCTTGCGTGTCCTTTGGCTCGTCTCTATATTTTTTTAAATACTAATTAATTAATTAATTGAATAATAAATTAATATAGTTTACCTTTTTCTAATTAATATATGTAACAATCAATAGCCTGAAGAGCTAACAGTCTCTTTTTACTGTCCTGCAGCATATAATGTCCAGTGGGACTGTTGCTGGCCTGAGGAGATAGTTTTATGAATGTCCCAAGTGTGCATTAGAAATAGGCTGCGTGCGCGAGGGCAAACAGTTGGTTTATTTGTGTAAAGCGCTACTGTAGATGCGTAATGTTGTTAGTGGCAAGTTAGGATTGTAAAATAGAGTAGTTTGTTTATGTGCTACGCGGTTCGCGAGCATTTGCCGTCCTTTGTAATACTGTATTTTGTACCTCGTAAGTTCCTGTGTGAAAGTGGTACGCGGTTGGTGTTGTTTTGTGCCGTCCAGGGTCATGTAGACTCGTTTCAATTTTTTTGGGCTGCCATTTTTTTCTCGCTTAGGCGATTTTTCAAGTGCCAAAACTCACTGAAATGGACTTAAATTCACATTCCACCTCACTCACAGATGTCCTGGCTGTTGCCCTGTGCAGTGTGTGTGTTTTTTTATACATTTTTTTTTTTGTGTTTGTTTTGTGCTTTGACCGATCGGCTGTTAACTTCGTATTTTTCCTATCTCGTATTTTCTTTTCTAAGTCCTGCGGTCGTCAAGTGCTTGCAGCCTAAGGTGATCACGCATTTCCTAAGTATTCCTAAATATTTGGAGGCTAAGTCTCGCGTGTTTCTTTGCCTCCACCGTTCGCCTCGCAGGCAATGAACACCTTCAGCGCTCATCGCCCAAGTGCTGTGAGTTTTAGTGCTGTGAGTTAATGGCTCGTCTCGCTACGTGAGGCTCCCTCATCGCCTAAGTGCCTCGAGTTAATGGCTCGCCTCACTTCACGAGGCTTGCAAGCAATGAGTGCCTTTTGCGCTTATCGCCTAAGTCGTACGCACCACGCAAAGCGTGACAACATCTCGTAGTTCAACAATTATAATATGTGATACATACAGGGTCCTGCAAAAGCATGAAAATAATTTTTTTTTCTATTTGAAAACTAGATGGAAAACTTGTTTCCTGCTCTGAGCCAGACAAAGTTTTAAAAGCAAATATTTTGTGTACATTGTGCAGTGGTCCTTTCAAGGTAGCAATGATGATCTCAGTATACTGAAGGACATAAATATATAATATATAGGGAAAAACAATCTCACAGCACATTACCCACATTTAACGACTCAGTAAGGCTCAAAGAAAACCAAGAATTTCAAAGAAACAGATTTGCAGACAGGTAAGAATCAAGAGGTTCATTTATAGCCACATTAAATTCCCTCCATGTTTAAAACCGTAGCCCGTAACGTAGCCCGCAAGACTTGCAGCTATTAAATTGGCCCCGGTAAATCAACCCGCCAATGACTTGCGGGGTAAGGGCGAAAAAAGGCTATGGGATGTGGATATTTGAACTGCGCACTTGCAAATCCTTTAATCTGTCAAGCCTGTAACTGTTATGTTCCAATCACGCTATTAAATTGCAACTAATCCACTGGCGTTCAAGCCTGTAACCCGCAAATGGAGCCAAAAGGCCAACGGGTACTAGAGCGGACACACAAGGCGGTTAAAGTCCAATCTGTAGCACTGTAAATGCAAATATACACACACTACTGTACATATAATAACAGAGAAAGTGGTGTTAGGTAGTAGAATTAATAGCACAACATTAGCAAGCTCGCAAATCTGCAATCAATGTGTTAACACATATAATGGAACCCGCATGAATTAGAATATCATATTTACTGATTTATTAATATTGCATTATTTATGGAATGCGGGTCCGATCGAAACTCCTAATTGAAGCCCGTAAGGCTTTGAAATCGAACCCACCATCTTTTAAGTGACGTAATGATGACAATCTCATTTGCCATTGGCTCCATCTAAACCCGCATCTATGGGTTTGACTAATTGATCATGCTCACAGCCGCTCATCCAATGGGCAAAAAATGGTTTACAGGTTTGCGTCTCAAGCCCGTAACTTGCAGCATGGTGGAATTTAATAGTTCTGTAACGCAGCCGCATATCAAGCCTGCAGCGTTTGCGGGCTTGCCGATGCCGCTACGGGCTTCGAATTTAATAGGGCGGTTAGTCTAACCATTTATCAACCTCAAAAGCTTTACTTAAATAATCCTCAGGACAGCTTCCTCCTTATCCGAGACATACTTGAAATAATTTTCTGCATTTAATACTACCACCTTTGAGGGAAGGCTGTTCCACTTATCTAGTCAATCTGAAAAGTATTGTTTTCACAAATAATACCTAAATATTCCACCTTCCTTGAAATTATGACTTCTTGAATTTACCTTCCTCTTTTTTCTACATATACGTCATTAGTTTTTCAGTTTATTTAAGAAAATACTGCTTCCAGTATCGTAGCTAAAGAAATAATTATTAGTTTAAAAGTCCTGAGCATTATCACTGCTAAATCACATATCATCACGTAATGCATGTTTTTTTGAAAATGAAATTTCCTTCAGGAAACCAGAACTACAGATCAGAAATTAAGCAAAATGTAGGTATAAAAACAAGTAGATCTGCATGTCCCTGATGACCTAAAGCCATCTGTTAACCTTGTGGTAAGGAAGAGGAAGCCAGATATTTGTTCTTTACATACAACAATTACCTTACTATTATTGGCTCCCAGGAGGATCTGTTGGCTCCTGTGCTGTGTTATACTAAAATAGCATTTACCCAACAATAAGAACCAGGGATAATATAAATACATTTAATTAGAATTCACATATGTGATGCTGGATCTAACAAGCATTTCGGAGTTTGTTGTAACTCTTTCTGGACCATGATATAACAACGTCTGGCTGGAAGAAATGTCCCTATTTTATTAGGTGCAATAAATGATGAGTGTGCATGCAAATGTGAAGTGATCATGTTTCAAGGCTGCAGGTGCAGTGACAAATGACAAACAAAGAGTGCTATGGAATTGAGTCCCAAAACAGCATGATGCAAGTGTTTCATGTACTAACTCCATCCACATCATTCTGCTTTCAATGAATATGATGAGCCTGTACATAACATGCAATATTGTGTCACAGTAAATCACTGCTTTTTTATTAGCAATAATGGGAAAGTATTTTAAAAGGATTAATCTAGCAACGGCGAGAAGAATTTGTGACGGGTGCAATTCCTCAAATGGTATTTAAAACGCATATTTTTGCAAGGATAGCTATTTTGTAATACCATTAACCTGCAGCCTATTTTGTATTGAGTGCTCACTTTTACTCGATACAATATTTACAATAAAAGGAACAAGTGACAACTTATAAAAATATATTTTAATATTTATATGTATATGATTTTTGGTGCATTTTCTTTTTTTACTAAAATTGCTTTTTGCATGGAAAAATATTAAACAAAGTTTAAACTTAATTCAAAATAACCGGAAATGCAAAGAGTATAAGTCTGAAGATCTTATTGGCTGACAGAGGACAAGCCCTAAGACCAGTTAAATATCTGAATATATTTTTTGTGTTCTGAGATCTTTATTTGAAATAAAAAAACACATTATCAAATACTCTCTTTTCGATGCAGACATTATTTACATGTCCCTTTAAGCTCTACAATGTTGAAGTAGCTCTTTATTTTTTTTGAAAAATGGTATAAGCATGTAATTCAACTATTATTGGTTTGGAGGGCTCTTGATGCTATTTCAGCTTTGCAGTGGTGTAGCTATTTATTTGTTGAAAGAGGAGTTAAGCATCTTACAAATTAGTTCTAACAAGTCTGGCTATTAAAGTAGTGAACGGAAGCCCCCCAGTGCAAAATAGTTTTGGACCTCTCCCTTGCAGCCTCTCTATATACAAGGTAAGTGCCTGTAGGTATGAATAAACAAGCTCACTCTTAGGGTAATCAGATTAAAATAATCTATGCCCCTTTAAAGGCCCCCAGAACGTTTTGGGTCCCTGATGCTTTGCACTTGCTACCCCAGGATTAGCTCTGACTCTTTATTAAAGGTCCCAGTTATGGCAGAATAGTAATGTACCAATAAAAATATGAATATTTAGAAAAGTTATTACAAAAAATGTCCTCTAGTAAAACAGCTTAGAATTTACTAAATGTTGCCTGTCAGTCATCATAAGAGACCTCTCCACCAAACTGGCCTTGTGATTAGTATCAAATTACTCATTATTGATTAATGGCACCCTAATTGGTAGCTTCATTTTGTACCTTCTGAGGTGTTAGTCTGTGCAAAGCCAGACTGTATTGATACCACAAAAGCCACAGGCAAAATTAACCTCTAACAAGGTAATAAGATGGTGGCAAAAGACCATTGTGGTGGGATGATCATTTGAGATGAGTTACAGTCAATATTAAAATTATATATTTTTAAAATAACTTACATCTGCAAATGTTCATAGTTTTACTGGTACTTTTATACAATAATTGGGGCCTTTGCTGTGGCCCTTTAAGTGCTTACTGTACCTAGCCACAAGCCAACTCAGTCCTTACCTGACCAGAGCAATGAATGATATTATTGAAGAGAAAATTGTTAGGGTAGATTATCTCATGCAATATCTTAGCCTGTATACATTATGGTTAAAATTAGAAACTGGGCTATATTAAAATGATCTAGACCAGGGGTGGGCACGAGGGGCCACACACATGCCTGGATTTGATGATATCCATGCTGCGCACAGGTGAGTCAATCACTTCTTCAGTCATCCTGATTGAATCAGTGCACAGAAGGGAAATCTTCAAATCCAGGCATGGAGGCGCGCGGCCCTCCAGGACAAAACTTGCCCACCCCTGATCCCCTGAAGTCAATAACATATATATAATCAGTCATCTACAGAGGCACCAGTAAACACATATACTGTATAGTCAATCAGACACATAGATAGCCACACACAAAAATAGCTATTTATTCAGTCACACGGATAGCCCAGGCACAAATATATCCCTAGCCACTAAATAGGACTGAGGTATAAAGGTGTGGGGTCCAGTAAAGAAGATTACCATTGGTTATTTTGGAATTTGGGGTGCATGTTAATGTTCAACATAAGAGTGCATAGTGTGTGCGTGAGACATATGACACACACAGTATCTCACAAAAGTGAGTACACCCCTCACATTTTTTTACATATTTTATTACATCTTTTCATATAACAACACTGAAGCAATGACACTCAGCTACAATGTAAAGTAGTAAGTGTACAGCCTGTATAACAGTGTAAATTTGCTGTCCCCTCAAAATAACTCAACACACAGCCATTAATGTCTAAACCATTGACAACAAAAGTGAGAACACCTCTAAGTGGAAATGGCCAATTTGGGCCCAATTAGCCATTTTCCCTCTCCGGTGTCATGTGACTTGTTAGTGTTACAAGGTCTCAGGTGTGAATGGGGAGCAGGTGTGTTAAATTTGGTGTTTTCGCTCTCACACTCTCTCTCATACTGGTCACTGGAAGTTCAACATGGCCCCTCTTGGCAAAGAACTCTCTGAGGATCTGCAAAAAAGAATTGTTGCTCTACATAAAGATGGCTTAGGGTATAAGAAGACCCTGAAACTGAGCTGCAGCACGGTGGGCAAGAGCATACAGCGGTTTCACAGGACAGGTTCCACTCAGAACAGGCCTCGCCATGGTTGACCAAATAAGTTGAGTGCACATGCTCAGCGTCATATCCAGAGGTTGTCTTTGGGAAATAGACGTAGGAGTGCTGCCAGCATTGCTGCAGAGGTTGGAAGGGTGGGGGGTCAGTCTGTCAGTGCTCAGACCAAACGCTGCACACTGCATCAAATTGGTCTGCATGGCTGTCTTCCCAGAAGGAAGCCTCTACTAAAGATGATGGACAAGAAAGCCTGCAAACAGCTTGTTGAAGACAAGCAGACTAAGGGCATGGATTACTGGAACCATGTCCTGTGGTCCGATGAGACCAAGATAAACTTATTTGGTTCAGATGGTGTCAAGCGTGTGTGGTGGCAACCAGGTGAGGAGTACAAAGACAAGTGTGTCTTGCCAACAGTCAAGCATGGTGGTGGGAGTGTCATGGTCTGGGCCTGCCGGCACTGGGGAGTTACAGTTCACTGAGGGAACCATGAATGCCAACATGTACTGTGACATACTAAAGCAGAGCATGATCACCTCTCTTCGGAGACTGGGCCGCAGGGCAGTATTCCAACATAATAACGACCCCAAACACACCTCCAAGATGACCACTGCCTTGCTAAAGAAGCTGAAGGTAAAGGTGATTGACCGGCCAAGCTTGTCTCCAGACCTAAATCCTATTGAGCATCTGTGGGGCATCCTCCAACGGAAGGTGAGGCAGCGCAAGGTCACTAGCATCCACCAGCTCCGTGATGTCATCATGACGGAGTGGAAGAGGACTCCAGTGGCAACCTGTGAAGCTCTGGTGAACTCCATGCCCATGAGGGTTAGTTCAGTGCTCGAAAATAATGGTGGCCACACCAAATGTTGACACTTTGGCCCCAATTTGGACATTTCCACTTAGGGGTGTATTCATTTGTGTTGCCAATGGTTGAGACATTAAACACACTCTGTTTGTTGAGTTTTTTTGAGGGGACAGCAAATTTATATTGTTATACAGGCTGTACACTTACTACTTTACATTGAAGCAGAGTGTAATTTCTTTGGTGTTGTCACATGAAAAGATATAATAAAATATTTACAAAAATGTGATGGGTGTACTCACTTTTGTGAGATACTGTATGTGTAATTGGTGGGGTCCAATGGGACACTCTGGCCTCTTGCAATCCCATTTTCTGAAGCTGCCTGTTTTCAATTGGCTTCCTTAAAGTGACACAGGGAAGTACAAAAAAAGTATCTAATCAAAAGCCAGATGCGAGAGTATGTGCCACTGGAGAACGTGCCACTGGGTACATACCTGCACCAATTCTGACCTGTGCACCCTCACACCATGCAGCTCTCCCTGTTCCTGCTTCTCCTCTCCCCGGGGCTGCGCAGCGCATCCTCTCCTCTGTGTCTAGGGAGGTGATGGTGGTGAGAGCAGAGAATAGGAGCTGTTTAAAAAAAACCTTAGTGGTAACCCTGAGCCATGCTCTGGGTTACAGCAGGAGTGCACGGCAAATCTGGAGATTTTTAAACAGCTCCTATTCTCTGCTCTCACCCGAAGGATGCGTGTTCCGGTCTCGATCTGTCCTGCCCCCTTGTCACTGCTTTCCTCTGCCTGCCTGCGCTGTTCCACCGCCTCCTCCTCCACTCAAACAGGTGTATTCCGTGTATAAAACGACCCCCTTACTTTAAAGGTCAACATTTTTGAAAAAAAGGTTGTCCTATATACAGAAAAATACGGTAATATGTTTTTATAACAGTAGATGAATTATTAACTTAAAATTGACTTATGTGAGGGGAAATATATGACAGGTATGCCCTGGCTGTTAAATTTGCACTATTTTTAAATAAAAATATATATGATAAATAGAAATAAATATAAATTTGATTTTCATGGTCCTTCAACATCTGGGCAGATCTGAGCACACCTTACACATGTACACCAAGCTGCATATTCAACTGAGGAATTACCTCTGATTTTTCCATCAGGTCCTCCCTGAATATCTCGTCCATGTTTTCTTCATCATTCTGTCTCTCCTGTACAAGTTCCTTCGCTATGCCTCGCATATGAGCTTTCTGCACATATTGCTCTGCAGTCAACGTATCATCTTGTGCACACAGTTCCTGAAGATCAGTGTTAGTTTCTTCTGAACAAACTCCACTGTAGCTTCAACTGTGCCTCAATATCGTTACTGCAGCTGCGCTTTCTGTGCTTCCAAAAAATCTCTCATTTGGACTCTGTCATCTAACGCTTGTCTCTGCCTATGCTCTGTGGCCTCACTCATGCAAATTCTATCCTCTTCCGCTTGTCTCTGCCATTTCTCTGTGGCCTTTCTCAGACATGCAGCCGCATCTCTTAGTATATCATCATTTGCAGCATGGGCTCTGTCCTCTGCAATTTATTTTAGCTATTTCTGCTGGTTTTCTTGCTGACATGCTCCGCCAACCTTCTGGCGAGTAGCGGTATCTACCAGGGCTTTCAATAGTTCCTCCATTTTGATCCCACCACTGCCACCATATGTGACAGGTCACTGCCATGTCTGGGATTCAGTACCTTAGTTTCCAGCACCACAATTGAGTTCTCTGGAGCCCTATTTATGTGTTATCAGGCTTTTACTGGATAATTGTCAGCAAACAACAGAAATAAACACAAAATAAACAGCAAATTAATTCAGCTTCATTGAGCCTAACTTTAGCACACAGTCCAAACTCAGTTTTATAACCACCCGGTATTGGCCTTTACTCCCTGAAGTCCAGGATTCCCAATGTATCTCCAAAAGCTCTGTCCCAGCCTGGGTATCCACCTCTCCAGGTCTCTCTCTCTCTCTCTCTCAAAGCTGCAAAACAGGTGTTTTCTCTTGATTATAGCTGTAGTAGCAATTAAACCATTCTCGCCTGTGTGAAATCTTCACAGCTTTGTAACTTGCACTCGCACTCTATCACACAGCGATACGGAATATGTTGGCGCGTTACAAATAAATGATAATAATAAAAGTATTCTTCTAGACTGTAAGCTCTTTAGAGCAGGGACCACAACTATTGCATCAAAATGTATTTTGCCATATTGTAATGTGCTTGTATTTCTGTAAGCTTTATATTTTGTTTTTTTCTTTGAAAATTGCATATTGTACCAACTTTGTTTTACTGTACAGTTGTACCGTTTTCAGCAATAAGTAAAATGTTTGAACTAGTAGTAATAATAATCTCAGATTTAAACTAAAAACATTTACTTCTAGCATTTCAAAAACAACCTTTACTTTTCTTGTTTTGAAAGGAAAGAAATTGCCTTGAAGAGGAATCATCACTAATTATTTATTTATCAATTTAGATTAATTTAATTCTGAAAAAGTCTTGTCCATTCATTATATAAAACTAGTGACTTGCCCGTCAATAATGATGGGGCAATAAAATTTGAAGCCATGGCAATGCTGTCTGCCACACAATGTAAAGCTTTTTTTACTCTGTGGATCTTTGGCGCTCATTGCAAGCCTCTACTCTCCTGTAATTTCGTCTCGTAGTTCGACAACTTTTATATATGACTAGCGACTTGCCCGTCAAAAAATGACGGTCAATAAAAGAAAGTGTTGAAATGCTGTTTGTCACACAATGTGAGTGTACTGTGTGCTTCAAGTAACTAAATTCCTCAAAAAGCAGAAATGTACATGACATAAAATAAGAAAAACTAAAATCACCAAACATAAAAAATGTACATTACAGAACCAAAAAAAGAAACCTAAGTGACCAAAAATAAAAAAGGAACATTACAGAAAATAAAAAAATACATTACAACCTCCCGTCACACATCTGAAAATGCATATAATACATACATATAATACAATACAACACAATTAAATAAAATAAAATACAATACAATTAAATAAAATACAATACAACCCTATGTAATATACATGCCACTATCTAATATACATGCCACTATCTACTATACATGCCACTATGTAATATAAATGCCACTATGTAATATACATGCCACTATATAATGTAATATACATCCCACTATGTAATATACAATACTATCTAATAATACATCCCCCTATCTATCTAATATACAATACATGCTATCTATATCTATATAGCTACCCTAATTGTAAGCTACAATAAAATAATTAAGACCACTTACCTTTGAGATGTTTCTTCAGATCAGCAACCTACGGTAAAAAAGATTAAAAAAATTAATACAACACGTTTACATAAATAACTAAACATTCTGAACATTCTAAACATTCTAAATATTCTAAATATTATATTCACCTTTCCAGCATGTCCCATTCCAGCATGTCACGTCCTCCATTTTCCGTCCGCCATGTTCCGTCGGCCATCTTTGCGTCTTGTCCGGCGGTACTCCTGTAAAAAAAAAAAAGATTACATTAGTAAACATAAAGCAAAGTTAAATAAACACAATCTACATTATACTTACCTTTCCGCTATGTCTCCGGCCTCCTCGTCTTCTCCGGAAGCATCAGCGCCTTTAAAAAAAAACAGAAAAAAAAACAAAAAAAAAAAAAAACGACATACATCCGCCCTGGCGGATGTCTCCGACGCTAATGACCTTCCTATGGGGTGTTCCAGACTAAAATTGTCAATGGCGGCTTCTGATTGGCTGAAAAGGCTGTCTATCAAATTCAGCCAATGAGAAGACCCCATTTGTGAACCAATGAAAAAAGTATACACCCCAAAATACAACCCAGATTGGATAGCACACCTTTCAATCTTTATTTGAACCAATCCTAAGGCTTTATTGCCATCAGCCAATCACAATGGAATATACCCCCACGTACTGATTGGTGAAGACATCTGCGCCTTCCCATTGGCTGTAATATTGATTGATTTTAACAGTAGCCAATGAGAATGTGCAAAACCTTCACCAATCAATACGTGAGGGTGTATTCCATTGTGATTGGCTATTGTCAGTGCAACCAATCAGAATGCGCAGAGGCTCTAACCAATCACCCTGTGGGGGTGTATTCCATTGTGATTGGCTGAAGGCATCTGCGCCTTGTGATTGGTTTAAATAAAGATTGATAGGTGCATTATCCAATCAGAGTGGGATTTTAGGGTGTATCCCTTTCTGATTGACTCACACATTGGTGCCTCCTGATTGGGTGAATTTGATAGACAGTGTTTTCAACCAATCAGAAGGCGCCATTGCTTATTTTCTTCAGGAAAATTCTCCTGGAGCCTCATTAGCGTCGGGGATGTCCGGGAGTGCGGATGTAAGTATATATATATATATATATATATATTATTATTTTTTTACAGGGCGTGGCAGAAGAGGATCCGGAGGAGGCCGGAGACATCGCGGGGAGGTATGTATAATGTAGATTATGTTTATTTTATTTTGAGGTATGTGTATTAATGTTGTGTTTTTTTTAACAGGTGCTGCGCTGGAGAAGGATTTAAAGAATGCTGGACGGGACATGGCGGAAAGGTGAGTAGAATATTTAGAAGGTATAGAATGTCTTGAATGTTTATTTTATAACTGTAAACGTGTTGCACTAATTTTTTTAAATTTTGTTTTCGTAGGTGGCTGATCGCAATGGACATCTGCAAAGGTAAGTGGTCTTAATTTTTTTATTTTAGCTTAGACTTAGATTAGTTAATATATAGATAGCATTTATTTTATGTTAGCTAGGGGTTTTATAAAGATAGCATAGGATGTATTGCATATTAAATTGTGTTATTTATTTAGATAGATTGGGAATGTATTATTATATAGATAGGATGTATATTAGATTATGCTATTTATTTAGATAGATTGGGTATGTATTATTATATAGATAGGATGTATATTAGATTATGCTATTTATTTAGATAGATTGTGTAATGTATATTAGATAGTGGTGTATTGTATTGTAATTGTATGTAATTGTACTGTACTTGTATGTATTTGTATTGTATGTATTTGTATTATATGTATTTCCTTTTCAGGTGTGTATTTTTTTTTTTTTATGTAGTGAGGGGGCGGGGTTGTAATGTTTTTTTTTTTCTATAATGTTCCTTTTTTTGTGACTTAGGTTTTTTTATTTTGTGTAATGTAGTTTATTTTTTTGTGAGTTCGTTTTTTATTTCATGTAATGTAGATTTTTTTTGTGACTTTAGTCTTTTTTATTTTCTGTAATTAGAGTGGTGGGGGTTAATAGGGGGTAGGTAGTGTAGATGTTAATAGGTTAGTATAGAGGGTGTTTAGTTGATCTTTAATGTTTTATTGGGGGTGGTATAGGCAGTATAGTGTTAATACTTAGTGTCATGATGGTCCTTGAGGACCATCATGGCACTTATGTGGTTAATGTAGTGATGTAACAGGCCCATAAAGGTGTTAATATACCCTTATGGGACTGATGGGGTTAAATAGAGGGTTATGGGGGTCTGTATTGACCCCCATTAGAGTGGTGGGGGTTAATAGGGGGTAGGTAGTGTAGATGTTAATAGGTTAGTGTAGAGGGTGTTTAGTTGATCTGTAATGTTTTATTGGGGGTGGTATAGTGCAGTATAGTTTTTATACTTAGTGTCATGATGGTCCTTGAGGACGATCATGGCACTCATGTGGTTAATGTAGTGTTGTAACAGGCCCATAATGGTGTTAATATACCCTTATGGGACTGATGGGGTTAAATAGAGGCTTATGGGGGTCTGAATTGCCCCCCATAAGTGATAGGGTTAATGAAGGGCTTATGGGGGTCTCTATTGACCCCCATGAGTAACAGGGTTAATGAGGGTTTTATTGGGGTCTGTATTGACAGGGTGACAGTGTATTTTTTTTTTCTTTTACAACGGGTCCTTTAAGGACCGGTAACGCAGGAATTTAGAATTTTGATTGCAGCAGGGATCCCCGATCGCGTGCAATCGGGACCACCACTGCGATGTTTAATGTGGGGTTAATGCAGGGCTCGGAGCTTATCTCTGATTCCCTGCCGTTAATCCGGGTTTCCGATCTTATCTCGGATCCCTTCTTGGGTAAGTTGTAAGTGGCTGAGCGGTCCTGGGTCTTTGAGCCTCGTTTTCATTTTTTTCGGCGGCCATTTTTTCTCTCGCTTAGGGGATTTTCGTGTGTGTGAACTCGGGAATTTGTACTTAAATGGAGGTGGGTAAGCTTTTTATGTTGTTTTTGGGAGTATTTGGTGTGTTTTGACTGTTTTTAGGTGCTCGCAGTTCCGCCATTTGTCGTGCGTGTGGGTGTTTGTTACGTTAAGGTTGGTTCTGAGGTTAATGCAGGTTTCCGAGGTGAGCCTCGTTTTCGTTTTTTTCGGCGGCCATTTTTTCTCTCGCTAAGGGGATTTTCGTGTGTCTGAACTTGGGAATTTGGACTTAAATGGAGGTGTAACTTCACTTTCAGAGGTCCTGGGTCCCCCCCCCCCCTTGCTATAGGTAAGCTTTTTATGTCGTTTTTGGGAGTATTTGGTGTGTTTTCAATGTTTGTAGTGGCACGCGTGTTGGCCGTTATAGTGGGATTCTTTCTGCGTGTCGGTGTCTGTTACGTTAAGGTTGCTTCATTCCCTAAGTGCTTCGCGAGGACCCGCATTTGCGGAAGCGAGTGCCTCAGTTGCTGTCATGGAGCGCCTTCGGCGCTCCATGCCAGCAACTGAGGCCCTCGGCCGGTGTGTGTGTGTGTGTAACCGGTGTGAGGCGCCTTTGAGCGGTGTGTGTGTGTGTAACCGGTGTGAGGCGCCTTTGAGGTGTTAACACAGCAGACGTTGGAGCCTCCACCTTCGCAAATGCGGACCCTTGCTTTGCGAGGATCCGCATTTGCGGGGACGTTACGTTGGGGTTTTTTTGGCTGGGAGGTTGGGGTTTTTTTGTTAAAAAGTCGTGTGTGTGGTGTCTTTGTGTTAACACAGCCGACGTTGGAGCCTCCGAGGATCCGCATTTGCGGGGACGTTGGGATGCTCCACCACCGCAAATGCGGCCCCTCGCTTCGCGAGGACCCGCGTTTGCGGGGAACTGCGTCCCTCGCTTTGCGTGAGCAATGGCCCGCATGCTCACAACTATATATGTGATTGTTCATTGTGAACAATATTGCTTTAAATAATTGCTATCAGTTGTATCATAGCACAGGAATTGTGCAACTACATGTCTGTAAAGGTTTCCATAGTTTTTGCTAATGGCTGTGTTGTACATATGAGTCTAAATAGAAGAGTTATTTATTATTAACTCAGTTTCAAAAATCCCTCCTGGTGCACTCACAGCAAAAGCTAAAATTCATAAATAATAGTTCATTTTGGCTAAGTGGATAGAAACATGGAAACCGTTAAAGGTATTTGTAAGATTCCCTGTTTTTAATAATTAAATAAATTACCTAAGTGTTTGTTGCATATCTAAATATCATTTGATTACCAAGTACTTAAAAGCTCTGTTTTCACGTACTCAATTCTTCCAAACAGTCCTTGCAAAGGTCTGCCCCGCAATGTATGCATACAATGTTTCTATTGTTAAGAGATGGTAATTTAAACAAGCACAACATAAAAATAAACTCTTACAAAAAGCCTTGGGAGTCACGTTCTTAAGTATGGGTTATCTTTAAGTTGCATCATCTGTGTCACCTGGACCAAAATGCAGTGTAATAACTGTATTTCTCAGAATTCTGGGTAGGAAACACGATTTATTTACACAGCTGTACCATTTATTTACTGTACTACTGTACGGTGGAGGGCTTCTATCGTTCTTTTGCCCACCATATATTAAATTAATGTTGTGGTAAACTACTTCCTCATAAAACCTACGACACAAGCTAAGGATCTGGCCCCACGCTGATGAGAGGCAGCTGTATGTGGGTAGGATTCCTAGCTTGTGTATCAGTTCTGAACTTTGCTCAAAGCTGTGTAATACAGCAGGCATATGCTTGAGGGAAGCCATGTTTGAAATGGTAATGGATTGGAAGGGTGAATTCAGTGTAATAACTGTTTATCAGAATTCTGGGCAGGAAACAAGTTTTTTATTTTTTTAATTGTTGACATTCAAATGTGAACACAAATTAACTATTGATTTACTATATGTATGTATATATATATATATATATATATATATATATATATATATGACACTATATAGACTGACACTATATATATATATATATATATATATATATATATATATATTTCTATATATATATATATATATATATATATATAAATATATATAAATAAATATAAACACACGCATTTCAGTGTACAATATCCCTGTTCTACCAAAGTGCTTTTCTAGGAATTGTTTTTAGTTGATTAACTGAAGATGCTGCACTCTTCCTGCTGAGCTGTATATCTTATCTTTAGATTTCCTTAGTGTGATTATCCCTCTAGGAAATTACATCTCTCTTGTATAGAGGCCTGCTGGAAGGTGCTGTTTACTGTGCGAAAATACAGTGCAGCGCTTGGTAATGCACGCTGCATTTAAAGACTTTGAGCTTCTTTATCAGAAGAGCAAAAAGGTCATCCAACAGCAATGCAATTTAGTGAAATATATCACCAATTTCACTAAATTATATGTTTGGAGTAAAGTGTATGTATATATATATATATATATATATATATATATACATATATATATATAACAAAAATACTTGAATGCGTTACATATCTACGTATTATGAACAAATAATTTTCCTTTTGAGGCTTAAGCTTCTAAACAATCTATTTTGCTTTGCAGTTTACTATCCCTTAAATCTTTTGGACACAGGGGACATAAAATGAGGTATTGATATTGATTTTCCAGCTTTTTAGGGTCAATTTATTAGTGTCTCGCAACAGAAGGGGTTCAGTGCATAAAGAGCTGTAAATCAGAGCTATGAGCTGCACTAATAAAGATAAATAAGGGTCTCTAGCAGAATAGACGGCTCATTCAATTAACAGAATCTTTTGTTCAGCATTCTCATATCAATAACTAGATATCATTTGGTAGTGCTAATCTTGTACACGCGAGTGCCGACATGTTAGCTAATTACTAGATTACAGCATTTGTATATGTGAACACACACACAAACATCTTTTTGTATAATTTTTGGGTGTGGCAGATTAAAAATTACAAACAATGGGAGCGGGCACAATGATTTAGGATCAAATGGGACATTGAGAACCAAAATGATTGTGACTTGCAACAATGGGAGAACCAATAAACAATAATGGGATGCTAACTTTGGCCCTACACCACAAAGTGGAAGGGAAATTGTAATTACGGTGTCTACTATTTGGATCAGGCTTGATAATGTCACTAGACGCAAATCCTGCTCAGCAGTTCAAAGGCTCATTGGATCCCTGCTAACAGGATGTGGACCAGTACCAAGGCACCGAGCACCAGCGTTAGGACAGGATACGAGGATCTGTAGCAGTTACCGACTGTAACTTAGCATCCCAGGCAGGGTCAGCAAAGATACCCCCAGTTAGGACTAAGGTTTTTCCCAGAATGAAATACACAGTTGTTATGAGTATCCAAACAGAAAAAGCCATTTAATCATCATAGCATAGCACATTTAACCATCACCTTCCCCCACCCACATGTCAACTTTAGGATCAAATTAGCTATGCCCTTTATCCATCTAAAAAAAAGCAATTTATGTAAAACATCCATAAAAACATGTAGATCTCCTTGAGAATTACATTTGTGCACAGGGAAATTGTTTTTTTTTTCTTTGATACAATATATATATATATATATATATATATATATATATATATATATATATATATATATATATATGAAACCTGAGCGGGAAATAAGCTTTTTAACATATTTTATGTAATTCAAATGGGAACACGAATGTGCTAATTATTTTCTGCACTTCTGTACAGTGGAGGCCTTCTATTTGTCTATTGCCCGCCAAGTTAAATGATCATAATTAATTAATTGTAAAAAATAATATATTTTTTTCCAAACTTGATATATTTGTGTTGTGAATCGATATTTTAGATTCCTACTCTGCATACTTTTACACAGATGGGTTATGTGCAGAGCTATTTTGACACAGAGTCTACTTATGACAGTGTTATCAGACTGAAAAGATATAAGGTTAGACTGGACATGCAGAATAAGTGAGTCTTTTTCAGTTTTCAACACCATAGTGGTGTGATCAGGCGGGAGAGTCCTACAATGAGGGTGTTTTCCTTCAAGCAAGAAAAAACGTAATCAATGAGATTTCCCCTTATTCCCAGGCACTGTAAAGAATTTAAATGATATGTGCATCATATAAATGCTAACTTCTATACCTTATGGAGGTGTTTGTTCTGTCATTATGGTGGTTTAAGAAGTAGCTGCTTCCAAAAGATATAAAACAATAGGTTAAACAGAGTTAAAGGATCACTTAATTCAGCACAATTTGGACCACATCACTGAATTTTTTAAATACGTGCATTTTTCACAGAGAAATAAAATAAAATAAGATCTTTGTTTGTTGACTGCTCCATGTCAACTTAATTACTGCAACCAATCAGGTTGCAGGGGTGTGTGTCCCATTTAAGTCAATGGTAAGATTGTTGCCAGACAGTTCTGGTTACTGCACTCTTCCCTCTCCCAAGAATCAAAAATGTAACCCTTACCACAGCTATCTGTGCAAGCATGGAAGATTGTTACTTATCTACAGCAAGAAAGCTATTGGTTAACTGGTGTAACCTGAGCCAATGGATAAGCTGTGGTATCAATCATAGCCTTCCCCATAGAGCCTCACACAGCAGGCACTGGAGCCAACACTCTAATGCAACAGGCAGTGGGCAAAATGGACTGTATGTAAACAAAGATTTTTTTTTTTTAACAGTTTTTAATGTAATAAAAAATATATAGATCTTTTTACCATAAAAATGTGGTGCTCTTTCACACCATGAAGAGCACTTACAGTGAGGCAAATGTCCATTTAAGGAGTAGATGGGCTCTTTGGTTCATATTTACCACCAATATTTCATTTATAAGCTTTATCATGTTATTAATACTTATAGTGATAATACATTTACCTCGATGGTTAGATCCTAATGTGTGTCTAATATAGAGTGACATCCTGAGTGATTATCAGAACATGCTCAGACAGTGCTGGTTGTCTAATGTAGAGAGACCTGCACATTATCATGGTAGGCTCAGCCAGCAGTGGGTGTCTTTCTAATGTTCACTGTACTTTATCAGGACAGGCTTAGACAATGCTGGGTGCCTATCAGATTTAGGATGACCTGCATAGTGCACATTATCAGGACTGACTCAGCACTGAGTGTCTAATTTAGAATGATTCCCTGGGTGCACACTGTCAGGAAAGGCTAATACAGTAGCTGGTGTCTACCTAATGTATGACAATTGCCTGACTGCACTTTATCAGGACAAGATCAGACAGTACTTGGTGTCTGCCTAATGCACCTTATCAATGCAGGCTCAGTTGAGTTTATATGTCACTCACATGTTCTCTCACACATTCACACAAATGGAATGTATTTAAACATAAACAGTAGTTAAGGTTTAAAAACATTTATTTAACCTAGCATTTATATGGAGGGCAAATATGTTAATTGTATGTGTGTGTGTGTGTGTCACCTGCAACAATGCTATACAATCAGTAAGGGGAAAGTATATTGAAGATTTTAAAAAATATATATTTTAAAATAAAAACATTAACTTTTTTGCTTACTACAGTTTCTAATGCAAAAAAAATTACCAGTTCTGGTGAACTAGGCAATATTTAAAGGGCCAATAACCTCAATGTAAGGGCTCTTCATGGTGTGAAAAATCATAATATTTTATGTTGAAATTATCTTTTTTTTTTTTTCATTTAATTCAGATAGTCGAGCCGCCCAGTGAAGACAGTGATTGATAGCAGTTTTCCCTGCACTCAGGAATGCACTGACCAGACCAGTTAACTCATAACTGACCTGCTCTGCACAAATTCATTGCATAAGGATTAACCAATTTTTTTATTTTGCTCACTACCCAGAGCTGTAGCAATGGGTGTAGCTGGGGGCATGTCAGTGACACATGTAAACACAGATTTAATTTATTTGATTTCTTAGTGAAAAATGCACGTTTTACAAAAATTTGAAAGATATTGCAACATGCTTTTAGGGGATCCTTTCTGTGATGTGGTTCAAATTAGACTGCATTAAGTGGCGCTTTAACTAAGATAAAACACAACATATAATAAAACGTAATAAATTGATATTGAGCCTCCAAACGTTCTATCTTGCATTTATACAATACAATCCAACACATGTTCTAATTCTAACAAACTCTTTAAATGATTAGTAAAAAAAGTGATTATGGAAAAAAATAGTATTCATTCGCAATAAATATAAAAAAGCTTTTTTTCCGACATGGGGCAAACATAATGCTAGAAAACACTTTTTGATTGTACAGGCAGTTTTGAAAATGAACTTATCTATTTTGTGAATGGCCTTTGGAATAGTGTATTGATTCAATTCTTAACCTTTTGTTTTCTGAGACAGAACAATAGCAAATACTTGTGATGTTTTTCAGAAATATGTAATAGCAAAGATCAGCACAGTTAGCAATGTGTAGAAAGTAATGGAAATAATATATAAAAGTGCTCTTTGGAGCCTAGGTCTACAAGTTCCATCTTCATGTAGCATTTAATCTGCATCCTCTTATTGATTTACATGTTTTCATCTCAATAATGAAGATTTGAATTGACTTTAGTTAGACGGTTGAGCAGGACGCATAACTTATTTATTTTTGAATGGGCATGGTTAATATTTTTTATTATTCATTGTCATTATGTAAAATAATACTTTAATAATTCTATTAAAACAAAAACAAATGTTTCCAATTTACTCTGAAGCTGTCTTATAGGGATCTAATGAATATATACTTCGATTTCCCCATAAGAATTGGTAAGGGGAGTAAGTAGCATTTATTCATTCAAGGGTCTTACGTACAGTAATGCACCGATTTTAAGGGGGGAGTGGGATCGCATTCAGGGGAAAAAGGGCATGATAACCCACTCTGGAGAATAAAAGATTTCTAGAGCCCCATGTTGCCCACAACAGCAGTAGGCAATATTGCAGTTGTATCTAGAACCAGTGCCGGTCCATGAGACTTTAAGAGGGATGATGAGTGTCTACAACTTTTTTTTACAACTACCATTATTATTATTATTATCGTTTATTTGTAGCACGCCAAAATATTCTGTAGAGCTATAAATGGGTTAAGTTCTAGACAAAGACAAATTGAATATTAACACATTGCAAAGGATGGAGGGCCCTGTCTTTGAGCTTAGAATCCAGTGTCCATAGCGCTTTCCTCAAAGCACCTTGCAGGATTGAAAACTCACAAACTTACGATCTAAAGACCATTAGCCACAGTTATTGATGAACATGTTGTGCAGTCGTGTCCGACTCTATGTGACCTTATGGACTCAACACGCCAGGCACATCTATTGTTATGTCTCTGGTTGTGCTTATCCATTAGGTTATCTTGGCAAAGATACTGGAGTGGGTTGCCAGTTTGTTCTCCAGTTTGACCACTCTGCTATAACCTGCCCATCTTGGTTGACCCAACATGGTACAGCTCACAGCTTCATGGAAGCACTAAAGCCCTTTCACCATGACCAGGTAGCAATTCAGAAGAGATTGAGGGACAAACTTGCAGTTCAAATGTACGCTATTAAAATAAGTGCAAAGTGTGATGCAAATCTAGTGTACTACGTGTAGGATCATCCTGTTCTGGATTACAAAGGCAGTCCCCGTGAGTACTGGAAGGGAACCAGTCAGCCCCAGACCAAGGAGGCTGAGAGCAACTGGTTATCTGTATCTGTTGGACATATAATGCGGTATGAAATCGTAAAGTTACTTTCTTTTATACTTTTTAAGACGCCAACATTTCTTTTGGGCTCATATTATGGTGTACTATATTATATATTATTTCATCATGTGGACTCTGCTGTTTTGAGTCTCATCATATGTTTAAAATTAAAATTTTGGTCCAGAAATCCTAGCACCTTTGAAAAAAAAGTACCAGAAAGCATGTTTATATTTTAATAATACATTGCAGTATCAAAAATAAATCTAACACAGGACATTTAATGCTGTACAGGTGGTTCCTGACTTGCAGATGACCTGACTTACATATGAGCCGTACTTAAGAACGGGCTTCCAAGGTTTTTTGTATGAATTTGTTTTTATGTTTTGTTTAAATTAAAAGAAAAAGCACAATCATTTCTGTAACTTATTATTACAGTACAGGGGGATTATTAATATAGTATTACACTGTATTATTATGAGCTATTACAGTATTATTATTATTATTATTCATCGGGGATTTGAGTTACATACAAATCTGGTTTAAAGACGCTCTCAAGAATGTATCTTGTCCTTAACCCGGGGACACCCTGCATAAAAGGTTGGACAAGAGCAGCAAGAGTAGATGCTATGCCTCAAATAGTTCCTAATCAAATAACTCAATATTTGTATTTCCTCAACAGTGTACAAATTTCCCAAATGGTCTTATTCCAACCTAATCTTCCAGTTGCATTTACTTGCGAGAGGTGTTCCGTGTATTTGAATAATATGAACCCCCTATATACTGTATGACAGTCTCATTTGCCAATCTCTGTGGCCACACCCACATGCGTCAGTTTGTGTCAATCACTTTGGGCACTTCCGATAACGCGCACGAGTTGGGTGATTGAAATTTTATGTTGAAAATGAGCTCGGGAGTGTGCACGCAAGCTCAGGTCCTCCATTAGCTCTGCAGGTCCTGGAAGAAAAATAAATCACAAGCTCTTTTCACTACACTGCCCTTTCCTTTGATTTCGCCAGATAAACTGAGCCTCAGTCATCCTATTTTATGTTGTACAATCACAGAAATAATAGATCACATGGTTCTTGTTTGTTTGAACAGCTAAACTATTTAATAAGTAAATAAGGACACGTGTAACACAAAAAAGTGTGTTCCATTTCTGTCACTGACACACTTTTATTTAGAAATAATTTATGTTTACGTGGCACTTTTCCTTCAGCTCTTCATATATCTGTATGTATCGGTTGCTGTTGTTTAGTCGTTCTGTTGTGTCCGACTCTCCATGACCCTAAGAACTACAGCACCCCAGGCGTATCGATCTTCATATCTCCGGTTGGGATTATCCATAAGGTTATCTTGGCAAACATACTGGAGTGGGTTGCCAGATCCTTCTCCAATGTCTGTAACAGTATTATAAGTTCCAATAAAAATATTTTACATTCACTTTGTGTTAAAATATTACGAATGGACAACATACATATATGCTAATAATGATTATAAATATAACTATATATCTAAGTATATAGTAAATAAATAGTAAATTTGTTTTCACATTCCGAGAAATACAGGTATTACACTGCATTCTGGGAACATGGGCAGGGACACGGAAAATGTGCCCACAAAGGCTTCGCTCTTGTAATCCATTACCATTTTAAACATGTAAACATGGCTTCCGTTAAACATATGCCTGCTGTATTACACAGCTTAGCTAGGAATCCTACCCACTTACAGATGTTTCAAGGTTACTGCCTCTCATCACTGTGGGGACGATTACTAGCTTGTATAGTAGATTTTATGAGGAGGTAGTTTACCACAACAATCATTTAATATATGGTGGGCAAAAGAGCAATAGAAGCCCTCCACTACTAATATAGCACGTGTGAATACACACCACACACAAATCAATCTATCTATCTATCTATCTATCTATCTATCTATCTATCTATCTATCTATCTATCTATCTCTATCTATCTATCTATCTATCTATCTATCTCTATCTATCTATCTATCTATCTATCTCTATCTATCTATCTATCTATCTATCTATCTCTCTCTATCTCTCTCTCTATCTCTCTCTCTCTATCTTTCTGTCTGCCAAGTAATGCTAGAATGTTTAGAATAGCGATTTGACTTAATAAGATGATTTGGGCCATTGTATAAAGTTTAAATAATGTATTTCTGCTAAAAGCCTAGGGTTTGCTAATAATATAGAAAGTTACTTCAGTCACTTATGGGACAAAGAATAGTTGGGGGGGGGGGGGGGGGGGGGGGCGGATTAATACATTAACCAAAAATAAATCTGGGGCCTTTGCAGACTTTCCATGTGTGATGAAAGAATTGTAATAAAGTGATACACGTCACCTAACCAGGGCTGATCTGAAGTTTCCTATACAGATAGCTCAAAGCTCTGGTATATTTGGGATGGGAGGAGTGTTTATGGCCTAGTGACGGCTGAGGCGGTAACACTAAGAATTCAGGACCCCTCTCACAGGGAGGGAATTATGTGGGGGAAGTTTTGTTGTGTTTGATAGGTCTATGAGAAGAAAGAGAGAATAAAATCAGCCCGTCTGCACTAAGAAGCGATGTTATGTGATTTCTCTGCTTCTCCATGTAGGATGTCCTGATCTGAATTGCTTGGTGCTGAGATTGAACACAAAAAGCCCAACCTAGAAGGAGAAAATTGAGGTGCAGGTAGCCCCTCAACTCTGGGGTCCTAACAGTAAGGTTTAGGGGTTAGGGTTAGGATTTAGGGTAGTGGCAAATTATAAACTTTACATAGTAAAACAGTTGTGTGCACAACTTCATTGCTGGGTAGATAACAGGAAAGGTCAGATCTGTATTCTATTTTGTTGAAAGACTACCACTTCACATAACCAAACTACAGACTGACTAGTAGACAAGATGGAACCAATCTTGATATAGAGTATATTTTCTTTTAAAATGCTTTTAAGTTCCTGTCTTGCATGCTTGCTTATGTTATTAGTTTGGGACGTAGACGTAGAAGCGCAACGATGAAGACTCTTGGAACGTGGGCGTGCTCGGGTGCCCATCTAGCTGTGATGAGCTGCTACGCCCAGTCGTTAGGGGTTTTGGGTTAGGGTTAGTAAGTGAGGTTTAGGGGATTAGGTTTAGAGGGTTAGGAAGTGAGGTTTAGGCGGTTAGGGTTAGAGGGTTAGGGGGTTAGGGTTAGGAAGTGAGGTTTAGAGGGTTGTGCTGTACTACCTAGTTTTCACAGCTAGATGGGGACGGGAGCACGGCCGCGCACTGCAACAAATGCGCACATAAAACAGGATAGATCTTAGTTTGGTATATACTTTACAAACTTCAAATTTTGATCAAATTGAAGTGGTCTTTTAAATCAGTTACTGTTGTAATACACTTTTTGTGAAATATATCGACCTTTAAGGGCCTGCAGAGCAAAGGCAGCGGGAAGTGATAATTTATCTGATGAAAGCAAATATTTACTTTTGCAGTGAATGGAATGTTATTAGCATTTATGGTTTATAGCCCTTCCAGGACCTGCAGAGCTCATTGAGGGCGTGATCCTGCGTGCGCGCTCCCGTGCTCATTTGCAACGTACAATCTCAATCAAACCAAGTCGTGCACGACTGCCCGGCCCTCCCCCTGCTCTGAGTGTCTATGTGAGTGAGTTGTAAGTGACGAGCGGTGACGTCAGACGCAGATGGAAAAAGGGAACCGACAGAATGGCTGCCCAGTGCCGGAGCCCTCGGTGCACGGCGGAGAGGAAGGGATTCCGGAGGGAACTGGACTCGTGGCGGCACCGGCTCATCCACTGTGTAGGTAAGAGAGCTCGCTGGGGTTATAGTGGGACGGTGTGAGAGTTAGAGAGGAGCTGTCACTTCACCTGACAGGAGGAGCGCGGGGCGGTCACAGGACTGGACCCAGGATAACAATGACAGCAGTAAGTAATGAGAAGTGTGGGATATACAGTGTGCTCATGTGGAGTAACCGTCACTGTGATACTGGACCCAATAAGTAATGGGAAGTGTGGGATATACAGTGTGCTCATATAGAGTAACCGTCACTGTGATACTGGACCCCATAAGTAATAGGAAGTGTGGGATATACCGTGTGCTCATGTGGAGTAACAGTCACTGTGATACTGGACCCAATAAGTAATAGGGAGTGTGGGATATACAGTGTACTCATATAGAGTAACAGTCACTGTGATACTGGACCCCATAAGTAATGGGAAGTGTGGGATATACAGTGTACTCATATAGAGTAACCGTCACTGTGATACTGGACCCCATAAGTAATGGGAAGTGTGGGATATACAGTGTACTCATATAGAGTAACCGTCACTGTGATACTGGACCCCATAAGTAATAGGGAGTGTGGGATATACAGTGTACTCATATAGAGTAACCGTCACTGTGATACTGGACCCCATAAGTAATGGGAAGTGTGGGATATACAGTGTGCTCATGTGGAGTAACAGTCACTGTGATACTGGACCCCATAAGTAATGGGAAGTGTGGGATATACAGTGTGCTCATGTGGAGTAACAGTCACTGTGATACTGGACCCCATAAGTAATGGGAAGTGTGGGATATACAGTGTGCTCATGTGGAGTAACCGTCACTGTGATACTGGACCCCATAAGTAATGGGAAGTGTGGGATATACCGTGTGCTCATGTGGAGTAACAGTCACTGTGATACTGGACCCTATAAGTAATAGAGAGTGTGGGATATACAGTGTGCTCATGTGGAGTAACAGTCACTGTGATACTGGACCCCATAAGTAATAGGAAGTGTGGGATATACAGTGTGCTCATGTGGAGTAACAGTCACTGTGATACTGGACCCCATAAGTAATAGGCAGTTTGGGATATACAGTGTGCTCATATGGAGTAACCGTCACTGTGATACTGGACCCCATAAGTAATGGGGAGTGTGGGATATACATTGTGCTCATGTGGAGTAACCGTCACTGTGATACTGGACCCCATAAGTAATGGGGAGTGTGGGATATACATTGTGCTCATGTGGAGTAACCGTCACTGTGATACTGGACCCCATAAGTAATAGGCAGTTTGGGATATACAGTGTGCTCATGTGGAGTAACCGTCACTGTGATACTGGACCCCATAAGTAATGGGGAGTGTGAGATATACAGTGTGCTCATGTGCAGTAACAGTCACTGTGATACTGGACCCTATAAGTAATAGGGAGTGTGGGATATACAGTGTGCTCATATAGAGTAACCGTCACTGTGATACTGGACCCCATAAGTAATAGGGAGTGTGGGATATACAGTGTGCTCATATAGAGTAACCGTCACTGTGATACTGGACCCCATAAGTAATGGGGAGTGTGAGATATACAGTGTGCTCATGTGGAGTAACCGTCACTGTGATACTGGACCCCATAAGTAATAGGAAGTGTGGGATATACAGTGTGCTCATGTGGAGTAACCGTCACTGTGATACTGGACCCCATAAGTAATAGAGAGTGTGGGATATACAGTGTGCTCATATAGAGTAACAGTCACTGTGATACTGGACCCAATAAGTAATAGGGAGTGTGGGATATACAGTGTGCTCATGTATAGTAAGTCACTGTGATACTGGGCTCAGGAATGACAGCAGTAAGTAATGGGAAGTGTGGGATATACAGTGTGCTCATGTGGAGTAACAGTCACTGTGATACTGGACCCCATAAGTAATAGGAAGTGTGGGATATACAGTGTGCTCATGTGGAGTAACTGTCACTGTGATACTGGACCCTATAAGTAATAGGAAGTGTGGGATATACAGTGTGCTCATGTACAGTAACAGTCACTGTGATACTGGACCCAATAAGTAATAGGAAGTGTGGGATATACAGTGTGCTCATGTGGAGTAACAGTCACTGTGATACTGGACCCAATAAGTAATAGGGAGTGTGGGATATACAGTGTGCTCATGTGGAGTAACCGTCACTGTGATACTGGACCCAATAAGTAATAGGGAGTGTGGGATATACAGTGTGCTCATGTGGAGTAACAGTCACTGTGATACTGGACCCCATAAGTAATAGGGAGTGTGGGATATACAGTGTGCTCATGTGGACTAACCGTCACTGTGATACTGGACCCCATAAGTAATGGGGAGTGTGGGATATACAGTGTGCTCATGTGGAGTAACAGTCACTGTGATACTGGACCCAATAAGTAATAGGAAGTGTGGGATATACAGTGTGCTCATGTGGAGTAACAGTCACTGTGATACTGGACCCCATAAGTAATGGGAAGTGTGGGATATACAGTGTGCTCATGTGGACTAACCGTCACTGTGATACTGGACCCCATAAGTAATGGGGAGTGTGGGATATACAGTGTGCTCATGTGGAGTAACAGTCACTGTGATACTGGACCCCATAAGTAATAGGCAGTGTGGGATATACAGTGTGCTCATATAGAGTAACAGTCACTGTGATACTGGACCCAATAAGTAATGGGAAGTGTGGTATATACAGTGTGCTCATGTGGACTAACCGTCACTGTGATACTGGACCCCATAAGTAATGGGAAGTGTGGGATATACAGTGTGCTCATGTGGACTAACAGTCACTGTGATACTGGACCCCATAAGTAATGGGAAGTGTGGGATATACAGTGTGCTCATGTGGAGTAACAGTCACTGTGATACTGGACCCAACAATTACAGCAGCCAGTATCTGCAGGGTTACTAATGGAGAGTATCCTCATATGGAGTAACAGTCAGTATGTTACTGGGCTCTGCATCATTTAATCTCTCTACTCAATAATGACAACAACTAGGAACCAGCAATTGATTTAGCAGAGGAGACTGGTGTCAGGGAGTAAGTACACTAATAATTATTATTATTATTATTATTATTATTATTATTTTCTCCGCTGCCTCCAGAAGCAGCATCATACGGTGCACAAAGTGCTGGGGGCTATTGGGAAACTTTTGTAAAATCTTAATAACCATCTTAAGGCTAATTCCTATCTAGTAAATAACTGCATATGTTTGTTGTGTTTAATGTTGGATAGTGGGCTGTTATGAAACCTTTTTTTATTTGAACTTCATCTCCTTTAGAATTTTTTTCTCTACTTGCTACCCATTTAGTTCTTGGGTAGAGGGTGTTGTGACACCCGTCAATTTTTGTTCCTTTTGTTTGAATTTACAATGAGCCTTTTGTCATTACTTCATAACAATCTGTATGATCTATAACATTAAGTACTGGGCTGATGTGAAAGCCTTTATTTTATCTATTATTTTAACATCACTATTTCAGCCTTTTCTAGCTACTTCCCCTAGTTCCATTGGTTGTCTTTAGATTTAGTTCTTGGGAACGGGAGACATTCAGTGCTGGGTAAGGAGACATTCATTGCTTATTCGGATTTAAACCTCACCGCCTCGTGCTGATTCCATTTCCTCCGCTGCATGAGGCTTCACCAGGTCTTTAAGTCATTATTTTTTTTTTTGAAGAAGTTGTTTCTGTTTTCTTCTTTGTTTAACAAAACGTTTCTTATCTGCGCCACCAAGGACAACTTCTCCAAATATGTGTGGCTGTGTAGAAATATATACATGTAACATATAGGAGGAGTATCTGTGCAAGCAATATGCGCCTATTAACAGTTGTATATATGTAATCATGTCTATCTATCTTTTTCCCTGTTTGTGCCACTTTGATGAACCTTGGGGTGTGTGTGTGTGTTTGTGTGTGTATATATATATATATATATATATATATATATATATATATATATATATATATATATATATATATATATATATATATAATTTTCGCACAAAAATAAGCTGCCATACAGTACTATAGTTGTCGTTATTATTCATCAGGGATGCACCTTGCATACAAATTCAATGTAAATACTTTCTCAGGAACGTATACATATATAATTTTTTCTCTTGCCGTGTGGTGCAGTAGTTGCATTATAAGGGGATCTCTCTGCAGATTCCCAGGACACACACTCCCATGTTAAAGCGGCTTTTACTGAAGCTATGTTGGGGTTGCTGACAGCCATAAGGAGCTTTCCAAACCACGAATATAACACTTTCATCCCTTCTTTCCACCTGCAGTCAGGGGACTTGACATCTAGATTAGTCCATCTGCCAGACAAACTAGCTGTTAACCCGTTTGCACCCGAGAGAGCTCCTCTGCTGGCATTCAGGGCTCGTAGTGCATTCGATCTGGGTAACTAGCACTAGGGTGGTGATTGTGAGTCTTTTTGTACACTTTTGGGACTAAATTGATGATTAGGATTGAAGACGCTTTCCCTTTCAGGAGGATAAAGTGATCAACAAAAAAAGATGGGAATAATTGTTTCACCCATTTAGTAAAGCCAGGCCCCTGGGTGACGTTGTTGCCATGGTGAGGGATGGGATCCTCCACCCCCTCCTGCTCTGCACTAATGCCTGCTTTTGCCACAGTCCGAGTTATAATAAGCTGGTTGCTGCTTGCATTGCCTTGCGCCTCCTCGCATGGAGTCCCAAGCTCACGCCCCTCTGTCTTGCACGCTTCCTGGTTGTAATCTGACAGCAGAAGGAAGCTTGCAGGATCGTGAATGACTACAAGATAATCTGTGGCAGGCAGAGCGATGTCATTGTATGCAACTTATCTTCCTTCTTATTCAGAAGAGTCTCTACCAAAATAAAAAGTATTCCAAAGTTTAGGTTTGTGAACAGCACTACTATTATTGTTTTCCCAGATAATAATTGCCACGAAAGAATAGGTCTGCCTTCCTGTACAGTGTAATGTCTCCGTGTTCGCAGCAATGTTTTGCACTGCCACTTTGTACTTGAAATAATGCAAAATGAAGTACTTTTGAATTTGGTTACTGTGGTAGTATGTTGGGGTTAATTTTCAAGGATAGCATAAATACCCTAAGTCCCTTGGTGACCTTGCAAAGACACTAAGCATCTTTTAAAGGACCAGAATAGATTTGTATTAGTCAAGACCTTTGAACTCAGATTTGGGATTGTAATTTAAACTGCTCTAAAATTGGTTTATGAACAATACATTAAGACGTTTGCTTTGCTGTTGATTAGTATTCCGATTTTCTATAAAAATGTTTTAGTAGAATAGATATTCTTCTCCTATTAATATAAAGTTTATACATTTTAACTTCCAATCTCAACAGTTTTAGCGTAAATGCAAAAATTTAAACTCACTTTTGTGCATCTGAATATTTTGTTTTTGAAAGAGTCGGATCCCTAGCTTTTCATGAAATCGACACGCGCTTTATTCATGACTGTTGTTAGATTTTAAAAAAAGCGTAGTTATGTTTTGCCTTGCCTATGTGTCGGGTACTGCAGTGTTTGGCTGCTTTCCATAGCTACGCTTTCAAACCGCAAGATATTGGATAGAAGTTCAAAGGTTTCATTGCAAGTGTTTTTTTGTTTTTTTTTGTTTCTTCTTATGCTTGGTTTTGCAGTTTTTGTTTTCTTATTGTAATGCTTCATGCCCCCTTCTTTTTTTTTTTCCTCTCTTTTTTTGGAAAGATTCTTTTAATATTTATGCACATTGTTTAATATGATCATTTAAAAGTGCAAAAATGAGCTGTGATCCGCTCTATTCCAATTTTATTGTATGCATACATAGATTTTCTAATATATATATATATATATATATATATATATATATATATATATATATATATATATATATATATATATATATACACACATACAAATTAGGAAAATGACAGGATTAAAATTGTAAGGCTGACAATGCTGTTTGCCACACAATGTGAGGCTTTTACTCCCCCGAGCACCTTCGGCACTCATTGCAAGCTTTTCCTCCTGCCTACTGTACAGACCGCTTATTCCAGGGTTTAACCTGCAAGTTTAGTGCTTGGGAATGCCATGTGTCTCTTCTAGTATCTCACCCCTGTCCCTTCCCTATGTCTTTCTCCTCTGTGTGTCTGCTGATTGTTTGTGTGGCGCGCGCTGACTGCCGTTTTTTATTTTAAAAGTCCTGCGTCCCTGGCATTGTTGGTGTCGGTGTTATTGTTTCTGCCATCGTGTATTTTCTAAGTCCCACGTGCCTGGCTTTCCTCAGCCTCGTTTTCATACAGTTTCAGAATTTGTACGTTTTTCGTCCGCCATTTTTTCCCCTGCTTAGCTGTTTTTTTTTTTTTTTTTATTGACAATTTTTTTTTATTGTTTGTTTTTAGAGTTATGTTTTTTGGTCCCAGTTGCGTGCCTCAACTGCTCGCCTCGCTTCACGAGCTGTGCAGTGAACACCTACGGCACTCTTTACAGCCTAAGTCCCGTGTGGTTGACTGCTCGCAAAGTGTGACCAACATCGTAAGCGTTCCCCACACTGTCAACTATATATGTGAGATTTATTTATTTATATATATATATATATATATATATATATATATATATATATATATATATATATATATTTATAAATTTCTGCTCTTTGATCCAATTACCATTTCAAACATGGGCATTACACAGCTTTAAGCCCAGGATGGATTATGCACAACGCAGAAAACCTACCCACAGACAACACTGTTTCAAGGTTACTGCCTCTCATCAGTGTGGGGCCAGTTCCTAGCCTGTGCATTATATTTTGTGGAGAGGTAGTTTACCACAACAATTATTTAATTTATTGTGGTCAAAAGATATATAATCTGTTTGCCCGTTACAGCTCTAGACATTCTTGAGTGCAGAAGTCTCCAAGATGTTGCTGTCTCGCAGCTATTCTGTAGTTTACTTCTCAGTGTTTCCATATCATTCCCACCACATTGAAACCTACTCTGTCAATGGTTGTTGAATGGGATTGCAATCTGGTTTTAATCAATGCAGACAACCCTACAAGGGCTTCATTTCTTTCATTTTGATAATGAAATAGGTGGAGATGGCTGCCTTAATTGATGCCTGTTTGTCACTAGAGGAACAATTATTAGTAGACATATTGATATACATTTTTGTACTGCTGAAGAAAATGTGCAGTGTGTATGCACAAGGTCCATGTCTAGAGATGCAAAAGGGCAGCAGACCGTCTTCTGCTGCTCAGCATTAGCCTGTGCATACAACTGTCTCCCTTGAAGAATGAATAATTAAAGGGGAACTAGGTAGGTGGAAGCATGTTTTAATGAGTCCAGGGGAGATTCCAGAAAATCTCAAAATATTATCTAAAAAATGTAATATACAAACCATTTCAAATCTATCACATATATAGTTGTGAGCGTACGGGCCGTTGCTCACGCTTGCGGGCTCGCGTAGCGAGCTGCGGCCCTCGCGAAGCGAGGGCCTCAGTTGCTGGCGAGGTCACTGGGCAAGGGCCTCAAACCCTCGCAAAGTTCACGTCGATACTCAAAAAAACACGACGCACAAATTCCGACACTCGCTAAATTTTACGAGGAACGCAAACAACCTACGAAACACGTTACCACACATTACGACCTCGCAAACATCGGACGCAACACGCCGACATACAAACATTAAAAACACAATAAATACACACAACACACACATAAAAAGCTTACCTACAGCAAGAGGAACCATCCAGCACCTCAAAAAAACAAGTTACACCTTCATTTAAATAAAAATAAAACACTTTAGACACTAATAAAATCGCTAAGCGAGAGAAAAAATGGCCGACGGACAAAACGAAAACGAGGCTACAGCACTCTCCACACGTAAAACACCACACTCGCAAAACACCACACGAAACTCGAAAACCACTACAAACCAACAACGGACAATACGCAAAGACGCACAACACACATAAACCGCCATTTAACGCAAATGCGGAAGTACGACACTACGCGCACGGTTTCGCCTCGTGCACGCACAGTATTACACTGCACACATTCACCACGCTTATAGAGCAGCTCCACACCACTAATGCTGCAGCAATGTCAAACAAGGTTCACAGCTCTTCAACACAATGCTTCCAAATAGGTAAAGTATATTCATTTATTAATGTATTATATCTTTACTATTACACACCAAACAACATTAGCTCACTTACAATAACATTGCCGTCATTTTTTGACGGGCAAGTCGCTAGTAATCCAAATATTTGGGAATATTTGCAATTACTTTGTAAGTGCAACTATATATTCTGTCAATTTTGTTTTCTTATGGGTATTTAGAGAACTGGGAAAAAATGGTGAGAATATAGAGGGAGTTGTTGAAGCTTGGAGGAAAAGGGAAGTGAGAATGATGGCCTTTCTTTAGAGACCAGCATAACGTGTTATCAAAATTGTGTAGAGAATTCAAGCTGTGCAAAATACTTTCTCCATTTAAAGGGGGTTCTCAACAATGTATACAGGAGCAATGCTGGCAATGTAATATTGTCTTAACTGATCCTTGAATGGTCAGTGGTGACAGAGGAGGAGAAAAGACTAGTTGAGGCTTATAATCTTTAGTCTTTTGGGAGAGTATGTGTTGTGTTCAGGTAAATTTAACAAGTACAGCAGGTTGATTCCACACTGGGGGCACTTCTGGGACAAGATCCCTTGGTTGAAGGACATATGATCGCTTGCAAATTTTTTTCTCAGGATGAGTGAGGCACCATGTAGGAAACCTTTGTTTGCACACTAGGGGGATGGTAAAAGCACGGTGTTGGTCAGCGTGTTCTTTAATGGCAGGACAGGTTTGATCCTTGGATTAGTATAGGCAGAGTGTTTGGCAGATTCTTGAGCATTTCAACAGGGCAGATGTTTTTGCACTGCTCAAGGTTTGTTGAAACTGACAAGATGCAGCTTGAGGGATGATCTGTTATCTTGCAATCCCCACTGTAGTGTGAGCAGCATTGGGATACGGAAAGTCCCCTAGTTCCTCCCTCCAGGTTTTTGGTGTTGATGGTGTGTGGATTGCAAAAGAGGTCTCTGTACATCCACATTATGACGTCTGTATGTTATGTGAACATTTATGTATGTTTGTACATTTTCCCAAGTAAAAGCAGTCCAACAGGCCATATGTTATGCAATGGCTTCTAGCATAACCATGCCATGTAGTATTGAGCTGTTCTTCAGTATGGCAGCTATTGTTCCATGCATCAATTTCCATTGATTAGAATGTACAATATTTTGTATATGTTTACAATTAGGTTTTCCCCATATGGTGGTATACTGTTAGCAAGTTGAAGAACGGGGGTGATCACAGGCTGCATCTGTCCCTGCAGGCTGTGTGGTGAGATATGCCAAACCCTGATAGTGTGAAATCCAGTCCAGAAAAAATAATGGGATGTCCAAATGCGTAGAGGTATTTGTATGATGGTTAAGATCTACAGGATTTGTGGATTGTTTAAGATTTGAAATATGTAATTTCAATTGTGGATCATTTTGCAAAGCTCCATGTTATTGCTGGCTCCCAGAAGTCCTGTTTCAAAAACTTAAAGGTACTCTAAGCTCATGGATACTACTCTGTACCATCATGTAGAGTTAGGTGTAAAAAATATTTTAATTCAAAGCTCCCTTAGTAAGTATTTTAAAATGTTACTTTTTTTCTCAAGTCGCAGGAGGAGTCTAATGCACCACATGATTTGATTATATAGGGAAATCTATTTTATTAGTACTGATGAGACTATGTATTACAAGCTCCTCCTAAATTCTTATTTCTTCTCCATTGCAATAATACATTTCACATTTTTGCTCTATGAAGAACTGAAAACATTAGGCTTACATTTATTGGTAGTAGCAAACACATTGTACTGCCACATAATTATATATGTATTTTTATCCCCAGAAGCTACAAGTCAGTAGATTTCAGTCCTTTGTCTGATGCAGAGAAATATTGTAGAATTTCTCTTTAGGCCAGAACGTTACAGATATATATTGTTTACAAGCAGGGAATTAAACACAAGTGACTTAAAGGGACGCTTTAGGAAAAAATATGGTATCTAGTTGTTCTAACTATCATTTTATTCAAAGTCTATTCTGTACCTGAGATCACAGGGTCTTTTGAGAACTCATATTTTCATGTTTCTTGAAATGAAACATGTGCCAATGTATCTTTAGGGCGAATGGTTTTATTTCAATATTGGTAGGTTTCAGAGTAGTGAACTACATTTTTTTCAGATTTGAGCTATAAATAAAACCTTTGAACATTTAAAAAAAAAAAAAATAGCCAAATAATTTCCTAATCACATATAATAGTTGTCAAACTACGAATAGTCGTCACACTTTGCAAGGGGCCGCATTTGTGGAAGGTGGAGGCTCCCACGTCGGCTGCAATGAGCCAAAGGCTCTTTCGCAAGGGTCCACGTTTGCAGAGGTGGAGGCTCTACGGCGCCTCATAAGCGGTTACAAACACCCACACAAGCGGCACTTTTTGATAAAATAGATCTAACACGCAATACGGACTTACACTAAAAAAGGTGGGGCGGGGCACCCAGGACCTCTGCAGGTGAAGTTACACCTCAAAGTCTAAATTACCAAGTTTAGACACACGAAAATCCCCTAAGCAAGAGAAAAAATGGCAGCTGAAAAAAAACAAGGCTACAGGACCCCAAAGGCACAAAACCACCAAGCACATACGGCTTTTTCAAAAAGCTGTGCGAGGTACAAAATACACTTTTAGCAAGGACGCTAAATCATCCACACCTGCGTACCACATACACATTCGCCACCATTTTACAACACCAACTTACACAATGCAGAAGTACACAGCTACAGTAACCGCTTCCCCTCGCGCACGTATTTACACTACACACTGCACACATTGCTGACGCTTACACCTCAGCTCCACAACAGGGCAAACCTACATTGGATGCTGCAGGAACATCAAAACAGATTCTCAGCTCTTCAGCACAATGCTTCCTGCATATAATGCTTATATATATATATATATATATATATATATATATATATATATATATATATATATATATATATATATATATATATATATATATATATAGCTTCCAAATAGGTAAAGTATATTCATTTATTAATTATTTATTTAATTAGCATACAAACATACATATACACAATAAAAACCACTATTGCAATAAACAGAAAAGCCATTCACTGTGCGCCTCACAACGATCGACAACGCTGCTCATAGCACACAAACTACACCAGGGGACAGCCCTGCAATTAGCGCGAAAAGCAGATCAGCGCCGACCTTACAATAACAGCAAAAGCGCCTCTGATAAAAAATACAAGAGCCTCGCAATGAGCGCCAAAGGATCTCAGACCCCCCAAGAAATGAATGTCTGTGGCAAACAGCATTTCCTGCCTTACAATTTTATTGTCCTGTCATTTTTGACGGGCAAGTCGCTAGTATATAATCTTTGTTCTCTAACATTCTGTGTTGCTACTGATTTTCTTGACTGTTATTGATCTCGAAGTCTCACATCTCCATTCATCAGGAACACCAATATTACCTAAAGCATTTTTTTAAATAGAACAGCATATTGTTTCCACTTGGTTATGTATTCAAACATCCTGAGAAGGATAGCTAAATAAATTAAAGATTGGATTCTGTTTACTTTTGGAAGCATAATACTTCCAAGTCACTTATGTAACTATCATGGCATATTCATCCCTCAACAAAATGTGAGAGTAATGTTGAAGACAATTACCAACTGTACATGTAACATTTTACTTCCTGGAAATTTCCGATAAATGATAAAATTCCTTATCTTGTCTTTTTTGTCAGGTTACATCCATTGTGGCCTGTCTAATCTGTGATTTGTAATACCTGCAAAGTTATGTATGCCGATATCCACCTAAAAGTTTCTACTAAAAGAATTAATAACAATAAAAAAAAAACAAAAAAACAATAAAAAAAAAATTAAAAAAAAAAAAAAAAAAAAATATATATATATATATATATATATATATATATATATATATATATATATATATATATATGATTTCATTTGTACTTGTTGCGTGTATATGAGTAGCTGTTTTTTTTTATTTTTTAAATATACTTTTTATTTACCATGTTAATTCTTCTGTTAAAGACTAGAAACAACTTTACTTTTTTTTTCTAGTCCATTTCACATAATGTCTTTGGCTAACCTCTCCCTGGGATGTCCTATGGCCCCCAAGACCAAATTTGTACGGTTATTTAATGTGCGGTATAGCTGTTAACTGTATATTGTGCACTAGAAGGAGTATTATAGATATTCATAAGTTTCTGTGGGAGATCACTCCCTCTCTCATATTTCTCTTTCTCTGCCTAAAATTGGTATGAGGCATTTTATGTGAGAAGTTTCTCTTGGACATTAAAAAAAAGGTTAGACATGGGTCAAAACTAATTTTACTTTCTATCTTTAAATTAAGATTGGGCCCAGGGGTTAACACATTTCTGAGAAGCAGGATCTAGCCAGCCTTTTATTACAAGCCAGATTATGGATTATATAGAAACTAGCGACTTGTCGTCAAAATTTTATTGCCATGGCAATGCTGTTTGACACACCATGTAAAGCTTTTTCTACTCTGAGGACTTTCGACATTCATTGCGAGCCTCATGCTGAGTTCCTTCGGTGCTCATTGCGTGGCTCGCAATGAGTGCCTTTGGTACTCATTGCCAGCCTCTTCTCTTGTTTAACTTTTGTTCCTCTGAGCGCCAAAGGCGCTGATCACAAAGATGGATATATATGTCTGTTTTGTAAAGAATAAATAATTCATTCATTAGTTACTTCATAAATTTAATATACTTTACCTATTTGTAATTGATATATCTAGCAATGAATAGCCTGAAGAGCGAAGTATCTTTTTTTCCTGCAGCATACAATGTACAGTTGGACTGTTTCCCTAAGGATAAAGTGTCATCAATATCCCAACTGTGCGTTAGAAATATGCTGCGTGCGGGAGGGCAAACCGTTGGTTTAGTTGTGTAAAGCGCCATTTTAGATTCGTAATGTTGTTAGGTGCAAGCTAGTGTTGTAAAATGGCGTAGTTTGTCTGTGCTACTCGGCTCGTGAGCATTTTCCATGCTTCCTAACCTTATTTTTGTACATCGTACGTGCCTGATGGTGTTTTGCGCATTTCGGGGTTGTGTAGCCTCGTTTTCATTTACTTTTTCTCACATAGCCTATGTTCAATTCCCGAAACTCCTTAAATTCAACTTTAATTGGCGTTCAACCTTACTGACAGATGTCGTGGCTGTCCCCTCATGCTGTGATATATTTTTTTTTGCCCGCCCTCCCATTTTTTTTTATTTTTTTTTATATACCATATTTATCGGTATCGTATTTTACGGTTTGTCAGCTCCATACTTTTAGGCGCTATAGTATTTACTAGGTTTCCTTTTATAGGGAATTCTAGGTCCTTTCTTTCCGTATTTATTGAGGTATAACATGCACTTTTTCTCCCTGAAAATAGGGGGCAAATGATGATGTGTGCGTGTTATACGCCAATTTCTCTCTACCCCCCTGTGTCTCTCTAACCCCCCGTGTCTCTCTTTCCCTCCCCCTCCTCATCCTAAACCCCCCTGAATACCTCCCCCTCTCCCTTTCCCCTCACTTACCTGCTTCTGCTCCGGCCTCTGCTCCTTCTTGACCTGGCGCACATGTGCCGGCACCTGGTATATGCTAATGGTGTGGCGCGCATGTGACGTCACATGCGCGCCGGGTCAAGAGGGAGCGGAGGCCGGAGCAGAAGCAGGTAAGTGACGGGAAAGGGAGAGGGGGAGGTCTTTAGGGGGGGTTGAGGATGAGGGGGGGGGGGTTGAGGTTTTTTTTTTTTTTTTTTCCAAAGTCCTGCTTTTCTGAGGAACACAGTTCTGTGAGCTTGCTTTGCGACGCAGTTTGACAAATATATGGGATCTATATATAATAACTAAAGTTAGTAATCCTTACATTATCTTTGATAGAAAGCTGTGGAAATATCCTGTTTTATTTTTCTTCTAGTGCAATACATTAAGAGGCTCTTTTATATGGTAGATGAGAGCTTCCTTCAGACTGCTATATTGCCAAGTATTATTATCTTTTGCAAGTGTGAGGTCTGCTGTTAATTTAAAAATTAATTTATTTCAGATATTCACATTTATTTTGCACTTTATGTAGTTACAAAAAGTATACAACTGATTGAAGTAAAGGTGAATAAAGTAGGGCAGTTAGCTGTAGGCAGACTGTAAAGACCTGCCATAGAGATAGCGAGGCAGTGGTTGAAAGGTGATCCGGTTGGCTATGATAGATGGATAAATTGGTCTAAAAGTCTATATGGATGGTGTGGAACTTGCTCAGGAGAAGAGCTAAAGCATTGCTAGATATCTTAGGTATCACTTATTGCGGAGTTGCTACAGATTACCGGTAAGTAATAAGTATGTGGTTAGATCGGGCTCATGTGAGCTGGAGTGGATCAGAGGGTGGGCTTGCATTCTCCAGAATTGAGAGGTTAGGTGGAATTTGTGAGGGGGAGGACGGTTTGTTAGTAATTGTATCAAGAGCAGTAATGGAAAAATGTATGCTAAACACAGAATGAAGGGGCTGATATTGCTAGAGTAAAAACATTTTAACTAGAAAAACAATAAAAGCCCCAACCCCCCCTTTGAGTATTATTAAATTGTGGAGAAACTGCAACACAGATCAATGAAGGCTGTGCGGTCTATTGTCTATGGGAAAAATTGTCACGACAAGCTGTGCAAAGCTTAGGGAATCTACCCCACAATGTAATGTTGTTTCTTCAGCTTGCGAGTCTACCTAATCTAAGGGTGGTAAGTAAGAACATGAACATCTAGATTCAGACTACATTGTTTCTTCAGAAGTCCACAAAACCGGAGTATTACTGGTGTGTCAACTTCTTTAGTGCAATATCCTGGTGGTAGGGAAAACCACATATTTCAATAAATATATTACTATTGTTCTTAAGCTCCTCTGGGTAATAGAGACAGGATGCCCAGAGGATAATTGGTTTGTTCTTTAAATATACATGGCTATGCAATTGTAGAATATAATATGTGAACAAAATATTTTTACCCATTTTTAAAGGATGGCAAACCTAAAAAATAGTTTTAAGACAGACTGTTGGTTCTGCCAACATTTTACATATTTTTCCTGAAGATCATCATCCTTAATCACGTCCCACCTTAAAGATAAGATGTGTGCCATTGAAATGTTATAAATAATATTTGCATGTTATTATACTGAAGATGTGGCATTCCTATTTGTAGTTTGATATGAAAGCTTGAATCATCTGCTCATTTTGCAGTTGTATAGGGAGTAAGTAGCTGTGATTTAGCTGATTTGACACAATTTTTTTTTTTTTTTTGTCGTGGGCATATTTATATATTTTCTGATTTTAATGAGTTAATCTTTTGTGCATGGGTGTGTTCCATCTTGCCGTACTACAATTTTCCGGCACAGGTCAGAACACAACCTCTGCAATAACAAAACACAAAAACGGCTATCACTACAGGAAGAATCCTCAAGTCTTTCCAAGCCATGAAATTCTTCGGTTTTAGTCTCTACAAGCCTATATTTACACTTA